>JACMZG010001911.1:43481714-43633247 GCA_018340805.1 Microvelia longipes | reverse complement strand
TATTGCATAACGGATTATATAGATGTATCACAGTATCGCTTTTATGTTTCTTTCCAATAAATGTAAGTAATATGAAAAATCTTTGTAACACAATGATAACTCTAGTTTCATAAAATTCTAAAGCTCTGCAGTATTTCACATCTAGAGATGCTGCTATATGAATGATTTTTCCACTTTAAACTAAGACGCACACATTACGAACACTGAGAAGAATATATACAAAGCATTCACACTATATACACAGAGGCATGAGATTCACAACAATGCAATGTCTTGGTTTATACATGTGAAGAGAAGCATAAGAATAACCCTATGGGATTGCATCGCCAAGACTTGAATCTCTACGGAATATCTTTCTTCGAGTTCTATTCGTCCTTAGGAATCATTTTCATGACTTCCTACTCTGTATTTCTTTTATTATTATTTTTTTTTACTTTATTATTTCTATTAAATCCAATTTCAATCTGGTTCATCCAAGTCACAATCTGGATATCGCTATCTAGGATTTCCTTCAAATGCATTATCAGCACACTGGACTCCCTTCAATTTAATACCACCTTACTTATAAAGTTTAAGGGTCTGAACCAAAATAATTGTTTATGACACTAAAGGATTTCTTTAAATCTGAAGTAGATACTCAAACAGTTTTTTTTCTCTTAAAAAATGGAACAAATAGCACTTCTATTTACCCTGGAGATACTCATGTCCCTCGACTACGCCTCGGGAATAAATAACTATTTTGCCCCTCTGTTTCACCCAAGAAAAACTTATAATCCCCCAGGCTAAGCCCGGGAATGTATAATGCTTGGACATAAGGCACAAATCGAATAAACGTTTTACAAAGTCGTAGTAAAATTTTCTTGGTGCATAATTATAACTGTCTTCTGATAGTTTAAGATAATGTACCTTATAAATGATTAATACTCTTCAAATTATTCTATTTATTATAGTATAGAACTATTGGTATTTGGTGCATAATTATAACTGTTCTTGATCAAAACTATAATTGCCCTCCAATAGTTTTTAACAATCACAAGTAAAAGGTTTATAAAAGAAGACAGCACTCCAAATATAGTTGAAAAACAACTATTCAGCTTTCAACCAAGGATCCTTATATAAATCTTTTACTTGTTAAATGTTTTTAAGTTCATCAATACCTCTTTTTGTTTAAATAATCAACTTATAAATTCTTAATACTCTTTAAGTTATTCTATTTATACAGTAATTATATATATATTAAGTATTAGGTTAGTATTATAAATAAATTGTTAAGTTATTACTAAATAACTGACATCGCGTTCGCAAGTGATGACTTGACTGACGAAAGGTGAGAAACATAACGTCATTTTCAAAGACCAGCAAAGAGACAGTTATCATTTTGTATGTATGTTCACAATGTTGTATATAGTATGTATAAAGAAAATTAAACATGAATGTATTGAAGTAAAATATTTTAAATTTTTATATAAGCTCAGTGACAAATGTAATTTTGAAAACTTTATTGTTGAAAAAAATTAAAAGTATAATTAAATAAAAAATGATAAATAGTAAAAAAGTTAAAATTATATCATATGCCCGGACAGATCCGATGAAAACTTTTCGTACCTATAAATCAAGAAAGAAATAGAATTATACAAAAGTTAGGATCGCAGTAGAAAATATAGTCACAATATACAGAAATATAAACTGAAAAGAATGGAACGGAGAAGAGTCATGATAATTTGTTTAGTTCCATATCTCGATTTTTATTCTCCCAGGATAAAATATTAGCTAGTGTTTTTTCAACGTTGGTCGTTATTCACGAGTCTCGGTGAACGTATAAAGGGGGGGTCGCTTTTTATTTCACAAAAAACTCGGGAGCATTTTTAAAAAACCCTAGGCAGAGATAAGAATCCAGTGGCACTTAATTAATAAAACAATGGCGCCTTCCGACAAAAAAAAGAAAGAGTGGGTAAAGCTACGGAACAAGGAAAGATAACAACTACTGTGACAAAAATATTTTAGAATATAAAAACAGAAAAAGAAAAATTTATAAAAGAGTGTGAGAGAAGGAAATCAACGGTTTTTAAGATAAGGAGGTAACTTGGTTACCTCTAGCAACTCCTTGCTTTCTACGGGGGAGGGGTGAAAAAACTGAAAATGTAAAATAATCTGTGAAACCAACGCTCCCCTAACTCACCGACAAATTCATTTTAACTCGACAAAAAGTATTTTTTTTAAAAAAGTCCTGAATCAAATAAAGAAACAAAACGCAGAACAAGTACAACTTAATGAAACTCAATCTTTATCATAAAAACTAAAAAAAAAAATCATAAAATTCGGTTTACAACTTGACAATTATTATTTATTTAAAATGCTGAAACTTTCAGCAGAAAATTTCCTTATGAAAGAAATTAAATCAGAAACACAAAAAGGGCCTTATTCCTCTCTAATTTTTCGAGATATTTCATTGTTATTCTCTTCTTCAGAAAAGTAGCAGTTACTCCCAAGTTTTTAACGCTTTTATAGATAAGATATTCAAAAGAAATAATTTGTTAGAACTTGTTTTCATTATTAACAATAAAAGAATTTTTATACAAAATGCTCATCGTAATATATAATTATGTATGAACTTTGAAATTATGAAAAGTCTTTATATTTCTTTTATATTGAAAGAAAATAAGTGTATTAAACTTAGAGAGGTTACTTTTAGACAAAATGTATTACAATAATAAACAAACATTTCGTTTGGATGTTATGCGCATACGTAACAAGTACATTTCCACTAGATGATAAACTAATAGAGTTTGCTGTATATTAATTTAGAATGAATAAATTTGAAAACAACAATTATTTTTACGTTTGCTTCTCTACTACCGTAGCTATATAGGAAAAGAAATATGTTTGAACTAAAAATCAAAATTTTAATTAAAAAATTGTTTAGTATTTTTAAAAGACTGAATGTTTCTTAGCGAATATATGATCTAAATTTATGATCTTAATACAGTTATATTTTACATAAAGGGATATACTTGTACCAATTTTAACTCAACTGGATTATTTTTCAATATCTCATAATTTTTTTAAAACAAATCATTTGATAAAAATTGAATTCATATGCTGATATGCGATGAAACTTGGCACATATGTTGGTCATGTATAATATGTCTACATGCGTATCGAATCTAAAATCGATCAAAACATTTTTCGCGTTCGATGAATTTACAATACTGAATAGCAAGTTTCCATTTTCTAACATACGCTAGAAAATGTTTTCTAGCTACGATGATAACACCCACACACACACATACAGAAAACTTTATGAAACCACTTAAAAAACCTTAAAAACACTTAAATCTTTGCATGGATACACTGGAAGGTACGATAATAACAGACAAAACCCAGTTACCGATTTTTTGTTAACACAATATTTTTCCTATACACCTACTATAAATAAAGAAAAATATAAAAAAACAATTCATAAATTTAGTCATGTAACCCTATTTAAAATAAATAGACAAACTGCATAGCATTATCAGCATTATTTCATTTTTTTCAAAACGACTTACATATGACTTTAAAAAAATCTAAATCGGAAAATCGTCCAAAAGAGTAGATTTTATGTACAGGTTTATTTCCCACTTATAAAGAACAAGAATGCAAACATACGGGTTATTTATTTATGAAAAAGTTAAAAAAACCTGGAACTATACCTCAACATAGAATCGCTTGACTTATCTCATCACTATGAAGTTATCTATGACATTAAAATTGCCTAAATTATTATAATAAATTTTAGGAATCCCTGCACTCGTCATTAAAATTGCGAAAAAGGTAAACTCAGTTTAATATTGTCTACGTTGTTTTTAACAAGCCTCAGCAACATTTTCAGTAAAAGTTTAACAAAGAAGTCAAGTATATAATATTTATCAATACAGTCGATTCCTTTAAACAAGATAGGTTGTCTAAAAAGATTGGCTAAGCTGGCTGGTAGCAAGCCAAGCCAATTCTTTTATATTCCTAACTCGATATCTCTCCTTTAAAAACTATTAAATACTACAAGACTTGGTACTATAAATATCACCGATGTATTGACTTGGCTTAAAGTATATTAAATACAACAATAGGGAAAATCTCTGGTAAAAAGTTTAGTTAAAAAATATAAATTTAGCAAAATACTAAATTCATTCTGTCCTTGATTAAATAGAACTAAAGGTTCTTATGGGTATATAAATTCTACTTCCACTATTTTGGCACTTTGAATCTGCCACAATGAAGTGTTAAAGAGTAAAAACGACATTTTTCCCTCCATGACCCTAATCTTATTATCTCATTTTTCTTTTGGAAATTACCTAAACATCATAATTTTCCGATTGCAAAAATGATAAGGAGTAAGGAGTTATTATTTTTATATCTAATAAACATTTCTATAAAAAAGGCATGTTTAATTAAGTTTTTGACAAAAACCAACTGAGAGATGACTGGAACGGGCCGTTTTATCCTTAATTTTAAAACACAGATAATCAGAGAGATTAAGACAGTCGGTATGAGTATCGCTGAAGGATCAAGTCTTTCCTATAGATATTGGAAGTACCAACCACAAAAAATTAATTTACCTTGCACTAAAAAAAATTAAACAACATTTCATACCTTAAATCAAGTAATAAACTTATAGATATAATTAAATTAATTCTCAGTTGTTTATAAAATAAAAACAATTATTTAAATGCCGATATCTTTAGCACGAAAAAATATTTCTTTGTTAAAAAATATAAAATAAGAAAGAAAAGTCATATTTATGTAAATTCTAGGTTGCACAAAGGCAGGGGGAAGTCAGTGACGGAATAATACCGACATGGTTTATATTTTATCTGGGAACCCACCACCCCCTACCACATATCCTTTCTCGCTCTAAAACTTAATGCTAAGAGGATATAATATATTGTGAGAGAAGAAAAGGCTCAGAAGATAAATACGTCAACAGTAGGCCTTCTTATTTACACGTGACTTTTTTAAACTTAAAAAAATGTTTCCTTATTCTTAAATCGTAAAAATATTATTACGAAATACGGAATATTTCACTTAAAGAAAGAATAATTGAATAATATTTAAATATCAGTGGAAGATAGTTAGTAAATATTAAATTCAATCATTTGTTAAATAACAGTTAATATTAACAACATATCACATGGGCTATAAAGATAAAAGAATAAATATATATTTTAGTTGGAACAACATCAAACATTCAGAGCGTCTAAAATGAAAATTGTACTTTTCAGCTACTAGGCAAATTGCTATGTAAATAAAGTAAATTTGTTTTTTGTTATAAAAATATTTTTTTATCTTTATAAATTTGTATTAAATATAGATGTATGGCGATTCGATTTATTGGAATAAATTGCTGACTCGCTTCGCTCATCTATAAACAAAATTCCGCAGATAGAAAGGCAAGATAGAAGGAAAAATCAGAAAAGCAGGGCTTTGACAAGAGTTAATGAAAATAATTAAAGATGATGTTCACTGTCAATCATATTATAATTTAAAAAATCTAAACAAAAGCAGAAATGATTGGATATCTCCAACAAACAAATCTTAGGATTGATGACTCAAGGAAAAGAAAAATAACAAAGTAAACACTAGAATAGTTATTACTTAGAAATAAGTAAAACACTGCCGTTTTCAGCGCTGCAATCAAGCTTAACAACATTTAAAGTCAGATGGTTACTAAAAAATCATTACAATATTAAACAAAATTCTTTTTGTGGACTTATAAAAAAAAATAAATAAAAACAGATTAATTACACAAATTCCTATATTTTTAATATATAATAATAATTTTAATTTAATTTAATTTAATAAATAAAATTTATATTTGTTAAATTCTGATGATGACTAATTTTGAGTCGAAAGCTTAGTTATTAATATATATTAAAAATATAGGACTTTTAAGTAATTAATCTGTTTTATTTATATATTAAAATAATAATTTAATTGCTTTTTATAACTAATAAATTAGAAAAATACCAAATATATGTAAATCTCTTTTACTTATTACACGTATAAATATAATGACAAAAAAAGGAAAATGAAGATTTCATGTTTCTCTTTCTTATTATTAAAGAGGATAGTTTACATCTGAAAAAGTAGCATATGCTAAATGAATCTGAAGTGATTTTTTATATCTTGGTAATATTTACGGATTCGTATTACTGGACTATAATATAATTGCATCGGTTATGAAAAACTCACTTCACAGCCTAGTAGCATTATATACTATAGTTCCCTTGAATTTTTCAGTAATGTTAATACTTTTAAAAGTGTTATAAAATGTGCTTTGTTGCTAATTAGTGATACCTCTTTTAGAATCCATTAACATCGTAGTAAAGTTATAATTCTATATGAGATGTCCCTTGAGATGCCGAGTTATGAAGTCTAGCGAGGGGTTTCATAAGTGAACAAAGTAAAACTTTTAATCAATCTTCTCTG
The DNA here is from genome assembly GCA_018340805.1 of Microvelia longipes. Lineage (NCBI taxonomy): Eukaryota > Metazoa > Arthropoda > Insecta > Hemiptera > Veliidae > Microvelia > Microvelia longipes. The sequence continues at coordinate 43,626,782 of JACMZG010001911.1, read as the reverse complement.
CTTATATGTACAAAGCGTTTAAAAAGGGTTTTAAATTTATAATTATTTTAACTAACTGCATAAAATTGTGGCGCTTACTTATACTGTGCACTAAGCTTTAGCTTGTACTGTTAAAGCTAAAATAAAAATTTATAGAAAAAGGGAATAGAATAATTATATCATAAAATATATTAGTTTTAAACCATTTCGAAAAAACCACTCAGGTTTAACAACATCTGAAAAGGACAATAATCACGGTTTCAGAATTTAAGAGCGAATACACCAACTACTTTTTTCTAAAACCTACGGTATAAATAAAGAAGAATAAAAAAGTCAGGAAATACAAAAATCAGAACCGGAATTTTAGGATTCAACCATTGAGTACACTAACTGATCACTTTAAAAAATATATACTCTGAGCAAAAAAATTGTTTTAATATAAAAATATTTCTATAGTTAAAAATTTAATTTACCTTTGAAATAAATATAAAAATATGTATAAAAATTCATTTATAACAATTTCATAAAGTAAAATAAAGAATGATATATTTTCGAGATTTTTAATCTGCGTAAATTCCTGAGTTCTCTTTTATAGGAAGGAGGGGACTATATAATCGTAAAAATAATAAATAAAAAATACTTATAAATGGCAAAAACATTTTTGTGTTTTTAAATCAAGGCGGTTTGTATTTCGGACAGGGATGAATCGGGAATGGATATTGGGGTTCTAAAAAGTTTTTTTTTTCACTATGTGATAGAAGGGTTTTAAGGGAGGTATAGGGCTCCACATCGAACAGTGATTTCCACCAGTCCTAATAAAGGTTTAGATGGGACCTAAATTGCACAGTCGCTTAGGGTAAACGGGAAAACGACATGATACAAGTTTTTCCAAGAGTTGCAAGTAGGAGAAAAGTATTAGGGTTTCCCTCCCAGCCAGTAAAACTGCCCTTCATAACGTATTCATGATCATTTTTAATTCAGGAAAGGATCTATAGGACTCAGAACTTGTAGCTAAAGGGTAGAAATTGCTAAAGGAGAGTGACGTCATCTCACATTATTATCTGTTTTGCAATGGGTTAGAACGCACATATTTTATCACCTAAACATTATCTATAAAAAATATAGAAACTATGTCGGACACCAATATAAGTCCAAACGCTAATACTAACCATCATTAGCAATATAAATCAAATATGGCACATACCATAACCTTGATTATTTCTATCTTTAAAGTGAATCTAATTAAAAAAATCATAGATCTGATTTAGAGAAATCCATTCAAAAATAGAAAAATCAGGAATAACCCGTCGAATTATGCAAACTAGAGTAATTTAATAAACTAATCCTTACTTTTTGCATATTCAGTAAAATTGCTATCTTAAAACTGTAGAATAAAAAAGAATTGATTACGTCTAATCAAGCAGAGGACCTTAATCATACAAAAAGTCATAAACGATAAAAATAATGATTTTTTTATTTTGAATTTTTTTTTGGTGGGCTGTAAAGTAGACATTTTACATCCTCAAAACTTTTTGAAACATTTTCACCTACTTAGGTGAAATGCGTTTTTTCACAAAATTAAAATTAAACAATGTTGTACAATTTTAATTTTGGTAAAAATTAAAATTATTTTTAAAATGTTCATTTTTTATAATAATCATCCATATTATTCTGCCATAAGAAGTTAAAATAGTACATACAACTATGCAGCAAAGAAAAAATTGCTGACTCATTCCAGAAATAACCTGCATCGGCCTACCCTTCAGCAGGTGATATATCAGTCGGTAATATCAATAACCTACCCTCGACTTCAGCTCGGGCAAATTTATAAAACTCGTCGGCTAAATTCGATTTTGCTACCTAGTAGCATAATTTCTTAAGCATAATCCACCACTAGCGAGATATACTATTAACGGTTTTGAAAAATTTTTTCGAAAAATCAATTCTCCTAAATAAAAATTTTAAAACTAAACATATACATGAAACACCTAGTTAAATAAGACAGAGAGGAATTTTCCAACAAAAAACTTTTAAAAAGTAATTAAAGAATAATAAGTAAGAAAAAAACGTACATGGAGAAAAGTTTAAAGAAAATTGAGATAGAACTCACCGACGTTAAGATACACAAAGCTACATAATGTACAATGGAAAACTTCTCACTCTGACCGAGGCACTCACAGCAGAAAAATAGAGTCTAGGGAATTAAAAAGAAAAAAAGTTAACCTATTACACAAGATAGTAAAAGGAAAGACTTTGTTTAACTTTATCTTAGTATTCTAAGGGCAGTGTTGCTCCCTTGTTCATTTTACCCAACAAAGCAGTTTTCTTCAAACAGTCCACCATTACCACGAACTCTTATGTCTACACTTACATCTTTACTATTTAGAAAAAACTAACTTAAAATAAACATGTAAAAATGTAAATTAGGACAGTGAAGAAAAGAATAATAATGACATTAGGGTGAAAATGTCATGCATTTTTATTTCCTTTTGCTCCTAATGTCCAAAATAAAAATAAATAAAAACTTGTGCATAGTGTCATTAGTTTTTATTACCTAGCGCCTTTTAAATTTATTCAATGCTTGGGCATATATATATATATATATATATATTATATATATATATATATATATATATATATATATATATATATATATATATATATATATATATATAGGCTACGCAATTGCAGTCTGCAAACTCCTGATCCGCATATACAAAATTCAATTAAAAAGATATGAATCCTCAAAACGCTAATTTAATATATATATTATATATATATTATATATATATATATATATTATATGAATTTATATTGAATTAAAAATGAGAAGTAGCAAAAAATGATCGTCAGTAATGCAAAAACAATCTGAACTAATCCTTGACGTAACCTTGGTTATTCAAGTTTCGTGTTTTTTAAATTAAAAATTCAAGACCTTAATAATCCTTGATAACTGATTTAAAGAGACAACTTAAAACTAGGCATCACACGTATGAATATTTTATAAATCCTGTTGTATTTCAAACGTATATTTAGTCTTTTATGATGATTTCATTTTATTTATATAAATTTATCTTATTTATATATATTTATCTTATTATAGTTATTTTTAAGAAAATGGAATTTGTACACCCTAAGGAAAGTGAGAAAAGAGAAACTTTTCCTAAAGGTATCTTTATGGTAATAATAATATATGCATTCACTCCAGTGACACCTCTGCATGGTTTAAGGTTTTTCTTCTGGATCCGCTGTCTGAATGTAAATAGCTTTTTTTATACTTAAGGTTCTTCAAATTGTATTATGAGACACAGAGTGTGAAGAAGTAAAAGCATTCCCTTAAGAAAGAGACGCGGGTGTCTAAAATTTTCTAGGGCTACCCACTACTCACAACTGCTACCCACAAATACAAAGAAAACTTTACATATCCTAAGTGTAGCAAAGTTACTTTTCTCCATTCTACTTTATCTCCATTATGTAACCAAGGATATACATACATTTCATTTTCATACCTCTCTTTTCTTCTTTGTATTTTCTTTTATTTAAATTAACTACGTAATCTCGTCTTATCACTTCAACTTGAGTGTTTTCTTTTTTTAATGCAGGAGATTTGTAAAAAAAATCTTTTTTCAAGGAAATAATAGAAATAATTTTTTAGTATTTATATAATGCGTTTTTAACAGATAACCTGGTAGGTAAAACGATACCGGAAATTATAAATGTCAATATCTGTCATTGTAAATGGATCGCTGGATCAGATGAAAAGTCCGTGGTTCAAAGTCCGGATTACATTTTAAGTTTTGTCTAATAATATAATTGCTATAAGATGTTCTCAAACTTCAATTGATGATTTGATCCTGGGTGATAACACCAGATGTAGATTCCGACAGTTAAATACCCTGATGGATGGAATAACTATTAAATACAAAGGAAATGCGCAAACAATGCTCGCCTTTGTATAATCAATATAGCACAATAATTTAGACAGTCATACAAAGATCAGTTTATGCTAATATTTGATTAGCTGAATCTTTGATTCAGTTTTTAGCGCATTTTCTTTAAAAAATCAATGCAAAGAAGCAGATTAGTAAAAGTGCTACAGTTCCATGAAGCATAAACATAATCATACCAAAAACTGGTACGCAAGAAAGTAAGCACTCAAAAGGAAATTTGCCCAACTTGAGCACCACCGCGGTAGAATTATTTTAGTAGTTATACTTATAAAGTGAAAATGTATCGAAACAAATTTTTCTCACAAATCAACATTCAAACCTGAGCCCCTAAGTTGAGATAGGTTTACAAGAAATGGTCTAGATTCATACATAAATACACACACACAACCTATATATATATATATATATATATATTAATATATATAATATATATATATAATATTATATATATTATATATATAGCGGAAGTTTGACTTCCGCTATATTATTTCTTTTCACATTTTAGCGAATACTCTCAAACAATGACGACAATGTTTAAAAATTGCTCCAATTTCATAACTATTCTTCATTTATACCGTAGATATAATGGAAAAATGTCGTGTTCGCAAAATACCGAATCCGGGATTTTCTAAGAATTCTCCTTCAGGTGTTGTAAGACCTGCAAACTGGTTTTTACAAAATTCTCTGAATGAATCGTAGCTCCAACTGTGTTTACGTCAACTCGAGTTGAACATTGGTGCAAAATCAATGTTTAAGTCCATATGGGGTATCTAAAAAATATTTTTTATGACGGCATCAACCGACAATAGTAACGCAGCAAAGTTTTCAAAAATTTTATAAAATACGGAATAATGTTTCGATTGATTTTAAATTTTGCACGTTTGTAGGTACAAATAAGATCAACAATAAGGTAAAGTACAAAGTTTATCATTATCAGCATTAGTTCAATTTTTACCGAATGACTTGAATAGGTTTTTAGTTTGTACTAGTATAGTATCCTTTTATGTAAGAAATAAGTATATTGTTATGTTTTAAAACGGCAAGTAAATCCACGTTTTATGTCAGATCATAAATGATAAACAAAACTGAGCAAGGTCAGTGCCTGGATGGTGTGACCACGGGGAATAAAACGATGTATTTATCATCTGAAAACGAGCGAATCAGATGTATTCGCAACACATCTGAGTTTGAAGATGTGTTGCAATATAAATGTGGTTATACTCTGAGGAAAAGTGAAGCTAGTCCGAAATAGTGAGGATGATCCCATGAGAAGAGGAATATTTCCAAAATACTGAGTACACGATTTTTTAAATTTAAAATTAAACACTGACAAATTAAGATGTAAACATATACGAAATATAAGAAACGTAATTAACTTAGGATGAGCTTGCTTTAATTTGAAATGCATTACATGTAAAGGATAATAAAAGTAAAGTTAGAAAAGAAGGTGGGTCCAGAGTAAGTAGACAGGAGGACGCTACGTGAATATTAAATGCCTTGGTCCTTTGTAAACTAACAAGTTCTTTCCTTCGACCCTAAGACATTTTCTTTTACTATGCACGCGTGACGTCACATGCTGGAATATGGGCCAACCTGATAACTTGGCTTTATAAAAGGAAATTGAGTTATTGGTCACGTAAAATTTTCTAATCATAAGATAGAACATGAACATGTGCCGACACCAAAACACCCCTTTTATTACAATAAAATTAAAGGCTATAAAGACTAAACAACTTAAACAAGCAATATAAAATAAAAAAAATATACTTAAAAAAATTATATCGATACATTAAATTTCTAAAATTAAAAAAAAGTATGACCCAATGTTTCACAAATATTTTTAAGCCATTCTTAATTGTGCCTTATCGGTAGACATATAAGTATATTAGTTAGAGTATTATGTCTAGCATTTGATCGTTCTACTAGCAAAGTAAAGGGTAAACACGCGATAATCCCTAACTATAGGTAATGTCCTGCCTTAACACCTAGACTAAATGTTATCGAAACCTAAATCTATACCAATAAATAGAAAATAAATGGTCAAACATTTGTAAAGAAAAGTATAGTTATGATACAATTATTTTATTATTTAAAATTGTAGAGTAATATTGAATAAATGAAAGAAAAATAAAACATACAATTCTAGCGCTGAATTCTTTGCATAACAATCCATTTCTAGCTTAGGTTTTCGTTTTATGTTTCTGCTCAATTACCCTAGATGTTTAAAGAAGAATTCGCCTATATTCGATTTATTCTCCTGCTCAATTATTCTAGATGTCTAAAGGAAAATGCGCCTATATTTTAGATTTATTCTCCTGCTCAATTATTCTAGATGTCTAAAAGAAAATGCGCCTATATTTTAAATTTATTCTCCTGCTCAATTATTCTAGATGTCTAAAAGAAAATGCGCCTATATTTTAGATTATTTTTCTGCAATTATCCCAGATGTTTAAAGAAATAAACGCTATATTTTCGGTTTTTGCTTCTGCACAATTATCCCAGATGTTTAAAAAAGAATCTGACTATATTTTAGATTTATTCTTCTGCTCAATTAAGAAAAATGCGCCTATATTTTAGTTTTATTCTCCTGCTCAATTATTCTAGATGTCTAAAAGAAAATGCGCCTATATTTTAAATTTATTCTCCTGCTCAATTATTCTAGATGTCTAAAAGAAAATGCGCCTATATTTTAGATTTATTTTTCTGCTCAATTATCCCAGATGTTTAAAGAAATAAACGCCTATATTTTCGGTTTTTGCTTCTGCACAATTATCCCAGATGTTTAAAAAAGAATCTGACTATATTTTAGATTTATTCTTCTGCTCAATTAAGAAAAATGCGCCTATATTTTAGTTTTTTTAGCTTCTGCAAAATTATCCTAGATATTTAATGAAAAAGTGCCAATATTTTTATTTAAGGCTTCTACTCAATTATCGAAGATTATTATAGAAAAATGAAGATTTTAAAAGTAAAATGCGCCTGTAGTTTTGGTTTATGCTTCTGCTCAATTATTTTAGATTTTTAAGAAAAAAGCACATTTATTTGTTTGTAAAAATTATGGCCATCATTCACGAATTAGCTATTAAAACTAATCTACAGTCATTCAAAGCTCAGATTATGCTAAAGTTTTAAAAATTTCAGCAAAAATTAAGTGAGATAATGAAAAGTTTAATAACCAATATTTTGGACTACTATCTAACTTTAACCTATATGTTGTCCAAGAAAAAGAATGTAAGTGCAAGTCTAGTTTGTATTGCAAATCCAACATAGCCATATAAGTATACAATATATTCATGTGTTTATATAAAAATACCTGGGTCCAAAGGTTGGATTTCAGTAAGCATGGAGATGACTCACCTGAAAAAAGAACAAAATGAATGAAAATTAAAATTAAGACAAAGACATGTTTTCAATATCAATATTATAGTTTTAGGAGTCACATTGCCTTATAAAAATAATATTTTAGAACTATATCAAAGGTAACAAATAATAGTAACGTATTTTTTCCAGATAACTCAGTATTTTTCTGAAAACTTGCTTGAGGACTTGCTTCGCCAGTCCTCAAAATTTTGGGATTACCCAAAGCTGAAGGTAGAATTCTTTCGGTAGTACTACAGATTAACTGCCTTAACATCTTAGCCCTTACATACGCCCACCAACAAACTCTGTTGGAAACTTTTCCTAAATTAAATACAGCAATTAGCGTAACTATTTTCTTTTACTATTTTAATTTATTATTCTCCATTTAAACCTTAACACATTTTTTTTTTACTTTTACTCACTTATACCGTATAGGAAAAGTATTGTGTTTGCAAAAAATCCGAAACCGGGATGTCACCAGAATTATTTCAGGTGTTTTTAAGACCTCCTAAGTGGTTTTCACAAAGTTGTTTCTCAGTGTATGTGTGTCTGTTATCATCGTAGCTCCTAGTGTATTTATGCTAGAGAGTTGAAACTTTGTACAAAAATCAGTCTAACGCTGTAGTTGTGTTATTCAAAAACATAATACTATTCCTTATGGTATAAATGAGAAAAAGTAAAAAAAGTATTTACATGATCACACAATTGACCTCTTATTTCATAAAAAATATGATTGCGTGATTTAACGGTAAGATGTATATTATGTTTGTATATAAAGTACAGGTGATGATACTTTTCGTAATCATGGACGTCTGTAACGGTTTTTTATACCATTTTCTAAAATACAGAAATTAATTTGTATAGTCCAAAATCAGTTTTCGACTATGCATCAATGTCACTTAAAAACGATTGAGCGCAAAAAATAGTTTTTCCGGGTGGCAGTAAAGTAAGCCTTTTTACTGTCTCGCCTTGCTGGACAGTAATAGTATATATAGTCGCCACGGTTAAAAAAGGCCTTCCCTGTCTGGTAACATAATATACTATTATTTTTCTTCCCGTTAATAGGACGATATCGGGTGAACCGATTTAAATAGAAATAATCTCTATATAATTTAAAATTGTAGCTTTCTTGGAATAAGAAAAAACACCTTTAGATACATAATGACTAGACAATCCTAAATCTATATTTATGGCCGCTTCTGTTTCACCATGAACGTGTAAAACGACTTAAGATAAAACTATTCCTTTAAAAGAGTCGACATAAATTTTAAATAATGTAAAAATAATTTTAATATTTCTATAACTCATAGGTGTAATACTCTTAAATCTTAGCATGTAATCATAGCAGCTGAAATATATGGGCCCTATAAAGTATTAATTTTTATCGAGACCTAATACTTATTAACAATTTTGAATTGAAAGCCCTGAATATAAAGCATTTTTCTGGTGAAAAAGCTAATTACTGAACTTAATTCTATGAAATCCGAGATATTATTTGAATGAAACTTGGTATGAAAATAAGACCTACTAAGATTAGAACTCCTAAAATTCAAGCGTTAATCCAAACCAGGGACATAAAATGACGCACAATTATTTTTAAATGTGCGTCATTTTTATTTTATTTTACAATTTTATTTTCCTCATTTATAACGTATAAGAAAAGTATTGTGTTGACAAAACAATCTGAAACCGAGATGACACCCGAATAATCCGCTTAAGGACTTTTTTAAGGCCTACTAAGTGGTTTTCAATAAGTTGCCTGTCTGGATGTGTGTGTCTGTTGATGTGTAATGTGTATTTATTGTAGAAAGTTTAAACTTTGTACAAAAACCAGTCTATAAATTTAGTCAGGGTACTAATTTATTTATAAGTAATACCCTTATACAAAAGTGTAATTTAGGGCAATTAGATTATTTTTAGATTGTTTAATTTTTTTTTTAAATTAACATACACAAGTCATCAATAATAATTAAACTGATGCAGATAATATGATGAACTCAGCACACGTGTTAGTCTTATACATAGCTAAATCTCTTTATAAGTCTTCTACATGCGGGCTAAATCTCTATTTGATCGCATCAAAATTGGAGAAAATGTGAAGAAGTCATTATTGCATGTGAATGACGCTATACAATATATTTTCCGGATAGCTTAACTACGATTATCCTAAGACTGCGATATTACTTGGGTCCAGCTGTACTCAACCTCTGAATAAAGCTCAATATGCCTCAGACGATATTGCGAACGATGAAAAGCAGTAAGAAAATTACAATTGATTGGATGTTAAAATTTTAAGTTAAAATATGGAATATTTTCAAAATGTCTACAATATCAAAATTCAAATTTTTAGATCGATAAAACTTATAGAAGTACATTGATGTCCAATCTCAATTCATCTTCAAATATATACTAGGCATACTAGGCAGCACAACTAGACCTTTAAACCTTATAAAACCGATACTTTACGGTTTTAAACCGTACTTTAAAACCGATTATAAAATATGCTCCTCCCGTTTAGCACAAGGCTCTTCAAAAGAAGTGCAACCAGAAAAAGGTTTTGAAAGTTCAGAGACTAGCTGCGTTAAGGATTGTGAGAGGCTATAAAACTTTATCTTACAAAGTAGTTCAAATAATATCTGACTTGGTTCCTTATTGACATAATCCTAAAAGAGAAGTCCTAACTTTATTTTGAAAGGTACTCTGAACTGTACTAGCGTGTAATTCATCATTGTGATTGACCTCACCCAGCAGCCATTTCTATCCCAATGATCATCCAAACGTCCCTTTGGAGTATACTCATGAGATATTTACAGATTGGAGTAAGCCTAATGATAGAGTTGGCGAAGCATTTGTGGTCTACCAGGATAGTATTGAAATAATAAAAGGAACTTTTAAGTTAAACTAAGCATGCAGCAACAACCAGGCTGAATAGCCACTAACTTAGAACCTGAAACGTCAGTAGTAATTAAAACAGACAGCCCAGGTCACATTAGCTGTAATTAAAAACATCAATAAGATTTTGGCTGATGCTGTTAGCATGGATTCATAGTTTAAGTTTAAGAAGAATATACATTTTTCGAATGGATTAAAGCTCATATCGGTTGCCCAGGAAATGAGAGAGCCGACATTTTGGCCAAACAAGCATCTGAAGACGAGACGATTAAAGAAGAAACCACATTACCTCCAATATCAAGTCTGATGAAAGATCTGAGAGTTTCTAGCCTTCAAGGTTGGAACACCCGATGGATAAATTCCCCAAAGGCTACTTAGACTAGAAATTTCTTCTCGTCTGTATCTTTGAGATTGCAATGTAATTATCGAAAGAACTATAAAATGACTGACCAATCATGGAAAAAACAGGTCATATCTGCATCGATTTAATCTTATAGACTCAGCCTTCTATCCATGTGATAATACTTCTCAACAGGATTGAAAGCACATCATACTCGATTGTCCAAATTTCGAGCAGCCCAGACGACTACTTATGTGGGAGGAAATTTCACATTATAATGTTGTATAAATATAATATTTCAAAAAAAATATGTATAAATAAGAAACATATAAAAGAGGGAGAGAAGGGTATGTAATCCTTAGTAATTGTAAGTTAACTGTAATTATTAGTATAGTTGTAAGTTATTATATCTTATTTAATTCTAATTATTCTTTATCTATTTTAATCGAGTTAAGTGTTTTAAAAGTAATAATTAATACATAGTAATATTCAAATAAATAATAATGTATAATAGGATATTGGACTGATGTCAAATTTGTTATAACACTAACATTTTGTAAATTTTTTTCAGGTTTTATTAATTTATTTTATTTTTTTTAATTTTTCCTCCTCTTGTACATATTTCTTCAATTTTAACTTTACATAAAATTTATATATATTTTTATATCTTATCTCTTCTTATATATTTTTTCATATATTGTAATTACTCTAGTAATATACATTATATGTTCTTCTAATATTTTTTTTATTTATTTATTTTTATTTAATTTATTTTTAATTTTTACACCTATATAATACATTGTAATATCAACGTTTTATCTTCATTTGCAACTTAAAAAAATAGTATATAGTCACAATATATTTGTCTCGTTCCTCAGCAATACACAACACGTTTCACAAGGTCCATACACACAAAGGACCGTGTCCAGGATAGCTGCAGGTTCAGTATTTATTACGAGCATCAAGATTAGATAAGTAAACTCAGAAGGTGGGCCTCCTGGATGCGGTCCTATCCACAAAACAAACACCTAAGAAGTCAAACCTTAAGACAAAGATATAAATAGAGCTGTCATGTTGTTCGGATTATATTGAAATAAGAAATAAGTTAAAGTGATTACTAAATATTGTAAGTTGTTTTTATTTAATAAAGATTACCTTAATACAGCGATGTTCCTAAGTAGTTTTGCTATGCGAACAACGAACTTATTGCGCAGGGTGCATGTAGTGGTAACTACTGGAGCATGCGTTCTTTAAAGAAAAAAAATATACATAATGATAAAAACCACTAAGAACGTCATAAATAGGAAAAGTATGTGGAGACCTCGTTTTTGGACTTTACCTTATACATAACGGTAGGAATGGAGAAAAAGAAAAGATGACAAGTAAATAAATATCGTTTACAATAAAAGTTATAATTTATAATCATAAGTAGCGAAAGAGCGAATTTATCCATTTTATTTATTTCGCATCATGTGACAATTTGAAATATATCTTTTGAACGGAAAATGAAGCTATGTTCTGTATTACAAAACTCTATCAAAGTATTCATTCATCAAGCTGTCAGCACGATACCTTTAAATACAGCGTTTCGACAACTCAATCCAAATGCTAATCCGAAAATAACTAAATATCAACGTAGTGACACTTGTTAACAAATTTTCTTGCCATAATTGTTGTAACAAATAAAGGAAAACAAATTTAAATAACATCAAGTTAAATTAAAGTTAAGTTAAGTTACCATTAAGTTAAGTTAAATAACCATTTAGTTTATCATGTTAAAATTTAAACAACAAAGTTAAAAAATTTCAAAACACCAATATATTATAACTAGTAATCGGTATATATATATATATTATATATATATATATATATATATATATATATATATAATATATATATATAAATGTCTTTCTTTTAATATGGTAAGTACATGTGAGGGATTTGTCGTATCACTTCTCCTAAGCATTTATTAACATTTATACTTATTAATGTTTAACTAATTGTTTAAGTTTTAAGTTCTATTGATGAACAGTTAGAGGAGATGATTCTAAAAGATTATATTTGCATTCTAAAGGACGAAAATCCTGCCCCCAGGCTTACAAGGCTTCGCTTTTAACTTTCTACAGAAGTACAACATATAGAAAAGCTTAACAATACGTTAACTCTGAATTACTTAATAAACCTTTAACTGTATAAAAATATAATATACCTGATTTAAAAAATTATGTGAACCACGGTTCGCATAATTTTTTATCATGAACTCATAAAAAATCTATATTTTACTTTTTTTTTTAAATATTACTTAACACTTTCTAAAAATATCCAATTTTCAACAAGTGTAATAGTTATACAATTAGTATAAGAAATATTGAATAATCTAGTTAAAATTATACTTAAAAAAGTATTGTAAGAAAGTATTATCTAGTTAAAATTATACTTAAAAAAGTATTGTAAGAAAGTATTAGTTAAAATTAATACTTAAAATTATTTAAGAAAGTATAATCTAGTTAAAATTATACTTAAAAATTATTGTAAGAAAGTATAATCTAGTTAAAATTATACTTAAAAAAGTATTGTAAGAAAGTATAATCAAGTTATTAACGAGAAAAAAAAGTATAACTAGATAAAGAACTAAATTTTAATTGAAAGTATAATTTAGATAAGAAACTATTATTAGAAAGACAGTTTAATCTTGTAATGTAAAGGAAGAAAATATGCTAGTATTGAAAAAAAAATAATGCTAGACGTTGATTTTCACGTTTTCTCGCTATTTCCACGTTTATTTATCGTAAAAGTCCAAAACTCAATTCATCTTCCATCCAAAGCAGACTTGCACAACAAGCCAATCTCTCCCTTCACCCTATGAGTTTACCATTTTTTCCCCGGCGAAGATTTTTCTTCTTAATCTGGTGTTTGGGCCTTTTCTTCTTGGTACTATAATAGATTTTCCTTAGCAAGGGAGATTGGAACCCCTAAAATATTCCATTAACCCCTCCTTCAGTGGCTTTTATATTCATTGCCTGTTCCCAATCCTTTATCCGCCTCTAATTTTCATATTTCCTATATTAAACCCATTTTTAGTTCCTCAGAACCTTCCCGGCTCTTGAGACGACAAGAAAATAAAATTTCTATTTCTTCAGAAAAAATCTTTCTCCAATTATTTATAAAAGCCAAATGAAAATGTCTGGACCAGAACTAACTAGATTGTCGATTTCTTTTAACTCATAATAAATTCATAATAAGGACTCTCATTATTTTGTAAAATAATATGACTAAAACTATTTACAACTAGTTTATTTAAAATTAACAACAACAAAAGATTTTTTTTAAATCATTCATCGTTAAAAAAATATTTTAATAATTAAAATATTAGTGCGCCTATTCAAAATTCTGACAATACATAAATTAACAGTAACAAAATTTAACGTTAAATGCAATCAATTTATTTGTAATGATAGCTATGTTTTGAAAATAAGAGGATAGTAGGATGTCATTCGTAACTAAAGGACCAACTAAATTTCAAGTTCTAGCAAACTGGTGCAGGGATTAAGATACATGCCCAGTATCAGTCGTACATGTACGTGCCTCGAACGTACATGTTGTACATGCCAAAGAACAACAAAAGTTGAGCCTTTATTTTACAAAACGGGCGATTACAATTGCGCAATATTTAAACTATAGTCTGTTCAATTAGTTAATTAATATACATAAAACTAAAAGAAATAAAATACATCAGTACATGCTTCGGAGCAAAACTAGGTCAGAGTATAATTTTTCTGATATATTTTAACTATGAATTCACAGTATAAAATATATTATACAGACAGACAAGGGTAGGTCTGAATCGATTGTTAAAAATATTCATCCTTTTAAAAGATTATTTTTTTAAAAAAAATGCTTCCTCTCCTTTGGATATAGGGAAGCGAAATATAGTATAGGATTGTGCGGTATAAAGAAAGAAGGGTTGTGTGGTAAAGTACAGAATGCTTTATGCTTATTCCAAATCATTCGGGCTTTGTGCTTCGGGAGGGAGAATTGAAGGCCTCCACACAAAATATTCCATTAACTCGACGGACCTCGCCTCTGTCCGTCCGTCCGAATCCTCTTTTATATTCATTGCAGCATATTCAGAAAAAAATTCTATGTGGAAACCCGGCGCAAGGGTTCATGTTTCTACCGAAAAAGAGCCTTTATTATAGAATCATGACATGAAAAAGATATTTTCTCCAAATAAAAAAAAACTAGATCTATCCTAACGGTAAATAGAGATTAAAAGACGGATTTAGGTTTTTTGTATAAATTGCAAAGGCCAGTTAAACTGATATTCTTTAAATCTAATTCTATTATCAAAAATAGATAGACAATGCAATTAATTTAATCGTAATGAGAAAAGAAGAATATCCAGCACAATAATTTAATTTAACAACTAATTTCATAAAAATATTTTCGAATTCAGAAAATATGCCAATAATAGTTATTTATGCACCAAGATAGTAAGGAATGTACACTTCCTCTGTCCTAAATATATTTTAAAAAAACTACTGGCAAAAATATTTTACTTTTCTTTAAAAATGTGCTCGTGACAAGAAATTTCATTATTAATGAGTAACCAACGTAAAAATTTGTTATTAGGTTTTTTTATCTTACAGTGATTAAGTATTTTCAGTAATTATTATAATTTATTCATGATAAATTTCATCATAAAATAAAAAATATTGGAAGAAGTTTATTTTTATTGGATTTTGTATAGTTTTAAGAAATTTTTATTTTTTTGTGTAGCAACTCTATTTGTTAACAAGTGTACCTGTAACTTAATCAAATAAAAGTCTTTATCTTTATCTAAAGATAAACTAATTGCTTTTAGAAAATATAACATTCCTTACTAAAGTAAGGAATGTTATATTTTCTAAAAGCAATTAGTTGGCTCCTTAGGCAAAAGCCGAGGGAACCAAAGCATTTAACTCACGAGGAGAAGCCGAGGTAGGTAATTATTGCTAGAGGAAAAATAGCATTACAATCCCAAGGTGCGAGTGTCAGCAATCACATCACTTGCCCTAGATCACTTGTCACGCAGCGTTAAGAATGGTACTTGACAAATTAACAACTGATCCAACTAATCAAATAAATGTTTTGGTGAAGTCTTTTATTTAAAACCAGCAAAGCAAATCTGATGTGAGAATGGGTAATTTTAAGTTGAGAGATAAAGTTTAGAGGTACTTCGTACATAATTTTGTAAAATAGAATTACTGTAATAGCATTACTTTAATTTATATTACAGTATTATTTCAAAACATGCCTTAAAGTAATAAATATTTTCATTAAAAGGTTTCATATGATTTATCAAAAAAACACTTTGTGAATTCATGAAGTAAGTAGTTATTTCGTAAAATAACCAGTTAGTTCATAAAAATAACTTTAACGATTTCACTAAAATGCCCGGGAATTTCAATAAATACTGAAATAAATTAAATTAAATAACATACAGATTATACCTAAAGTATATCAAATTTTGATAAATAAAAAGGGGCCAAGTTTTTACTAGATGCCTTAATACATCTGAAAAAAGAAAAATCTAAAAATGTAAAAAGAAGCATAACTAAAGTTAAACTGTATAGTATTACTAAATAATGCTACTCAATGCATTTATTATTATTATACCAGTATTAATATATTCATTATATCAATATTAATCATATCAATTATTATAAATTATGTATTAATTATATCAAAATTAATATATTTTATTAATTTATTATAATTATTTTTATTCAATATAAGTAATTAAGCCATTCGATTTGTCCAAAATAAGTATACCACCAATAATTTAACTTGCTTGTGAATAATACATTTTTGGATAGTAACAGATATCAATTTAATTATTTTAGAAAAATGTAATATTTATTTACACATATATAAATATATATATATATATTATTATATATATATATATATATATATATATATATATAATATATATATATATATATATCTTTAAGAAAGCATAAATTCTTACAAAACATATTTATTTTATTGTCAATTTTAAATGTTTCCCCCATAATAATTAGTGTCTAAATACTTTAACAAGTATTTTAATTTAATAAAAAAATATTTTAAATGAAAAATTAAAATATTTAATAAGGATCGTATAAAATAAATTGTTAAAAACTCATTATATATTTTTGTTTAGTTTCTTGTATTATTTTTAATATTAAATTTATTTTCTCTTAAAAATAAGGATTATAGTTGCTCTATATATATAATTACAGAAAGTAAAGGAATTATAAATTTATTTATGATAGTAAATTAAAATGTAATAATTAAGCTAAAACAATGGAATAATAAAGCGTCTAATCAATATTACAATGAACAATTATTATTTGTCATTTCATTACTAAAATTAATACAGTCATATACTTCTAATTGAATCCAGTAATATAATATAATATAATATAATTTAGTCTGATGTTATTAAGTCTGTATAGTATATAGGACATGAATTCAACTCATAAATATTATAAACAAATACATGGTTTTCTTAGACAAAATAGAAATAACATGCATTGCATAAAAATATTAACCAATTTTAATAGGTATATATTATATATATATATATATATATATATATATATAATATATAATATATATATATATATATATATATATATATATATATATATATATAATAATCGGATCATAAACACTAATATAATAGATAGAATATAATATAATTAAAATTATATTAGTACCAACAAAAAAATACTCACTGGGTACTGGTAAGACGAAAAAAGTGAGAAGGTGTACTTCTCTCAGTCCAAAAAGTCACTTGATAAAATATATACGCTTGATAAGAATGTTTATATTTTACTTTATAATAAATATACTTGCGATTTCTACTGATTTATAATAATTAATAATAAAAATCTAATTATGAAAATTTAGTCTTACTATCTACTCTATCACAAATTAAGTGGGGCCAATAACCTTAGGAAGCAGTTAGAAATAATCTACGTAATTTAATTAATATAAAAAGCCTACTAAGTATATAATATAGTCCTTATGATGATGGGATAAGTATTATATGTTTTAATTTTTATGTGATGATATTTTATTTTTTTTTAAAGGATTTAGGCAATAATTTACGCATATATTAATATAATTTAATTAAATATGTTTCAGATTGATTTATTATTTTTTTTAATTATTACAAAAAATTCCTACCAAAAATAAGAACACTTATGTAAGTACACTTTGATAACGGTTTAATGAGAGGGTATATGGCGCTACGTGTTAGATATAGTTAATATAATGAAGGAGTGAAGGGGTGGGGGATTCCACGTGGGCTCGTACTTATATAAGGCGACCCGGTTCGAAAATTTCATATAAATATATTGGGTTTGTACGGTGGAGTCTCGAAGCGAGATGTTGTACCGGGGGCGTGCGGGCCCTACACTGAACCCCACCCCGTCTTTAACCGGGGGGTTAGAGAGCCCCCGCAGGGGGAGTCCATATCCCCTCTCCTTTTCCTCCGAGAAAATGAGCATCCCCATTCAATTTCTTTCCCAACTACTTGAGGTTTCGAACCTTTGCTAATCCTTCTTAAAAATCTATCCATATGGCAATTTCAAGAAAATCATTTCATTATTTCTTCGCTAACATAAAACCATGACATATCCTAAATTATGTAACTATACATAATAATTTTAAATAAAAAATTAAGCAAATTTATATATATTTATTTTCTGCTATATGTAAATATACATAAGAGAAGTATTTTGTTTACCCTAAAATTCAGATACCAAGGTTGCACTAGAATTATCCGTTTATTAGCATAACTGTAAATTAAGTGAATGTATTTATAATCTGAGGACGAGCGAAGCGAGTCTGAAGACGAGTTGCAGTATAAATTTACCGACTTTCATATTCTGAGAATAAGCGAATTGAGCCGAAGTGGGGAGGATGCGCGTAGCGAATCCGATGTGATGAGGAAAAATTCCGAAGTACCCTATACCCATTTTTTTATTTAATTTAATTTATTTTCATATGTGAGTTTTGCCAAACATTAAAATTATTATTTTAAAATGTATTATTCCTTGTATTATTCTCCATTATTTAAAATTCGTGTCATAAAATCAACAGAAGAATCATTCAGGAGAGTCATTCAAGGATACAATTATTCTTAAATGTGTCAAATATCTAATAATATAAAACTTGATTATTACTTGAGAAACGTTAATTATTCTTATAATTATGACAATTAAAGAGTAAATAAATATTTTATCTACAAAGAAGAAAGTAAATATTGAAAGTATGCAGCATAGAGAAAAGCAAATACTGCAGACAAAAGAAGATATTTTTAAATTAAATAGTCTCCTATTTGCATTTATATGAAGTAATAAAAGCGAGAAACACCTACAGTTTTCATTTTATTCACCAACAATATTAAAAGGAATCAAAAATAAAATATTTATTGAATAAAAATAAAATAACTATAAAAAAATTAAAATTTAAATAAACAAGTTATAAACAACTATTGGACTAATTTAAATAATATCTCACATAATAAGAAATTCAAATTACAGTTTAAACATCAAATTGTAGTCTAGTTTAAAGGTTAATATGAACTATGAAATTTAATTTAATTAAAAAAATTAATAAAGGTACAAACTCGGATATGGAGTTACCCATTCTGAAATATAATAAAATTTTCCTACAAATTAGACAATGTTAATATTCTCACAGTTGATAATGACTATATTTGAGACTGATTGACTGAGTTATGCGTTCTTTACGGTACCACGTTTTTTCGACGTCAGGACTTGGTTTTATTCGGTTCAGGGCCTAAATACATGAAAAAACCGACCCCCTACTCGAAATTTTGATGGTGTTTGTAAACAAACCGTTAATATTGGTTTCGATAATTAAGCTTATGGTTTTTAGACATTTGGCATTTAGGAAGGGTAGCATCATACTTCGGGCCAGTTTTTTGTCGTTCATCGCCTAAAAAATTCACAGAGAAAACGACACCCTGCTTTAATTTAATTTTTATCAACTGTAATATTGGTTTCCGATAATTTATTATGATTTTCGACGTTTTGGTCACTTAGAGTGGCGGGTATTGATTTCAACGTTTTTATTCAATTCAAGGCGTCTATAAAAAACATGAGTAAAGAACCTTTTTTTTGCGGCAAAAAGTAATAAACTTAAATTATGCCAATTTTTAGAAACTTTTGCTGTATCGCCAAAACAGGTTAATGACGTCACAACAACCTTTTTATCAATAGGGGTTGTGTCCTCCCCAAGGACATCGTACAGTTTGATTCATAAAAATATTTAATCCGTCCAAAGCATAGCGTGTTTACAAGAAAGTGTCTAAATATATATATTATCTATCTAATCTTATCTATCCATACATATTATATATATATATAATATATATATAATATATATATTATATATATAATAATATATACTATATATATTATAAACGTATTTTTGTGATAAGGGACCTGAAACGAATTGTGTTATGGTCCGAGGGTTCAACCTCCCGCCCATGACACCTAATTCTATAAGCCGAATTTATCATAAAGGAAATTGCTAAAGCAGGGCAAGGATGGCAATACCGAGGCTTCCCTTAGGCTTAAAAATCTAGGAGCATATAATACGCCATAAAGCTTGCGTTACATGGAAAGGTTCACCAATACATCATATAAATTATCCTAGACACTAGGCTATTTAAAGTGTGCGTTAAAGTTTTTTTGTAATTGAAAAACACTTCTGTTCCAACTCCGTCATCCCGAACAACCTCGATAGTTGTATTATTGAATACATGATGAAGACGGATTTAAAAAATTGTAAGCATTATTGCACACACCTTTTATAAACACAAATATATTTTATTAATATTTTTAAACAAGTTTTAAAGTTACGTCATAATTTTAGTTAGGTGTTTGATCAGTACTTTTCACTCATAGGACTTTTTTTGCGCCAACTTTCATTGAAATGTGATAAGCCGTTTGGGTTGTAGCGTGTTTACAAGAAATGTAAACATCCATACACTCATACAAAGAACAGATACCAATTTTATCGATTTTTGGGATCTGTAAGCACTGAAAATATCGGGACATTGTAAATGAAACAACAAGCGTGTTAGGTTTCCGCCAAGTGCAATATTTCCCCTCCTTTAGGAGCTCTTTATCAAAAGATGATAGCTCTAATTATTAAAGAAAAAATCGTAAAGAGATAAAAATGTAACAGATAAGAAATGCATTTATTTTGTAAGGAAAAAAGAGTCAAGAAAGTTACTTGAATTAAATTTGTCAAGTTTTATACAGCAAGAGATCGGAACGTCTGAGTCGGCTCAAAACGTTCCCGAGAGACGCATTTCTTTAAAGCACTAAACTGATTTAATACTTTATTCTTCTCCGTTTTTTAAAGATATTAGATTTTTCCAACAACGAGATAATATTTAAGTATTCATTTCTCAAATTGCAATTTTTACATTTCCATTTATATTTTCTGACTCTTTTTATATTTTTATTTAATTATATAGAAATAAAATGTGTTATGTGAACTGTAAAATTGAATTTCCTGGTTCTTATGAACTGACAAGGTCAAGTGAGAAAAACTACTAGCAAAATAAAGCAATTTATGATAATCATTATTATAGAGGTAAAAAAACTTAAGAAAGAGTTAAAGATAGAAAAAATATATTTTACTGGATGCAACTTAGTTTCAGAGCCTTCAAACGCGTTCTTCTTTCGTAATAATTAAGGGCGTTACCTGTCCATATTTATATCAATTTAGGGCAAATTAAAACATTTAATGGATAGAATATGGTCACGTTTTATAACTATTGTTATAAAATAAAATTTGTATATGATAAATAATGAAAACAAGTGATAAGCAAGAAATAAATATAAAGTTTTCTGTTAAAAAATTTATGTTTAATACAAAATAATTGTACAAATTGAATTAATACTAATAATAATTATACATATAATTAACTGTTCAAAAACCCTTAAACCTCAAATATTAAAATACAGGAATTAAATTACACTATCAAAACATTTATCTATTAAATTAAATATTAAAAACTAAAAAAAAACTTTGTTGACACTAATTTTACAAATAAAAAGATGTTTCCAAAGAGTGGATAACTAAAAAGATATAATTCAAAGTTAGCTAAAAAAGTTAAAACTTTTACAGGATGAATGTTATTCACGCGACGACCAACGCCCTGTTCTAACCACAACAAAACGAAAAAAGCGCACCCTTTTATAACGCTACAATAAAATAATACCGCCACCCTTTCTAAGCACATACTAAACGTAGCCACGATATAACTTCCTATTTTTTATTATTCAAAAAGGTCGACCAAGGACTTTTTACCTTCAATCTTTAATTTGATTGATTACACTAATTAAATCCCTCTTTTTTTTGTTTAGGAATAAAATCATTTGTTTTGAATGGATATTTAGAGGGTTTCCTTATTATAGTGGTTTTAGGTCGTAGTTTTAGCTTTGAAAAAAGTTTTAAACTGGCAATCGAATTTTAGGCAATCCATTACTTAATAGTATTTTTTCCACCCAGTATAGGAAAAGATTGGCAAAATGCAACTTAAAATTTATGGGTAAATACTTATTCAACTGTAAGTTAAATTTAGCAAAAGAAGAAAATTGTAATTGGAAAATTTAGTCACATTACGGTTAAGACGAAGTTGTTCACTAACTATTCGTTCCACTTTATTCATTAATAAATAATAAGTAACATTTATATAAAATATAAACCAGATAAAAACTGTATTTAAAACAAATAAGGTTCAATCATAAAATATTTATAAATATAATGTATTTCTGATGTGGTTTGTAACTGCCGAGGTAGTTAAGGTATTTGTGGATCCCTATAGTGAACAATTTTTCTTGGTTAAAAAATTGCAGTGGCGGAAGTTCCAGGCGAATAATCCTTGAATTACCGGGTAACACAGTACTAAAAGCGAGGTAAAACGTTTATGGAAATATAAATTCCATTAAAAAGCGGATGGAAAAAAGGCAGAGAGTTTATAAGTTCCGATAAAAACCAGATATAAGGAATTAGTATTGTACTCGTAGTTTAACAACTTTTTTAATGTTTATCTTATTGTATTATGGTATTAGTTCGTGTTATTAACTTTCACTATTGTAGAGATGAGTATTACACAATATTTAAATTAATTTATAGTTATGTTGATACAAAATTAAATAATACAATAAGTTATAATATTTTAAAATGTAGTAGGTTCTCTGTATTTACATTATGAAAATTAATTTTTATTCAAAACAACTATATTACTTAAATATTGTAGAGATAGTATATAAAAATATTAAATTTAATATAGTTAATATTGAATACAAAATTAAATATTGCAAATAAATATATATTTTTAAGTGTATATGTCTCTTATAGCATAATTATGTAATATTTACTTTGTTTTTCACACAAAACTATATTAACTTACTATAGTCGAGATAGTATATACAAATTTAACTTAATTAGTTATGGTTAAATACAAAATTAAAATATTACATATGATATTGTTAATAAAACGTACAAATATTCTTCCGTTTTAAACTCTAATACTAGCTTGGGATTTTTTTTATTCATCCTCATAAAGTCAACATTAACATTCGATTATAGATTCGTCAAAGTAACATCAATCAATTACATCAACGCATTTCCGATGCAGTTGAGTAAGCAACAAAAGGCTTATAATGATGATAGTTTTGAGGAGAAAATAAATATTGCCATAAAATAAGTGGTTATTTTATATTCCCGACTGAAACGTTTTCTTTTTCACCGATCTGCGTAAGCTCCTCGTCACTTTGGAAACGTACTTCGCTTGTCCTCAGACAAAAAAGGAACGTTTTATTCTAGTTGGGTCACCAATCAACGTACTGACCTTGCCGTACTTCTCCAAGCATTCGGCCACCAAAGAAATAATTCAACTTTGTTTCAAATATTGGTTAAAAAGCAGTATCTAGCCAAGCAACACGAATGATGTGAGCTATTTTATTATTATTATGATGTAGAAATAATTATATAATTAGATTAAATAATTTAACAATACAACAGGGAAGACCTCTCAACTTTTCAAAAAAAGGACTTTACACACATAACAAACCAAATACTTGACGACTCTAACGTTACGGCCTGTCAGATTATTAGACAAAACTTGACCACCGACCAGAATAAGGAATACTGGCGTTTACACTTCATACAGACAAAAAGAAAATTTTTTAGAAATCCTCTAGTATAAAAGCTGGACAAAAGACAGTATTATGACCAAAAAACAAGACAGTTAACAATCTTAGCCATATTTATTATGTTTAATATTATCTTCAAATCTTAATTTTTCTCCTTTTACCCTCCCGTTTTTGATAATTCATTTTTAAATGTCATTTATTACTTAGTTAGACACGTGACATTAAAACAACCATTAAAAATTTTATTTAAATTCTAAACTGTTTCATTTTTGTCAATTTCAAGAACAAGAAGCAATCTATTTTCAAATAATTAAAAAAAAAGGAGTGAATATCTTTATTAATTTAATGTTATGTAATTAGATTTGGTAAAATTATAATAACTTAATTTAATTAAAGTTATACTAAATAGTATAATAAGTTTGCATAATTATAATGAGGCAAGACTTTGGACCAGTCTTGCTCATGGCAAAACCCGGTAAGTGACATTCATGAAATTAATTTAGGAAATTGGTCACGTAAACATGTAACAGGGGCAGTGTAACATTTTAGAAAAAAATATAAAAAAATATACTTAAAAAAAATTACTTTTGCTCATATATCTTACGGTATAAATGAAGAAAAAAGAAAAAAATAGAAACATAGCATCATTTTTGAAAAAAAAAACTGGCAAGTAAATTTTTGGGTTGCTGGATGGAAGGCCAAAGTTACAGTTATTTAAACTTGGCGATTCTTAAATATTCAGAGTTATGAAAAAGGTATGTGACCAGACCATTTGAATTCGAAACTTTGTGTGATCCTAAAGTCTAGAAATAATGTAGGGCATTCCTTACCCGAAGACGCCTTATCAAATACCGTACGCTGGTGTTGACTGTGAGAAAGTGGAAGAGGCCAGCAACTAAGAAAAATTGCATACGATAAATACTATGTACATTAGGACATTAGCAGCAAGAAAATATGTGGCAGGGCACAAAGAATTTGATGATACTTGACGTTCATTCTGGCATTTAATACGTTTGTGAAAACGTTATAGTATATTTGACTATGTCGATATCGCCATGATCAGGCTAATACAGCGGAATGTTAATAAATCTGACAGCGAAAATGTCGCTGTCAATTTATGAAATTTTCAGATCCGTGATCACAGAGAATATAAAAAATTTCCATATGCAAGATTGCCAACTTCTTCTTTTACCTTTTTTACTAGTTAGCGCTGTTCCCCAAAAATAGCGGGGGCTTGTTCCCCTCCCGCCTTTTTACAAATATTTACTTAAAATTTTGGAAACTGGCAAGTATTAGTTTTTTGAGCTGTATTGGTTCATCTAAAAACGGTTCAGTACTATAATTTCTCTTTTATTTTCCACAATAAAAAATGCGCCAAACGAAACATGGCACACTATACTGAGGTAAAAAATGTATGTATCGTAAATATTAAAAGCATTAACATTATGCCTCATTGAATTTAATAAGCTAAATTAATAAAAAATTAAAATATAATACCAAAAGGAAAAACTAAAAGAAACCTTTTTCTCAAACGCAAGTTATATTCTGAACATTGCGGACTTGAAGCTCAACCCCCTTTCATCTTTTATGTTGACATTAAACATAAGTAAAACTTATATATAGGGTACTAATTTACCCCTAAGCCTTGTAAGTTGTTTTCTATTGTTCGTCTTTTACTTAAACTTATGTATCTATTAAATAAATTTATTGCTTTTAAAACTTTGAATATTATTCGTTTCACATAACTTGGCGTGCGGACAGGATACGTGATAAGGTTTTTTTCATCGAAAACTCTATTTTTGTTCTTAACAAATTAACCGGTATCCGAACCCAAATAAATTTATTACTGTGGAAGTGTTAAAGCTGCTAAGATTAAGTTGCAAGGATTAAACACTACCCGTTTGGAATAACGAAAAGTTCCAGGTCTTTTTGAGGAATAGAGTATTATATGTGCCAAAGTTCTTCCTAGGTTTAATATTATTGTAAGTCTTTTATAAGTACTAATTACCAAGAATTAAGAAATTATCGAAAAGAACATATAAAAAGAAAAATTTATTATATTGATTAAAATTGTAATTGTATGAATAATTTTTGAGATTATACCTAAGTTATTTGAGATATAAATTTAAAAGAAAAGTAGTTAGCTAACAAATCTGAGAATATAAAAACATTTTGGGAGACAAGATGCTGTAGATTACCAACTTTTGAAATTATATTTGGAGACTATCCCTCCATATGATGGCAACCCACATACCCCTCTCAGTGTATGTTAACAACGCTGAAAGTTTAATTAATCAGTTTGCCACACCTGGAAACGAAGCTATCTGTACGTTTCTCCTAAAAGCTTTTAGTAGGTAAACTAACAGGAAGAGCACTTATGCTCATCGGTTCCCGGACCGAACTAACAACCTGGGCTCAAGTAAAAGAGACCCTTAATCAGTATTTGGAGATCAGAGGGATCTCGATTGTCTCATTCAGGATTTATTATGCTGAAACCCGATAGGAGAGAAGCTCCCTATCAATTTGGTATCAAATGTCAAGACCTGAGATGCTTAATCATTTCAAAGTTAAATGTAATGACCGGTCTCTCATCGGCCGAAAAAACAATAAGGGTTAAGAGCTATGATGATCTTGCTCTCAAGACGTCATCAGAGGCCTCNTACTCACACGACGACAAACTTACAGACAATCTAAAAAAGCTGAGACTAGATCATTGTAACGAAGAAGAAAAACAAGCTATAAATGCACTTTGTTTTGAATATAGAGATATATTTCATTGTCAAGGTATTCCTTTAACTTTTACAAATGAAATTAAAACATCAGATAAATTTGACAGATGATAAGCCTATATATATTAAACAGTACAGATACCCTGCCTCACTTAGAGAGGAAGTTAACAGACAAGTTAATGAAATGTTACGAGATGGAATAGTCCAGCATAGTACCTCGCCCTACTCGTTTCCAATATGGGTGGTACCTAAGAAATTAGACACCACAGGGATACAAAAGTATAGGATCTGTATCGATTTTAGAGCCCTTAACGACCGGACAATAGGGGACAAACACCCTTTACCTAACATTTCTGACATCCTAGAATCTAGGTAATGCAAATTTCTATAGCACCCTCGATCTTGCCAGCGGGTTCCATCAAGTAGAGGTAGACCCAAAAGATAGATACAAAACTGCATTCTCTACAGATTCGTATCACCTAGAGTGGGTGAGACTCCCCTATGGGGCTAAAAAATGCTCCTGCCACCTACGAAAGGATGATGAACCATATTTAAGAGGGCTAGTAAACAAAATTTGTATGGTATACCTGGATGACATTATTATATTTTCAACCACATTTAAACAACACCTCCAAAATTTACGAACTGTTTTTGACCGACTTCGACAGGCTAACCTAAAAGTCACACTTGACAAATCTGAGTTTTTAAAACCAGAAGTACAGTTCCTGGGTCATATCGTTACTCCTGACGGTGTAAAACCAAACCCACAAAATATCTGCCATAAAAAATACCCCATTCCTAAAACTCAAAAAGAGATCAAGTGCTTCTTAGGCTTACTGTCATATTACCGACGGTTTATTAAGGACTTTGCAAAAATCACAAAGCCTATGACGGCATGTTTAAAAAAGAATTCTAAAGTAGTATATGAAGACCCCACCTTTATACAATGTTTTGAGGCATGCAAAAAATGCTGATTAACGACCCGATTTTACAGTACCCTGATTTCAGTAAAGAATTCATATTAACTACTGATGCTAGTAACTTTGCTATTTCGGGAATACTATCACAAGGCACTGTTCCAAATGACCGGCCTATAGCGTACGCTTCGCGCACCCTAAGCGAAACAGAAGTTCGTTATAGTACTATAGAAAAGGAACTCTTGGCTATTGTTTGGGCATGCGGTTATTTCCGCCACTATATTTGGGGAAAGAAATTCAAAATCTATACTGACCATCGACCCTTAACTTGGTTGTTTAATCTTAAGGAACCAAACTCAAAATTAATCCGTTGGAAATTGAAACTCGAGGAATATGACTACGAGCTTATTTATAAGCGGGGCTCACAAAATGTTAATGCCGATGCGCTATCTAGAATTAAAATTAATGCCATCGAGAGCGAATCTATAGCCGAAACCACTAATAGCGTCACTAACAATGTAGGAGACTCCCAGTTCGATGCAGCCAGATATTTGCGAGATCTGTGCGAAAATATCAACGATAACCTAGACCCAATTTAGAACCATCGAATTTGAATATTAGTGATAATTTGGATCAGCCGGTATGTACAAATATAAACCCCTCAAGATACTCCTCAAAATATTACCGAGTTAAATCAGAGTGAACACCTTAGTACACAACATACAACTAATAACGACGTAATAAACGATGGCATCCGAATTTTAGACGAACTAATAAATAATAAAACGTAATCAGATAATTATTGAACCAAACGTACATCAGACCGTTGACATAAAAAGAGACTAACACAGAACAAAGTATTGTTAGAGTTAAAATTCCAAAAAATAATAACTATGACCTTATACTAGATTTTTGAAAACTCATACTATAGGACGTCACATATTATTTATATTTCCTTGACGACTCCCTCTATCCGGAGTTTTGTAAAGTTTACCTCGAAAATTCTCCAATAACGGCCCTAAATTAATTAAATGCACTAAGATGTTGCTTACTATTAACGACCTGGAGGAGCAGGTGGCCGTGGTGAAGGATTATCATATTGGTAAAACGAACCATAGAGGCATTACAGAAACGCTATCTCAACTACAAAGACGTTACTACTGGAAAGGCATGAAACGACTAATAACTAAAATTATTAACGAATGTGTAATTTGTCAAAAAACCAAATACAACCGGACCCCCCACGTACTCACCCTTAATGTTAACACCTACCGCATCGAAACCGTTTGAAATCGTACATTTAGATACATATACCTACAACGGAAGGAATTACCTGACTATGGTAGATGCATTTAGCAAATTTGCTCAAGCATATTTTATTGAAGGCAAAACTGCTATTCATATTAGTAATACTCTATTAAAGTTTCTTACATGTTTCGGAATCCCTCGCAACTTCATATTAGATAATGGAACAGAGTTCAATAATGAAATTGTTAAAGAAATGCTAAAACTGCATAAAATCAACGTTCACTTTACGACTAAGAATCACCATGAAGGAAATGGAATAATAGAACGTTTCCACAGTACGATAACCGAACATCTTAGAATATTAGGAAAATCTCACGGGTCAGAAAACGTAGAATTAATGAACTATGCCCTGATAGCATATAATCAGTCAATACACAGTAGTACTAATTTCACTCCCCATGAATTAGTATTTGGCCATACCGATCTCAGAGACCCCCATGAAATATTTCTACCGACTACTTTTTATACGACTATGTCGAGTCCCATCACAAAAGGTTAGAAAAGGTGTACGAAAATATTGCAACAAATTATTCCACCAACAAGGAAAAAATAATTAATAAACGGAACACGTTAGGCGATGTAAACAACAAATTCGAAATAGGCCAGCGCGTATATAAAATCAGTCCGAATCGAAGAAACAAAAAGTCAGATAGGTTTGTTGGACCCTATGAGATTACAAAACTATTAGACAGAAATCGAGTTGAGGTAACCACTCCTGTCGATAAAACAGGTAAAAAAACACTCATTATACATATAAAGGAGTTAAAACCGCCTCATGTTACAGATGGGCCTTCCACGTCGAGGGAAAATCAAAACGAACAGACTTAACAAACAATCCTGGACTACTACCCCTAAATTTAGGACAGGCTCAAACAGTTACCGACCACTGGAAATTTATACAGGTATACGATTTTCAAAAAACCTTTGACGAGTATCAACATTTGGTTAAATCATATGAAGAAGTTAAACGATTATCCGATAACTCTGTATACACTAAGCAAAACAGTTCTTTCAGACTAGTAGATTTTCTTATTACCAAAACCGCTCAACAATTCGATCAACTAAACCCCTCACTCAAACTAAGACAAAAGAGAGGCTTAATAGACGGATTAGGTTCTATTATAAAATCTATCACTGGAAATCTAGATAATGCTGACGCTGCACGATACGATAAACTGTTAACAGATATAAGTGAAAATCAACACAAAATAAAGTATGCTACCTCCCTACAAACTACTCTTCTACAAAATACTACCGAAGAATTTAGTAAAAGTATAGAAACATTAGCACGAAATCAAAGAATACTCGAATCTCAAGTAAAGACTATAGTGTACGACAAATTAAATAAATCCCTGTGTCACCATTTTGGGTTTCAAACTATAGTACAGCAAATTATAAATAATTTTCAGATTATTAGAAACACTTTAGAACAATTAGAAGTTGCCATCTCGTTTGCGAAACTTGGTACCTTTCACAACTCAATGATCGATCCCTTTGAATTATTAAATAAGATTAACAGTGTAAATAAAGATTTAAATAGCGGGAGATTTCCATTCGACGCTACATTAAAGAACGTGTTATCTTTTGAAAGAATAATATCTGTAAAATGCTATAGTAAGCAAAATCAAATCGTCTTCATAATAGAAGTACCAATCGTGGAAACAAAATCCTACCGTATCTACGAACTCATACCAGTCCCTATTTTCAGATCCAATTCCTATGTATCTATCATTCCATCCTCTAAGTATGTACTACTAAACGATCAAAAATTTGCTTATACTAATGAACTCTGTAAAGAAATAAATAGTAAAAACTTTATATGTAATAACTTATATACATATGGTCTAGATAATAATAATAATATATGTGAAATAAATATGTTAGCTAATTCATCTTTGGATAAATGCTATGTCTCGAGATTTAACATCTCCAAAACATTTATTCAAAGAATAGATTCCTATAAATGGATTGTAGTAGATAGAAAAGAAAATTTAGTTGTAGAAACCTGCGAAGATAGCAGAGAAACTTACCCTATATCGGGAAGTGTTTTATTAGAATTAGATAATAAGTGTCAAATAGAATTAGGTAATCATGTATTTAAATCATTCTCAAATGAAGGAACTAGATTGGGAACAATTAACTACAACATACCAATTTTTAATTTAACCAATTCCAACTCAGATTTAAATATTCAAAATTCCTTCAAGTTGGACCCAGTTAACTTAAAAATTAGTCATATCAAAAATGAACTTAAGAACCAACAAATGATTTTAAGTGATGTTTCCAATATAGCAATCTATAAAAGAATTAATATAGTTACAGTTATATTGTATGTTTTTTTTTTTATTTGTAGTATTAGTTTTAATGTTCTTATATGTGTGTAATAGAAAACATGTCAACATAAAAAAGGATGTTCCATCCTCGATTCCAAACATATCGGATTCTGTGGATTCTCCCCATAATCCTCAAATTCAGCATGGAGGAGTTATATTCTGAACATTGCTGACTTGATAGCTCAAGCCCCCTTCATCTTTTATGTTGACATAAACATAATAAAACTTATATATAGGGGTACTAATGTACCCAAGCCTTGTAGTTTGTTTTCTATTGTTCTCTTTTACTTAACTTAGTGTATCTATTAAATAAATTTATTGTTTTTAAAAACTTTGAATATTATTCGTTTCACATAATTCGCATAGAAAAACAACATTAAAATTGTCAATATTGTTTATTTATAATTAAACGGATAGATAAAGTACTAAAATTATTCATCTATGATCAAACGTACACAAAAAGAAAGATGATAGTCGTTATAAGGTGATTCAATTTGATATTAACAAACTAAATGAAGTCGAAGGTTATAACCTGACATTTTTATGAATGGCCTGACGTCATTGCAGGTCATACTGCTTGGAAATTGTGAATAATTATCAATTGTAAACGAAGGTCATCAATAATAGCAATTTAACTTGTAAAAATATAATATAAAGATAAATAAATACAAAAATTAATAGTAGACTTAGGCCATTTTATCTACTTAAATTAAATTAAATATAGATTGTTCTAGTACTATTCTTTAAAAATTTGCTTGAACATGGTATCCGTAATTATTTTTTTTTAATTTTTAATAAAAAATCATTGGCTATAGATTATAGTTATAATAACAAAGCCAACCACTCCAAATGGTTTGAATAGACAAATAGCAACAAACACTGATCCTTAAGCCATCGAAACGAACCCTATACTCGATAACGGTCAATAAAATAGGATTAATACTTAAAATAATAAAACCCTGGCTCCATTTAGAAAGTCCCAAGTAATAAACTTTTGGGGTTAAGAAATGAAGGGCTGTTTTTTTAAGTTTTATGATCTAGGCTTTACGACAGCCTAACTAAGAACATAAAGCAAAAGCTTTGCAAGAATACTAAGCGAAGATAAAATAACCTAAAAAAGCCATTAATATCTCATTAACTATATTATGACAGTCATATAATTTCGAGAGATATCAAATTATTCATGACAAAAAATGTTCATCTTAAGTTTTATGATACTGATAAAATGAATAAATAATATTTAGTAGGGTTGCTATTTGAAAGAGTGTATTTTTATAACTGAACTGAAATTGAGTTAGTTTTACTAAGACATTAAAATTAAAATAATATTTGTATAATTTTCCAAAAACATAAACAAAAGAGATAAAGAAGCAAAGGCGAACATAGTATTAAGTTTTGTATGACAGTCCATAATATTGTACAGAACTGATAAGGCAAAGGCGACCATAGTTTTAATGACATATGGTGTAAAAAATGAGCATTTCCTTAGAAAAATGTATAAGAAAGTAAAAGTATTACTGTTTTATTATTTATCGTTAGGGTGTGTCCCTAATAATAAACTATATATTATTTTATGTAATGAGACAATTAAAAGTTGTTAAATTATTTATCTATTTACAGCAGCAAACCTTGGGCATCAATGTTTTGTAACGTAATGCCAAGTTCTGCTATCGTAAATATGTAAATAGTTCATTACACTACTAGGCAGCAAAATGAAATTTTGAAGACGAACTTCATAAATTGGCCCCCGAGCCAAAGGCGAGGGCAGACTACGGAAAAAGCCTAGTGAGGCGCAAGCCAAGGCTAGTAATAACACAATTGACAAAACAGGCAAAGCCGCATTTGACTAAAGCTTGCAAAAAGCGTATAAGGCGGAGCCGATGCAAGTAAAGCCCAGTTCGAGTCAGCAATGTTTATTTTGCTGCCCAGAAACATACACTATTTTACCTACAAAATATTATTATTTTTTAAATTCGTTAAAATTTTATTGGTGTCGTCTAATAATTAAGATTACCATAAATTATTAAATAACTATAAGAAACAATAAGCTAAATAAATAAACAGTAGAGGGAAAAGTGGCATTCTGGCACCGCCACCTCCACCTCCACATGTTAATTTACAACTATCCCCTCCCTGAAATCTTTTACTCGTCTACATAACTTGATTTGCTTTGCATAGTGTAAAAAGGTTCTTTAATAGGATTAAAGAACCTTTTTACACTATGTATGTAGACAAGTAAAAGAGTACGGGGGAAATTGGTAAATTAACCATGAGGAGGCAGAAGTGGAGGTGGCGGTGGTGGTGCCTATTGCCCCTTTTGTCCCTACAATAAACCAGGAGAATAACAGAGTAAGTAATAGTAAGTAAAAGGGAGAGACATCCTTGATTTTCGAAAGAAAGCCAGTGTGCCAATCTCTATCAAAAACCTGTGCCTCATTTAGAAACACTGCTGAGTCACTTTTCCTCCCATGGTAGGAATCATCGACTTCAACTAGCCGATGGAATTGTTAGATAGTGGTATTAGTCCTAACTGGAGATTAAAACCCCCTCGGAAGACTGCAAAATTTATTTTCATTATTATTTTTTTACCAAAGTTGGTAATTTAAAATGTCGAAAAGCTGAAAATACAAACTAAAAGTAAGTGTATATTTAGCATTTGTTATTTCAAGTAAAAACCTTTCTAAAAGTATTTTAGCATTTGTTTAATTTTCCTTCTTTTCCCCCTTTAATCCGATGTCCTTTACAATCCTTCTTTACATTTTCAAATCTACTTAGAAAAAGGGATTTTCCCGAAGAAAAAGCTTTTGCTAAAAGCAATAAGAATTGGCTGTATAGGCTTTTCAATGATTTGACCGCATGCCCGTTTTCAAAGATTGACATTTCGGAAAACTACACAATGAAAATCCCTAAAAATCTTTTTAAAAAACAATTTCATTATTTCCTTTAAAATTTTTGGATAAACCAAACACTTTTTGAATATCACACACTAAAGGTTACGGATCAATGCTCATAAGCAGTATTTTTTATGAATCTTTTTGGGCGCAAATTCGAACCTTCATGTAATACCAATTTTCCTTTTATTTTCTCTACTTCAATAAAAGAAATCCAATAAGCAGTTTTGCCATTTCTATTCTATCACACCCACATTTGACCAAAAAAGTGTTAAATAAAATACAAAGGACATTTTATACTGAAATGTTACGTATACAGTTATAAAGGATTTATCCATTTCTATTCTAATTTTAAGATTAAAGATAAGGATAATAATATTTTATCGAAGTAACTTAGAGATATATATATTCCAATAAGGCGGCAGTAGATATTGGAGGTTTAAAACATTCGTCTAAAGTCTAAATGATACTGAACTTCAACGTTTAGTACGAACATTTTAAAGCCCACAACTAAAAATTGAATATTAGCAATATTTTAAAAGATTATAATTTGAATGTATCTGAGATATTTTTATCATGGGCATAAGACCAACTCAAATCTTAATTAATGATTAAAAATACCTTTATTAGCTTGAGAAACCAGCTAGTAATTATTCATGTGTATCAAAGTGTTTTAATTTAAAATATTTATGTAAACATTTTAAGACAATATCAACAACTCTTTCAAGAATGATCGTTGATAAATAACAGAAGGTAGGTCCTAGGTTTCGTTTTACAGAGTTTAAAAATGTTTAAGCAAAAAATAAAGCAATAACGGTAAGTGAGAAAATTAGAAAGATAAATAATAGTCCTAAAGACGAGACATTAGCAAAATGGAAGCCTCTAAACAAGAATTGCGAAGTAATGAAGGACAAAAATAGGAAAAATGAAAGAAGGGACAAAAGGCCTTTATTCGCATCTCAGTCAAATTACAAATTAATCCCCCCTCTGTCTGTACTCCGTCTACCCTATAACGTCTTTATTAGACGAAGAGCCTGCATGAAAAAAATCTTAAATAATGGCTACTTTTTTCGACTTGCCAACTGCGGAATATAACTTCCCTGTCTTATATATTAAAAGCTATTTCAAACAAAGGCTGCTCTGTGGCCCACTTCTTAATAATTGATATCTTGAGAACTGTGCAATACACTGTTGTGGTTGAAGTGTTGTTGGACTCAAAACCATTTAAAGTAGCAATAGAAATAAAATAAAAATGCCGCCATTCTGAAGACCATGATGGATTTTTCCCAAAATCTAATCAGTTCCTATTCAGAGGACTTGGTTTTTGTACTAAGTTTTTAGTTAGTAAGGTATATACAGAAAGTGTGCACATTTATCTATCCATTCATACAAACAAATATACAAACCTATACATACATACCTTTGGGCTAAAACGTTGACATTTAATAAAAATACAGTAGGCGTTTCACTTGTATATAAAACACCTAGTACGTTGGAAAAGTATTGAGTTAGCACTAAAAATACGAAACCGAGATTTCAACTGAATTATCTATTACAGGTGGAATTATCTATCTACACCTCCTGCGTGGTTTTTACAAAATTTTCCGTCTGTAATTATCTTAGCTCCCAGTGTGATTATGCTATAGAGTTGAAACACTACAAAAATCAATCTTTAGTTGGGTTTTCCGGAAAATATTTTTACAACGCCATTAATGACTCAGCAAAAATTTTAAAATCTATAAAACCCTAAAATGATAAAATCTTTTATAAATTAGCAAGCATATAGTTCTATATAACACTAAGACATGTGCTAAGATTTATATCATTATTGGATTACATATATGTTTTTTAATAATAGTTAAACTTAAAAATCGGGTCTTGGGTACCCCGGAACTTTTTCTCATCACATCGGATTCGTTACGCTCATCCTCCCAGCATCAAACTCGCTTCGCTCGTCCTCAAATAGTAAATGCATCCGTTTTATTCTCAGCGGTCACCAATGCAACACTGACCACGCACCAACAATTAGCGATATAATTGTCAAATTTTGTATACTTATTTACTACGCAAAGATATACACTTGTATAAAATTTCAGCTCAATAGGATTTTTCCGATTTTTTACAATTTAAAAAAATCGGGTACGGGGTACCTCACTTGTTACAAAAAGTCAACTCTCTAGCATAAATGCACTAGGCGCTACGGTGATAACAGACACACACACACACACACACACATACAGACACAGACAACTTTGAGAAAATCAACCAGGAAAAAACGCCTTAAACGGATAATTTAACGTACACAAGTCATTCGATAAAAAGTGAACTAATGCTGATAATGAATTGCAACTTAGCACATATGTTAGTCTTATATATAACAACATGTGTGCCAAATCTCAATCTGATGGTATAATTTTTCCGCGTTTTATGATTTTTCGAAATTTTTGCTAAGTCATTATTGCAGGTTAGTGACGTCATAAAAATTATTTTTCGAATAGCATAACTACAGCAGTAGACTAATATATGATCAAAGTTTTAACTCTCTAAATACACTAGGAGCTACGATGATAACAGACACACACACACACACATACACAGACAACTTTGAGAAAATCAATCAGGAGGCCTTAAAAACGCCTGAAACGGATAATTCAGGTATCGGATTTTTTGCAAACACAATACATTATCTACATACCTAAGGTATAGAAGAGAAAAAACAAAAATGATTGACATATTATTACTAAGGTAGTGCTTAAATAGCTTCTAGAAACAAATGTACTTAAAATGTTCTTAATTTGTTTTTGTTACCTGAATCTATGGTCTTTAAGGTGCCTATTTATTGCACTTGTACTTTTGGGTCTCATACGGAAGATTCCCATACTCGTTTTACTAGGGAAGCAATATAGCCCCTTTCCCTTATTTGGCCCCTTGAGATTTAGTTTTGGGCCCTCCCAAACCATCCTCTGGAGGGTACCGTCACTGGGTATAAATGAGAAAAAGTAAAAAAAAAGTATGAGTTACACAGACAAAATTTCAAACATTTAGGCTGCTATAATCTCGTTAATATTGGTTATTCGACAAGGATGTTTTTTCATTAATTTGAAAATTATTAATAATTAGTGTTGTAAGTGATAATTGAGATTTAAACTATTTAATAATAGTGCCAAAATGTTTTAACAAATAAGATTAAAAGTAATTGAAAATGAAAATACATACGTTCTTATTCAATCCGTTACTTTCGTTTTCTGTTACTTTCGTTTTACATATACTTTGCTTTTTAAATAATAAATTGATAAAACAATTATGAAATTACCAAGTTAATTACTAATTAGGGTTATAAATATTGTTAAGAAAACACTTTCACAAAATTTCATCAAAAAGTAAGAGCATGGGATTCGTAAAAATAACATGATTATTAAAAATTATCAGCATGACCAACTTAAAAGTTTTCAAACGAAAATTTATAATTCTAAAAATAGATCTACGATTCCGTTTTGCAGGTTAATCCAAACTTTAGATTTAGCAGGGAAGTTTCACGTCATAGGTTTAGGATAGATTAATTTAAATAATAATTTCTACAAACAACAAAAACAAAATGTTATTTTGACTACCGAGGCACAGCGGAGGGACAAAACGGAGATCCGTTTAAATCGTTTAAACGACTTTCTCGTACGAACAATATCGGACATTTTAGTATGTCCTCAATTGTTAATTTATCGTCGAATTCAGCTAATATGTCAGTTTCATTTTAATTACGGTCTCTAGCGACCTCGGAACCCAAATTATCCAACTAAGGGGATGGAACATTGCTAAGACTTATAAATTTCTTTTGTTAGTAGTCCGTCTGTCTGATGTAAAGAATTTCAGTAAAATTAGTTGGACAACAAATTTTATTCATAATTCACTAATAAAAAAATATTTTATTTCAATTTAACTATATATACAACTAAACAATTAAAATATGAGAAAAATACGGGCCTTTAGCCTATAGCCGCACTACCGCGTTAGCCCCCACGCCACTTATATACAAGAATATATATATATATATATATATATATATATTATATATATATATATATATATATATAATACAGATAGATATACATACATGTAGTAAATATATATAAATATATATATATATTCACGTATATTTTTACGTAAATATTACATAATTCCGCGATGCACCCCTGTCTCACATGCTGTGGCTCTTTGGGGACCGCAGGGGCGAACATAAAGTAGAGCACCCCTTTCCTTACTACCTCCCTACCTTTAAGCACCACATGACCGAACAAAAACGTAGAACGTATTCACATAGACGTATACATATAAACAACAATATACGAATATGTATATTGCGTGCGCCATTTTAGATGGTCCGTTTTATCTTGGTATAGCCGATCGTTTTATCGTTATTTTTATACTATAAAATATAGGTACGTATTGTATATGTAGTATATATATATATATATATATATATATATATAATTTGTGTCTGTATTAAATGTTTAAGACATACATTGTTAGTATACAGAGTCGATTGCCCCCGCTCACCTTATCTACATCCGACATCCATAATGTCATAACCGTCAAATTCTGATGAAAAGTTATATAGATCGTGTAAATAAATGTATTTTTTAAATACATTTAAAAATAAATAAAATCAAGTGGGGTATAAAAATTTTATGAAATGATAAATAGATCGTCATAACAATCGAAAATAGTTAGCTATCCCATTCCTAAACGTCTTAAATACCACCATTCATTGTTATCCAGCAAATAACACAAGGGTTCGCCAAAAGTTAATAAAAGCATGGAAGTAGCTTTACTATACTAACAATCTCGAAAAAGCATATGATTCATAAAATTACTATACATCCGTTTGCCCATCAAATAGAGTATCTACTATTCATTTGATTTAAAAAAGCTAAAAAGTGTGTGTGATTAAAAAAAAATAGAAAGTTCGAGAGGGATTATTAGGACATAAGGTTCAACTACAGAATTCAGTTAATGACTAAACTTGAAGGGTTCGAATAGAAAGTAATGTTAACTAGACTTAACGTTTTAAAAACAAAACTCAAATGTCGTTAAAACTGAAAGACAACTTTACAGTTAGGATGCTTTAAACAACCTCTAACAACCAAACTGGAAAAGTACGGAAAACTTCACACGTTAACCAGAACGAGTGTTTCGCTCTATAGAGGAAGTTTTACAAACCGATAGGAACTACTGAAAATTCTCAAACGTAATAACTTTTAGAGTATGGAAAAAAGTAAAAGTTTTTCTAAACTAGTATGTTAAAAACTAACTAGCTAGAAAAAGTTACCCTCAAATGAAGTAAGCTAGATAGATGTTGTAAGTATTTTAAAACAAATATTGGTTCTATGGACTTAATGATGTTAACAATGTAAAGTGCAAGTACATTACGTGAGTCATTATTTTCATCTTTAGCATCCTCATTGATAGAATCGTCTTTACTATTATCGTCGCTATTACTACAACTACCATCTGTATTGTTTATATTTTTGTCATCTATACTTGAATTTATCTTCCTTCTTTGCTACATTCTGTTGATGGTTGCGTTTCTAACACCTGTTTATTAACTATCTTAATCTCCAAAGCTTTCTTCAAGCAAGCTCCCTTATTTTGCTCTATAAAGGAGACATTGGCTTCCAAGGATTTTATTGTGTTCTTATACACATTAACATTATCGTTGATTGATTCCTTAGAGCTATCCTTACTGGCATCTTTAGAACTTTTTTGGATGGAGTCTTGCTTTTTAGCAATTTAGCTAGTTTAGAGGGAAGATGTAACTCAACGTTATATGCTTCATAAATAGAAGAAATGCTGTCTCCCGTGTTAAGATCTTGTTCTTTAGAATCTGGGATCAGACAGTATTCCATAATAGGTATATTAAACAAGTCAATATAAATTTTAAAAAAATGTAGTCAGTAATTAAAAATAAAAAGTTAGTGTTATTAAAAGTAAAATATGTATCACTTAAAATAAAGTTTTAAGTTATATTTCAATTATTGTAAAGAAATAACAATTTTCTAATCAAACTTAAATCCGATTCAAATTAATTGGTTAACACTTTTAATGTTTATAATGAGTCTTATTTCTACTAAACTACAATGTTGACGCTATCACTGCTAGTTGAAGACTTTTAAAAAACGTAAACGTGATATTCGATAAAACAAACTAAGGCTGGTTATGAAATGAAGCTTGGAACATTTAGTGGTTCCGGGTTCCTTTATAAAAACATTACACTAAAGTTACCACTAATTATTAATAGTACGAACACATAATAAAAGATAACTTAGTTGTATAATTATTTCTTTAAAAATAATTTATAATTAAAAAAAATGTTTCTTTAACGTTTGGAAATCAATATTACAAAGGACTTAACATTAGTGTTACACAAAAAAAATATTATTAAATATGATGTTAGAAAATTGTAAGTCCCTTCATCTATAAAAAAAGCCTTTAATGCATTTAAAATTATCAGCGGTCACCCATACAGCACTGACCACGGTCAATGTTGCTTAACGTATATAATCTAACAAAAATGATAGACATACTTGTATTGAAACGAAACTTTGTGTATTTATTAATTAAGTAAAGGTATAGACTTACACTAAATTTCAACTTAAATGAATTATTTTCCGATTTTTTATAATTTTTTAGAAAACGTACACAAGTCATTCAATAAAAATAGAACTAATGCTGATAATGAGACAAAACTTGGCACATTCGTCATATACATGGCTACATGCATGCTAACCTCAATCCGATCTAATAATTTTTTCGCGTTTTATGATTTTTCGAAATTTTTACTAATTCATTATTTTGGGTTAATGACGTAATAAAAAAATATTTTCGGAATAGCACAACTACAACTATAGACTGATTTTTGTTCAAAGTTTCAACTCTCTAGCATAAATTATACACTGGAGCTACGATGATACCAAACACACACACAGACAGACAATTTTGTGAAACCACTCAGGAGGTCTTAAAACACCTGAAACGGTTAATTCCGTTGACATCCTGGTTCCGTTTCGAATTTTTTTGCAAACATAATACTTGTCCTATATACCTACGGTATAAATGAAGAAAATTAAAAAGTAAACAATAGATCAGGGAAAATGAAGATAAGAAGACAAAAAGACCAAGTAATTAAAAAGTAAACACAATACAGTTATTAGTATAATGGTTAAGAAGAACAATTGAAATAACACGTTTGCATCAATCGTACGAGGGTCCTGATCATATTGTGATAAGACAGATATAAACAAGCAGAAGGATATGTATTATGAGTCAGTATTAGGGTGAAAACCTTTCCCCAATACAATCACCTGATCGATAATCCATCTTAACATTTCATCTTTAAAGTTCAACGTAAACTTGACTTTTTTATACTTCAAGTTATAAATACATAGCGTTTTGTCAAGAAACCGGATTTGGGGATACCAGTGCGGAAATGCAAAAGCACGCTCGTCTCCTATCAACTATATTTTGCATTTACCATTAAGGTCAATTATAGTACGCACCTTCGGCATGCAGCCGCTTAGGTCCGCAGCGTCGCTACGTACGCCGCTTCGCAGCCATTTTTCTTGTTTTTTATTATATTTTATTACATGGCATTGTGCCATGTATTAATTTTCAACGCCTCGCATCACGTCATTGCAATATATACCATTTGCACCACTTATGATGGTCCAATTTAGCTGAAACGTGTACCAATCGTTTTTTAATGCCTAAGACCATAAGAAAGCTACTTCGAGATTCGTCCACGTTGCGGGAACACTTAAATCGCTGAAGTTTTGTTAAATAAATTTTTGTCCTGCCTGTCTGGGACAATAGGCTAATCGGGGTGAAACCAATATATATAATATATATATATTATATATATATATATATATATATATATATATATATATATATATATATATATATACCACATGTGCTACTTAGGTGGTCCGAAACCGGACTTAATCGATTTAGCTAGCTTTAGGTACACTATACGAAAAGGTAAAACACACACACACACACACACATATATATATATATATATATATATATATATATAATATATATATATATATATATTCTATATTATATATATATATTATATATATATACATATAATATATATATAATATATATTATATATATTATATATATATATATATATATATATATATATATATATATATATATATATATATATTTACAACTTCCGTCATCCAAGCAACCAAAGAAACTTGAGTTGTTTTGTGAAAAACACAAGTCCATGTTATTACACTTAACATGGACTTTAGGAAGTCACAGCCGAATGCAACAAGATTTTAGATTAACTAATACAAGGTAAGCAATGTCAATTATACATATAAATATGCAATTGGGTGAATGTTGCACCAAGGAGACACAGACGCTCTCATTTAATAACTGCATAATGATATAATAGACTAGAAAGAATTTCGATAAGTGTTTCTCTTAGCAAGTGCAAGGGTTTTATAGTGCAAGGGGACGAACATTGTCAGGGGTTAGTTAATAAGCATGCGCATTTCGCAAGTTTTTCCCTCTGACTACAAACCATTTTCCCCCTTCTATAGTAAGGGGAAAACTTGAACTTTGCCCACGTGTTAAAAACATATCAACAATAACACGACTTAAAATTAGTATATTGGTGAAAAAGTTCAGTTACTCTTACACTTTGTATGAAGATTTAGGTTTTTCGACGCGATATAGATGATTCGACGTAACGCGTCCACTGGGTAGACAATTTCAGGGATGTAGTACATCATGGATAATAATACTACAATACTCTGTTGAACATAATTATTTTACACATTACATTATTATTTTCTACATCCCTGAAGGTGCCTTCCAAAGTGGAAGTGAGTCGTCGGATTCATCTTGTTCATTGATTAATAATCACCGGAAGACTTAGAAGCCTACGCAGTTATGACAGTTATGAAATTAACTTAATTTGTTTGTGCAATATTAGGTATCGTCAAATCGCATTGCAATTAAAATTGCAAGTGTAGAGGCCTCATGGATTGTAGAATATTACAATATTGAAATATGTTTTAGCAATGGCTTTTAGAAGACCCCAGCCTTTTAAAATGTATGATTACTCCTTATGAACAACCAGAATTTCGGACCACATAGTAATTCCTTATTTACCCAATCTTTCACACTATATGATGACTCCTTATTTAAATCCAGAATTTCGGATCATATGATAA
The DNA here is from genome assembly GCA_018340805.1 of Microvelia longipes. NCBI lineage: Eukaryota > Metazoa > Arthropoda > Insecta > Hemiptera > Veliidae > Microvelia > Microvelia longipes. Next base: position 43,583,594 of record JACMZG010001911.1, on the reverse strand, counting down.
CTCATAATTTACACCAACACTTTCAAAACCTACGATGACTTATCTACTACACAAAACATATGTTTATAACCTAAAATAAGCATTTTACATACTAACATAAATCTGGGTTATAGAGCTATGGTCAAATAAAATTGAGTCCTTGTTTAAATTCACAAGTTCATAGTATTTTCATAAGTATAATTTAATTTAAGATTGGGTCCATTTATTTAATATTTTTTTAAACTAAGCACCAATATTAGTACTGTTAGATTTTAAGAAAAACTGTGTTATTATTGAATACTTTTAAATTACCCAATGTAACTGTATAACAGTTTCATTATTATTAGATTATTGTATCCAAGACAATACCAGTACCAGTTTGGGTAATACTCAGCTGTTAGATCATAAACTGTACCAGACCCAGTTATATTAATATTCGGATATGCAATCCCAGAATGTACCGGAATTGGTTACATTAGTAACCAATATTCAGCTTTGCAGTCCTAACCCCAGTATCAGTTACATTAAAATTCGGGTAATCAATCCTAACCAGTGCAAGGTACAAGTGCATCCTAAAAATTATAAAAATCGTCAAGTTTATACTGCATCACGACTTCGGACTCGCTTCGCTCGTCTTAAGATAGTAAATACATAAGTTTTATTCCCAGCAGTCACCCATCCAAGACTGATCTCAACCTCGACCTGATGACCACTGACCTTGGTCAATGCTGCTTTACTTTTATACTTTGCTGCTTACTTTTAGATATACTTGCCGTATTAAAACAAAACTTAGTACATTTATTCATTACGAAAAGGTATAAATTTATAGCAAAGTATCAAAGCATGCATGTTATTTAATAAAAGTTGAACTAATGCTAATAAACTTGGCACATATATTACTCTTACATGTGCCTAAATGCGTGTCAAATTTCAAATCATTTCTTTGCCTATAATAAATTTTCGAATTTTGCCATTAATAAATTGACATTATTGCCGGTTTTGACTTCATATAAAAATTATTTTCGGACAGCACTAGACCTAAAAATTGATTTTTATACTAAGTTTTAACTCTCTTGCATAAATACGCTGGGAGCTACGATGATAATAGACACACACATACAGACAGACAACTTAGTGACAATCACTCAGGTGGTCTTAAAACACCTGAAACGGATAATTCACACGAAATCCCTGTTTGCCCTTCGTTATAAATGAGGAAAAGTTAAAATAGATGGCTACTCAATTCTGCACCAGTTTGGTTAACATACAAGAATGCGATCAAAAATTTAACGGATCGTCTATGTATAAGGCAAACAAAATAGAGGAGTCATTAGTTTTGATCATTAGTTGGCGGAGTATCGGCATTAGTTTTGATTTGATTGTTTGACATACATAATTTTAATTTTTATAACAATTTATTGAAGACTGTAGACCTATAAAATATTTTATTTAAAATAAAGTAAATCTCTGCATCATCAGTAGTAGCATTTTTTAAATAAAAGTCTTCAATAAATTGTTGAAACTTATCATCCTCAGTCCATTAAACTCTTCACTTAATACATAATTTCTTGTAAACAAACCACGTTTTGTGAATAATATCCTTAAAAAATGTCCTTATATTGTGGCAGTATATACCACTTAGAACGACTGGTAACACAACATCCTAATACAGGTCAATAAAAATGTTGTTTACAAGAAGGCGTGAGGGCCGCGAAGCGGCCAAGAGCCTCTTGTTTTGTTTATATAGAGGCAAAGTAATAGACATGATATCTGATCCTACTATTATCTTAGTATAAACATAACTCAGCATTAATTACTTTACTCGTATTATTTTAGTATTTATTTCATTTAAATTTCTCAACTATATATTTTTTTCTATAGACTATTGAGCATAATACGTATTGGTTACTAGGATGATAAAAAGCCATTTATGCCGAAAACGATCACTAAGCTGTTATACAAATAAATTTGAGATCCGAAAAAAATCATTTTTACACACAATCAACATAATAAAAGAACTGAAAAATGCTATAATTTAAAGTTAAATACACTTAAGTAGTGCCAAAGAAAGGTTATGAAAAGTCCTTTAAATACTTATTTTAATTTAACTTTTGTAGTAACCGGAGATTTATTGTTAAACTACATTTTATTCTAAATAATCTTTTTAAATAATATTAAACATAAATTATTGTTTAAACTAAAAGCCAAAACTTTGTATTTTTTTTTCTGCGAATTTATTAATCTCAAATATAAATTAAAAATTATCAAATGATAATATAATAATTGAAAGAAATATAAAAGTTCAAAACCCTAAATCATTCTAAACAACCTAATACCAGTTTTGATGCTTTATAATCTATTATAACCTCCCTAACAGAGTATAAGGTTACAATAACCTTCTTACGAAACAAAACATAACCTTTTAGGTATTGTTTTGTTTTCCTTTCAGCGAATTTATTTTGGGAAAAATTATGTAATGTTTAGTAATTAAATAATTTAGATAATAAAAATTTAAATATTAGTTAAACTACCTTTGTGTATTCCAGTGTATTTATCCTTTAGGACAGAAAATTCATAAATGGGTCCAAACTGATCAAACAAAGGTCTCAAATGTTCTTCTTCTAAATTTCTAGGTATTTGTCCGACGAATAATTTGACCATATCAGGACTGGGGCTTACACCCCCACTACTACCATTACTGCCTCTACATATGTCTCTACCATGGTTCACCATTTTATTAACGTCTAGCACCATAGTTAATTTTAATGTAAAACACTTAATTTAAAAACTAAGAACTAATAAACAGTCTTTTCGTTACAATAAATATTTGAAATTGATATTACTGTTAACCTATTCTTGTTTATCACAGTAATTTTTATATAAAAATTGAAAAATTAATAAATTATTTATTTGTTTATTAGAAAGGTAGTAGGACAGAGAGTTTAAATATAACTTCTTTATTGATATAATATCATTTTAAACAAATATATACATTATATATTTTAGTTATGGACGTAAGCAATCTGGAACTGTCTAAAAGCATGTTTAGAATACCACTTCAACTTATTTTTAAGGAGCTGAACTTAAAACTTGTTTACTTATAAAAATAACAGTTAGGATAGTAAAAAATATATTGAACAAATGTTTTAATATCAATTAAAAGTGACACTACTTCTAAAGTGTATCTTTAATTAGGGTAATAATTATAACAAAGTATTGTGTAAGTAATGTAGAAAATGCTTTTTAGTTTACGTTATGATTGGTTAATGACACTTATTTCTTGATTTTATTAAAATAAAACACTAGACAATGTTATTTATAAATATTTTACACTTAAATCGAAAAATAACACTTCTTAAAGAGTTGTACTGTTGCTCACATATACAAGAATACCAAGCTTAAAGACGAGAAAAAAGTATAAATCGAAATATAAAGAAAATACAAGTACTTAGACACAGAACACCAACACGATACGAAGACGACACGACATTTACACAGGACCAGACAAATACAAAGACTGAGGGAGTGGAGGCGGTAAGGCGAGGGGCGGCTAGGGAGAAATACTATTCATCCACCCCCGATCCATTCACTTCCCCCTCACTCAGATTGCATTTTCTTCACTTTCTTTTCATACTCACTCACTTGACAATGAATGACGTCATTTATAGTAAACAAAGAGTTGTATTTACATGTTTATGAATTAATAATAAACTGAAGTTGTGGAATTACATCCCTCTTTTCAATAACTGTTGTCAACTAATGCAACCCGATAATGAGTGGAACACCACATGACCCGTCTCATTTTAGCTTATTTGCCATCACATGATAAAAAAAGTCCTTCTTTGTTTCTTGCTTATTAAATAAGCCGTTTTCTATGAAAATTCACCCAGACCGACAGTGAAGAGCGATAAATATTTTAACTACGATTTTAAAATGTATGATCTTGTAAACAAGGTATCTTTTAAAAGGATTCGTATTTTTAGATCAAACTTGGTACAGAATTTAACCTTAAGGAGAACACCAAACCTATAGAAAAGTAGTTAGTTATGACATCATTAACCCGGTTTGCTAAGTCAGCAGCACTTTGAAAATAATCGGTAAAATTAAGTATTAAAATTTTTCCGTAGGAAAAAGGTCATTATTAATTTTTGGGGTCCTAAATTTAATGAAACCGGCCTAGAGACGATACGACTTCCAGTGACTAAAAAGTCGGAAAACCCTTAATGAATACGTGAGAAACCAAATTTATGGTAGATAAATAAAAAATTCTGCCGGAGGTCCGAAATGCTCAAATTTTATTTTGAAAAAAAGCAAAAAACTGAGTGATAAGCCAGAAAGCAAGTATTTCACACAAAATTCGCCCGGCTTGCAGACATGGGTAGAACCAGGGGGGGGGGACACCCAAGCCCAGCAGGATTGTTGAAAAATAAAAAATAAAATGACCGCCATTTTTAGTTTAGTTCAATTCAATAATAATTTGTAATTGGTTTCATTCTTCAAGTGCTTTGTTTTTTTAAAGACAACGTAAACCTTATTTTAATTGTTTGTAATACATACATATTACCTACATACATACACACACACACACTCATACATATATACATATACTTACGAAATAATCACAGTCTTCATCTACTATGGGCCAGGAGACCCATGCAAAATTAAAATAAAAGTTTAAAAAATAAAAAACTAAGTTCATTGAATTAAAATAATTTGTCATATATATATATTAGGGTGGCCCTTAAAAATGAACTTTCATTTTTCTTTGCTCCCAACCCCTAATTTTGTTCGAATATATGAAAAAAAAATTCCATAAAAATTTTAGCCCGATCGGAGGTGATTAACAGGTGCCGCCGTGCCTTTGAAGTTTTACAGGTGTCAAAATTCGTCAAACTTGTGATTTTCGTGACAAATTTTTTTTCTGTGATTTTTTACATTATTTTCTAGGTAAAAACAATACTTAACCCACTAATTAAACACTATGAACTTATCATTATGACCTGAAATCATCTTAGTTTGTACTTAATCTGACATTTAATGGTGGACATATATATTTTTTTCTGATAAATATTTTAAAAAACATTTTATTTTCTCTACACTGCAAAGTATAACTCATATAATATGTTTTTTGTTATCAATTCATTAACATATTATGTTCTTGTATACTGTTTTCTATAATTTAAGACCAATAATTGGTTATTTATACCAAAATTAGCAGACCTAATGTGTAACATACAAAACACTGTCATCCTATCTCGCAGTAGGTGAAAGCTAAGTAATGAGTATAATAGTCCAATTCAGTTTCAAGAATTTTCAATTAGTTTTTTGGTTTGAATTTATTTTCAAACAAGCCATTATTGTGACATTTGAAACTTTGTGTGCCCCCCCCACCTTTGTGACCCCCTCCCTCTTCCTTATTATGAAATATGAAAATTTTAAACAATTTTCACAATGAATGAATAAATGAATTGAATAAAGTAAGGCAAGATAGGTTATAACTTTGAATAGAGTTTTTAATACATTAGTAATTGACACAAACTTGTTTACCAAAATACTTTCAGGTAAAATATAACCCTAGTGTTCACTTTTTGTAGGAAAATGCCATACAAGATGCAAGTGATCTAAGCAGGGGTACTATGAATGAATCATTTTAATCCCTTTGACTTACTTAAAAAAAGTTCCAGTCTTGGTTCAGAAAACAAACTGTTACCATCAAATCTGTTTTAATTTCTTTTTTAAATCAAGTGTTTGGTTTAAGTTGTTTGTTAGTTATAAAATGACAAGTGAAAGAGTCTTCGTTCTTTTTTAGTAGGTCCTGTTTCCCACCAGATTACTGGGGGCAAACTTCCTTCTAACAGACAAGTGTGTTGTTTTATAATCTCGAAGTAATCAAGTTAGATGTAAAACATAGTGCTAAATTGATAATAAAGGAGGTTAGCATCTTTTGGGAAAAAGCAAGAATCCCTACAAAAAGAAAAGACCACTGCAGTGAGATGTTAATCAAATTATACAACGATCGGAGTTGTCTTCAGAAAAATTCTTCTAAAACGACTGAGTTTGCTATCAGTAGTCGTTTTGTGTCCTGAACACTGAAGCTTAGGCTAAACCAGCAGTGCTTTATTGTATTGTTGGTCTTAGTAGCTGTTGTCATGGTGTCAGTTTTTGACATAAGTTTGTTTTAATAAAATAAAAATGTTTTTGACTTTACGTTTTGAATGAAATTAAGTTGTTCTCATTTTTGATACCGAAAAGTAGAGAGGGATAGGAAGCAGGTAGCTCCGTCTCTCACATTTTAGTGGCGCAGTCGGTAGGACTTCAGAATAAGTATAATTATCCGGCTTTTCGGTAAGAACTTTTGTTTCATATTTTTTTGTAAACGTATACTTCGAGATCATTTGCTGTTTATTGATCTACCATTTATGATGTCTCAAGAAGAGAAAGACAAGCTTGTAAAGAAGAGAGCCGTTATTAGACAAGGCTTTACTCGTTTGTTTATTTGTCTTGAGGGAGAGCTAAAAAAGTCTACTCTGGATATTGAGGTTATTTCTTGTAAGTTTACAAATTTAGAGTCTAAGTTTAAAGTGTTAGGTGACTCTGATGATCAAATACTTGATTACCTAATAGATTTAGATGTCCCTGAGGCCGAGTTGTCGGTAGAGGAGGAGGAGGCCGATAGGTACCGTAATGATTTCTTAGCTATACAATATAGGGTTAACAAGGTCTTAAATGGGAGTTTGGTAGAGTCTGGTGGTAATCCTGGGGATTCAGCTTCGGTTTCGGGTAGTAGTAGTTCTAAAAAGGGTAGATATAAGTATCCTAAAATCGAATGGTTGCGATTTAGTGGAAAGTTGACTGAATGGCTTACGTTTTGGAGTCAGTTTCAGAAGGTCGATGAAGATGAAGATTTAGACGATAGCTTGAGATTTCAATATTTATTGCAAGCTACTCAAAAAGGATCTAGAGCTTGGGATGTTGTAAATAGCTTTCCGCCTACTGGTGAAAACTATAAGAAAGCTATTCAGTCATTAAAAACCCGATTCGGACGAGATGACTTACTAGTAGATGTTTACGTGAGAGAGCTGCTACGCATGATCTTAGAAAAGACGCTTAGGAAAGATGAATCATGCAACTTAGCCTCACTTTATGACAAATTAGAGTCTAATTTGAGATCGTTAGAAACTTTAGGTGTAACAACAAAAACATGTGCAGCCATGCTCTACCCCCTTGTAGAATCTGCTCTACCTGAAGACATTCTTCGTGCTTGGCAAAGAAGTGAATTTTGGTCACATTCCGAGAGAATTAGAGATGAGCTAGAGGATAGTGACTGTGCAGTACCAGGGCAAGGGCGGTTAAAGAAGCTAATGGAGTTCTTGAGAAGAGAAGTGGATGGTGAAGAAAGAATAAGTTTGGCGGTTGCTGGTTTTGGATTAGAAGCGGTGTCGGTAAAAGGCAAAAAGGTTAATAAGAACACGCCACCCAATAAGATAATGAATCCTAAGCCTGCAGTATCTAGTAATGCAGCTCTTGTCAATACCTCTAAAAATAAGACACATGATAGAGAATCGATTTCAAAGCTGAGGTCAGCGTGCCCTTTTTGTGAAAAAGTTGGGGACCATGAGGCAATAGCGTGTCCAGCTGCTAACGAGCTGAGTTTAGAGAAAAAGAAAAGTATGATCAAGGCTCATGGTTATTGTTTACGTTGTGTACGGCCGAATCATATGTCGTTTAACTGTCGAGTTAGAGTTTTTTGTTCCACGTGTAACAGACGTCATGTAGAACTTGTGTGTCCTCAAAAGTATGGTGAGTTAAACGAAACATGTGAATCCATAGAGAAGAATAGTACAGCTATGTCGAATGTGGCAGCACCTAGCCATATAGTGCTTAAAACTTTGAAGGTGTTGGTTCATGGACCTGATGGTAAGAGACTTGTCAGAGCTATTCTAGATCCCGGCTCACAGAGATCGTATTTTTTGGAAACTACAGCAACTAAGATAAGATTAGCAAGTTGTGGAGAAGAAGAACTGACGCATATTGTTTTCGGAGGCCATCAGTTACAAAAAGAAATTCACAGAAAATATTCGGTCAATATTCAACATCTGAGTAAGAATACAGTCGTCCCAGTTATATTGTTAGGTCGTCAGTCTATTTGTCCTTGTGTTACACCGTTGCCTTCAGGCCCTTGGCTAGAAGAGATAAAATCTTATGGCATAGAACTCAGTGATGCTGAAGGTCCAGGTGACGAGGTAGAGATGCTTCTTGGGGCTGATGTCTATGGTTCCTTGTTGACTGGAAGGGTTCATCAAATGAAGTCAGGTTTGACTGTAATAGAGCCTCTAATAGGCTGGACCGTTCTAGGTAGATATGACACTATTAAAGAAAAAGTAGCTGAAGAAATATCTACTACTCTTCTTAGTACCGCCTCCATAGCCGATTTATGGAAATTAGATGTATTGGGTATAGAAGAGCCAAATGCTAAAGTTAGCAGAAAAGAACTAGAAGCTGAAGTGTTACAACATTTTTGAAGAAACTGTAACCGTGAATAAAGAGGGCCGATATGACGTTGCTTTACCCTGGATTAAGGATCAGTGTAGTCTACCTTCTAACTATGACGTAGCTACGAAACGACTTGAATCCACAACAAAGAAGTTACAGCAGAATAATCTTTTCGAAGTTTATGATCAGGTATTTAAAGAATGGATAAACGAGGATTTGATTGAGGAGGTTCCTGAGATTGAACTTGAACGACAAAATGTGCACTATTTACCACACAGAGCTGTAATTAAGGAGAGTAGTTTAACCACAAAAGTCCGACCAGTGTTCGATGCCTCAGCAAAGAAAAAAGGGTACCCAGCTCTGAATGATTGCCTCGAGAAGGGACCAAATTTAGTTGGGCTCATCCCAGATATTTTGTTATCTTTTCGAGCTAAGAAATTTGGTGTATCAGCTGATATTAGAAAGGCTTTTCAACAAATAAGTATTTTTGAACCAGAGCGAGATATTTTAAGATTCTTATGGTGGGAAGTTAAAGATGGTAAGCCAATTCAGGTTAAAATATTTCGCCATAGAAGGGTAGTTTTTGGTGTTACATCCAGCCCATTCCATCTACAAGCAGTTATTCAACACCACTTAAGAAAATACATGTTATCTGAAGATAGTAAACAGTATGCTGATGACAAGAATAGGAAACTGAGTGAGGTAGCCACAGTCTTATCTAAGAGTTTCTATGTAGACAATTGCTTACTCAGTGTAAACAATGTTAAAGAACTCACAGAGTTATATCATCTAGCTAGGGAAATAATGGAGACAGGTGGTTTTGATTTGAGATGTTGGGAGGTAACTGAGCCAAATGGATTTATAGAGAATTTGGAGGAACAACGGTCAAAGGTTCTTGGTTTAATGTGGGACAGAATAGAAGATTATTTAAGCATTTGTGTTCCTAAGTTGGAGAGTCTCGAAGAATTGTCCACCAAAAGATCTATTTTATCAGTGACACACCAGATATTCGACCCCATAGGAGTAGTGTGTCCTGCGGTGTTGAAGTTAAAAATTCTTCTTCGAGAAGTTTTTAAATCCGATTCTGGTTGGGATACTGAAGTAACTAATGATGTAAGAGAGAACTTCACGAAATGGAAACAAGAGTTACCTTACCTAAACGAAATTAGAGTACCTCGTTGGATTATGTCTTGTCCGCTTGAGCAAAATTGCTCTTATGAGATACATACATTTGTCGACGCCAGTAGTTATGCCTACTCTGCAGTAAGCTTTTTAAGATCTGACAATAATGGAGTGATATTCGTTAGATTTCTAATGGCGAAATCACGGCTAGCACCCTTAAAAGGGATGACTATCCCTCGTTTAGAACTGATGGCTGCTGTTGTGGGAGCACGTTTGGCTAATACGGTAGCTGATGCGTTAGAGATAGATGCTAGGAAGGTATTTTGGACTGATTCTTCTACTGTCTTGGCCTGGATACAAAGAGCAGACGTTTGGAACGTTTTCGTAGCCAACAGACTTAATGAGATACACCAGTTGACTAAACCTGAAGAATGGAGACACATTTCTGGTAATTTGAACCCTGCTGATCTTCCATCGAGAGGGTGTTCTCCTAAGAGACTGGCTGCATCTCATTGGTGGGAGGGTCCTGATTGGCTTAGAGAGAAATTAGAATTATGGCCAGTATCATCCGTTAGTTATGATGAAGAAGCGGTAGGGGCTGAAAGAAGAAAAAGTGTTGAAGGTTCAAAGAGTTGTGCTTTGGCGAATAGAGTTTCATTTTGTGAGTGGTGTGGTAAAGAAGCTGGGAATGAGTGTTGCAAATATCAAGGTAAGCCATGGTACTACAAAGATGCTGCAAATTTTGAAGATATTGTTAGGTTAGTTGCTTACGTTACTAGGTTTGTTACAAATTGTAGAGTTCCGGTTTCTGATAGAACTAAGGGGCGTTTAAACAAACGAGAATTAGAGCATGCCGAGGATAAAGTTTGGTTATTTGTTCAATCTGAAACGTTAGACGTTAGAGATAAAAAATTGAAACACTTACGTCCGTTTGTTGATTCTTCTGGTTTAATTCGAGTCAAGTCACAAATTTTTGAAAGAAACGATAAGTTAAATTTTTTATGTCCTATTTTACTTCCTCGGACTCATGAAGTAGTCAATATGTTTATCAGAGACACTCATAAAAGAAAATGTCACATAGGCACCCAGATGTTATTACAGGCCCTTAGGGAAAAATTTTGGGTACTTGGAGGGCGTAGAACAATAAGGTCTGTCATTTCTAGGTGTACGGTTTGTAGACGTTATGATGGGGTTCCTTTAGAATGTCCTTCTCCTCCTTTACCTCCTTCTCGGGTTGATGATGCCAGTCCTTTTAAGGTGACTGGAGTTGATTACGCAGGTCCTATTATTTTGAGAAATAATCAGAAAGCCTGGATAGCTCTATTTACATGTGGAGTTGTCCGAGCTGTACACTTAGAATTAGTAACCTCTTTATCAACTGAGGGATTTTTGATGGCCTTCCGTCGATTCATTGCACGGCGAGGAAGACCTAAGATCGTATATTCTGACAATGGCACCAATTTCGTTGGGACCAAGAGATTGCTAAAGGCTGTAGATTGGAACCAGATTATAAGATTAGCTAACGATGAAAGGATTGAATGGTTGTGCATTCCACCAACTGCTGCATGGTGGGGTGGTTGGTGGGAGAGACTAGTCGGAATAACAAAATCCTTATTAAAGAAAGTACTTGGAAGAGCGTCGCTTGATTATGAAGAAATGTTGACTGTGTTGTGTGACGTAGAAACAGTGATCAATTCGCGTCCATTAACTTATGTATCCGAAGATGTTGGAGACCCAACTCCACTTACTCCAAATATGTTTCTGCGGGAAAATTCAGGAATAGGGGTACCAGAATTAGATAAAGTCGATGCAAAGAGTTTAAATAAACGTTTAAAGTATTTACAAACTCTTCGACAAGATTTAAGAGTACGATTTAGAACTGAGTACCTTGGAGCTTTGGTACAGAGGCCAGGTCGATCTAAACAACGCGATCGAGAGCTTAGAGTTGGAGATGTTGTATTGCTGGGAGTGGACAACAAGAAACGTGTCGACTGGCCCATGGTTATTGTTACCGAACTTATTTCCGGGCGTGACGGCAGAGTACGAGACGTTCGGTTGCGCGGAGTAGGAAACATGAAATATCGTCGTCCGATCCAGAAGATATATCCTTTAGAAGTATTTCTTCCGACAGAAGCTGAGGACAATGAGTTGAGGACAATTCCTCAAGGTGGGAGTAATGTCCTGAACACTGAAGCTTAGGCTAAACCAGCAGTGCTTTATTGTATTGTTGGATTTAGTAGCTGTTGTCATGGTGTCAGTTTTTGACATAAGTTTGTTTAATGAAATAAAAATGTTTTTGAGTTTACGTTTTGAATGAAATTAAGTTGATTTTTGATACCGAAAAGTAGAGAGGGATAGGAAGCAGGTAGCTCCGTCTCTCACATTTTGCGTTTACTGACAGGCTGGATGATTTATTTGATATTGCCCATAGTGACGCCCAATCTCAAATAACAATCCAGGAGGACATAGAGTTTTTGCGGATCCAAAGAATGAAGGGGCGACCTGGTGTTATGCTGGGAGTTGACATTAATTTACACAGGGCAGAATAGAGATCTGCTGAGCGGAAGGAGGAAGAGGTCCGTTGAAAAACTCGATGCATGGAGGATTTGCGGAATTGCTACCAAGCACCAGAAGCAGTAGTAGCAGAGAAGACAGTGAGGGTTTCAGATGAGCTTGTCTCTGATGCAATTTTTTTCGTCGTTGGGTTTTAGAGAACTGTTGTTTTTTTTAATGATCGCCTAGCACCAACGTTAGATAGGTGCAAAGTTAGGACAGAGATGCTGTTCATGTAGTTACCACAGCAAAGCGTTAGGCCATGATGCAAAGGACTTGTAACTAACAGAAATTCAATAAGCCGAAACGATCCCAATTAAGGATTTTAGATACAAGGAATGTTAAAAACCTTTAGTATTGATAGAAATCTGTTGTGATTGGGATAGGAAGCTTCATCCTAATATTACAAAAGACAATAAGATAGAGAGGTTGGCAGTTCTTATTTCATATGGCGTAAAAGACAAGTTGATAGGAGCTTCGAGCATACTGCAGGCTACTGGAGCAGAATAAGCCGCAGCAGTCTATAAATGTCTTGAAGAATGAGGACTTCTTGATTCAGTCCAAGCGATGTGTTTTGACACCACGCATCGAACACCGTAGAACAATGGAGCTTGCAGAAATATTGAGAACCTCTAGAAAAGGATTTTCTATACCTGCCTTGTAGGCACCACATATTTGAAGTGGTGTTAAAGGGTGTAATCAATGAATTGGTGGGACCGACTTTTGGGCAAGGTGTTCGTTCCACTGTTTTCTAGGTTCAGAAACTCATGGGGTCAGATAGACCCAAAAAAAGTCTTCTGGTATTGAAGGAGGATGTCCCAGAAGTTTAGAAGAGATATGCTTGACTTCTTCGTAAAAAATTTAAAAGAAAAACAATTAGAGAAGATTACAGGGAGCTAATGGAGCTGGCAGTGATTTTTCTAGAGACACCCGCCTCGAGAAGTGTCATTTAGAAAGCCAGGTGCTATTAGCCATGCAAGATGGATGTCGAAGGCGATCTATTGTTTAAAAATTTATTTATTTAGAAGTGAGTTCAAGTTGTGTACCAAAGAAAGATCTTCGATGAGAAAATTTAACATTTTTCTTATTAGAGTGTATTTAAGAGCGTGGTATGGTGACACAAGTGCGAGTAAGACCCAATGTCTGACTTGCACTTTATTCAATCATTAGTCAATAACGAGGCTATAGATTTAAAAATTTGCAATGCTGTACTAAAAAAATTATTAACCATTTGTTAATAATTAATAAATTTGGTAGGGAAGAGGGGAAGAGGGGGAAGCAAAGGGTAATACACAAAGTTTCAAATGTCACAATAATGGCTTGTTTGAAAATAAATTCAAACTAAAAAACTAATTGAAAATTCTTGAAACTGAATTGGACTATTATACTCATTACTTAGCTTTCACCAACTGCGAGATAGGATGACAGTGTTTTGTATGTTTCACATTAGGTCTGCTAATTTTGGTATAAATAACCAAATATTGGTCTTAAATTATAGAAAACAGTATACAAGAACATAATATGTTAATGAATTGATAACAAAAAAACATATCATATGAGTTATACTTTGCAGTGTAGAGAAAATAAAATGTTTTTTAAAAAATTTATCAGAAAAAATATATATGTCCACCATTAATGTCAGAGTAAGTACAAACTAAGATGATTTCAGGTCATAATGATAAGTTCATAGAGTTTAATTAGTGGGTTAAGTATTGTTTTTACCTAGAAAATAATGTAAAAAATCACAGAAAAAATTTGTCACGAAAATCACAATTTTGACGAATTTTGACACCTGTAAAACTTCAAAGGCCCGGCGGCACCTGTTAATCACCTCCGATCAGGCTAAAATTTTTATGGAATTTTTTTTTCATATTCGAACAAAATTAGGGGTTGGAGACAACATTTCTAACATTTTTTTTTTCACCTCTATAGCTAAGGGCCACCTAAATATATATATATATATATATATATATATATTTATAATATATATATATATATATATATATATATATATACAATCTTTTATAATAATAAACTTACAGGAGGTGAAGCGAAGAGATTTAGAGGGTTTTGAGAATTTTCGACGTATGTCTTCTTCGGTCAGGTAAGGTTGGGAAGTCCCGAGTGACTCGGGACGGTTAATTGTTTGGTCCCTTACAGATGAAATTAAAATTAAGATGAAATTGGACCGGGTTTATTCGATTCAGCGCCCAAAAACACAATTGAGGGCCATTTTCGTGTCGAAACATTTTAACATTGAACATTACCAATTTTTTTAAACAAAACATTTACATTTTTTTAAACGGGTCACTGACGTCACGGTAACCTGGTTTTGATAATACTAATATAAGTTTTATTTAAGAATACTAATCCGTTTAGCAATATAGGTTAACGTAATTCCATATAATATTATATATATATATAATATATATATTATATATATATATATATATATATATATATATTTGTCTGTGTTAGAGTTGTTGTTTAAGTCTGTATGATTTGTGCCGCTTAGAGTAGTCGGATTGAGCTGAAACTGGTTTCAATTGATTTAGTCATCGTCTCCCTTGGCATATGTTACCATGTTTTATATAGTTTTAATTTAAAAAAAATGATTTCATCATGACTAGGGTTGATGATAACTTTAATTTATATAGGACCAATATTTCATAAGTTTTTATATAGGATTTATTATTTAAAACAATAGGACCAAGTTTCGTTTCAATTTGACAAAGCCTTCGAGAATTATAATGTGACATACGTAAAGGTAGGATAAAACATTTACGTTAAAAGTATATAACTACAAAATAGCTCTGGGGCGGAGGTACGCGGGTCGGGAAAATTTTCTTTGGAATAGTTGCTTCCTTGGTCATAAAACTTGTTCAGGTTTTGTATTATGCTTCATAGACAGAATGGAAGCATTTTTTGTTTGTTTTCCAATTTCCATTAATGTTCAAATGGGCTAAAACGTTTTGAAGCATAAACCGAGCTACGCATGCCTTTCTAAAATATTGAGCAGAATTGAGTAAGCAAGGAGAAGCATAGTTTTAAACAATCTGTGTCATACAAATTTCCCTGGAAAAATTTCAGGGAAATTGACATACATGTACAAGTTCTACTATTCATGCTACAATGAAGCATACAAAAATCTGACAGCTACACAAGTCAATCACTAGGCTAAGATAAGCCCGAAGACATTTAACATACTAATGATAAGATTACATTTTGTATCCTTATTTTACGCATTAAACATATTTTTAGAGTTCTAGTTAACCGTTGACATGCGTAATTTGAATTCAGAAAATCCTACAGCATAATGTTCTTAGAATGTTAAAGTAGGAGCTCATTTTACAATCAATTATATCCTATAGTTACGTGAATCGTGTAATTTTATAATTTATTTAAAAAAAA
This sequence comes from Microvelia longipes, assembly GCA_018340805.1. Classification (NCBI taxonomy): domain Eukaryota; kingdom Metazoa; phylum Arthropoda; class Insecta; order Hemiptera; family Veliidae; genus Microvelia; species Microvelia longipes. The sequence goes on along the minus strand of JACMZG010001911.1, from coordinate 43,568,036 downwards.
AGTGTATTATTTGTATAATTTACTTTGTACATTCATTAAATATATAGATATTTGTTAAAATTAATTATCATTCTATTTCTTATGACAAATAAACTGTTGTATACTTGCGGTAGGAGAACTAATTGTTTTGCAAAACCCTGTGGTATGAAGTAACAAACTGTAAGAATTTCAATGCTTGTATTTAATCAGTGTAGCATTGTTACATTTCATGTATTTAGACAAAGGAAATAAGGGAAAAATAATAGAAGATAGATCAGCTAGCAAGTAGGCAAATTCGTTAGGCACTTTTTACTAACACCCTTAGATAGAAGATAGTGTTCTACACCTAATGAGTTCAGGTGGAGCTGAAGACACTTTGTGTCCAATCTAAAAAAGAGCTGATACTAATAGAGTTATTAGAGATTTAAATAGAAACAACACATACTTTATTGTAAATACTAAAATCTCTTGCTCTTAAAACCATAACGCAAAAACCTTAATATTTTTTTTAAGCTATATACTACTAAAAGCTACATACTAGCTAAAAACTATATACTGCTAAGCTATATATATATAGCTATATTTGTTTTGATTAAGCTATATATAAGCTTCAATTAAGGATCCTTAATGTTGCTCGAAAATGAGTTTCATTTAGGGTTAGGGAATCTTTACGAATATCTGTCATCAAACAGAATCGAAACATAAGCTTAAAGGTAAGCACATGTAAAAGTTTTCTTTCCTAAAAATTCACGTTTACCCACCAATACTCTTATAAAGTATAATAAGTGATACCAATAATAGGTACAGAGGTAAATGTAAGTGACACAGTCTTAAGTTTACTTTTATAGGTAGTCCTAACCTGCAAGTGAAGATGAAATTCATTAATAAAAACTTACGTATTTTTGTAATGTTAGAAGTTAACTGAAGCTGCGAAATTATTCTTACCTGCCAACAAACCAAAAATAAATTTATTTAAATACTATAAATTTAAGGTAGATCGTAATTTATATTAAAATAAATGTTTTTTGTTCCTTAATAACTTTAATACTGTTGGACTGATCATCATGTAACAACATTTTTTTTTGACAAAAAAGCAGATTTTTCCATGCAGAAGATTTATAGCTACAAAACTATAAATACTATAATAGATCTAGTCTGATGAGAGTTATAAGGAGATTTGAAAATAAAAAATATGACATGATGGCAGCACAACATTGAGCACAATTGAGTTAAAATTTGGTACAAGTGTGCAAATTTACGTAATAAATAAGTACATTACACGTTTCGTTTTAATACGACCAAATATGGATAATGTTTCGTTGGATCCATAATTTTTGTTGGATCATTAAAGTTTAGCCGCATCGAGCGTGGTCAATGCTTGTATGGATGACCGCTGGGAACGAACGGATGTAGTTACAAACTGAGGTCAAAAAAAGCGAGTCCGAAGTAGGGAGAATATGTGTAGCAAATTCGATGTGATAAGGCAAAGTTTGGCAGTATCACGTTTTTAATAGTTTAACAACTTTTTCAACATACAGTTTTAATATACATATACAAATATATATTGAAATTTTTTATAAAAAAAAAATATATTTCTAGATGGTAAGCTTGGCACGTGCAATAGGTACACCTATTAAATGATATTATTTTGCCTTTTATAATAATGTAATATTAATGTTCTAATTTCATCTTAGAACTATCTTGTAAGCATCAGTTTCAAATAAAAATTCGCTAATAAGGAAAATAATAAACCAAATCAATGATCAACAAATAGAAATCATGTAATAGTACTTCATACTGTCGTGTTCTGATGCTCTGTAGCTTTTTCGCACGGACTAACAAAACACCGATCTTATAACACCCAGGAGTTTCTATAACAACGGGTTAGTCAATTTCAACAAGTTCACTAAACTCGACTAACGATTGTCATTTTTATTAATTATATTAACAAATCACAATTACTAAAAGCTGCTATATTTCCAAGTAAAAAATAAGTTGCCAAGTTCAAAAAGTGTACAAACCAACATGATACAGCTCTCCGAGAGCCGCTTTTTCGATATCTAGGATCAGAGAGTACCGAAACGTACGAGTAGACCTGATAAAACTAGGTGTCACCAATTGCCTATAACAATAGTTCTCATTCTTGTTATAGAATAATCAAAATGGGGAGTAATAATAATCGAGCGAAACAAAGAAGAATTAATCTAACATTAGAGATTAGAGATTATTATTTTTTTTATTATTATATTCATTTTATAGATTTAATAATAACAGTAAAAGCGGTCATGTTAGATGCCTACAACATGGGATACCATAGCGTTAAAATGTTAAATAAAATAATTAAAGATGATAAATATTTAATTCGTATCACTCATTTCTAATTTTAATCAAAATAAATTATTCCCTTTACTAATCGAATAAAAAATGTAGCTAAAAGAGGAAAATGACTTTAATTATTTACTAATTAATACAAATAGAAAAAAGAAAAAAAGAGTAAACGGGCATAAAAAGAATGGACACTTTAGTAAAGTCCATTTGGTTTATCCAGGGCAACACTGTCATCAATCCCCCCCCCCTCTCTCAGCATCTATCCGGCCCCACAAAACTCAACTCATTTATCTTTCGGTTAAATATAATTAATTAATCACCGTCTAAAAAAAACCCCTCGGATTTTTTTAAAGACAATCTGTTGAGGTCAAAAAATTGAATTTACTATACTCCGTGTTCATTCTCTAAAAGATGGTTTGAATAATGATAAATGTTATAAATTTTTACAATAATCAAAAGATAAGTGGGAAAACTATAGGATATAATACAAATTTTAAGCCCTAGCGTCCGTACCCTTAGAATAAGTACCATTCTAGATCAAAAATTTTAAAATTATGAGGTCAACAGTAAAAGGTGAGTTAATTACGGTCACTAAGATTTCAATTAAGTTTACTTGCACATGAGCAACCTCAAGTCGCAGTAAAGTAGAGCACAACATTTGGTCCCTTTAGAACCTCATTAGCAGAAAATCGGTATGAAAATAAGTTCTTAGTCAATTTGACAATTGTTAAATTGACTTCATATATTTATCCATTTATATTTAATTTTTTAATATTAATAATAATATTAGCACATTAAAATTTTATTTTATTTTACCTTGGCTAAAATTTTTATATTTATTTTATATTTTACCCCAAATATTTTAGCGACCCCTTTAGAATACCGTGACCCATAGGGTGGAAATCATTGAGTATAGGTCAATGCATAAGGATTTAAGTTATTATTTAAGTTCTAAGTTTAACAATTTAAGTAGGCCTAATACGAACAAAAAACAGAGTGTACAGTTTTGGAGTCAAACCTGAAACTTTGCTGTATTAGGAGAGACGCCACCACTACTCAATTGAGCATAGTTACATATAAATATAATGTCTTCCACCCCTAACTTCAATTCCGATGATTGAAAAAACCCAAAGTGGTTTGCCAATATTGTTTGAATGTACTGCCTTGGTATGAGTGGAATACTTAATTTAAATAACATTAAATCAACAACTTTTTAATATTTTGTTTTGAATACGATTTTTATTCGTGCTTAAGACAATATTGAAGAACAATATAAACTGATACAGCTCAAAATAGAAGGGACATTTGAAAGAAAGAAAACTTTGTTATGAATCTCACTTTAGACGATACTTTGACCGTAGGTTTTATAAGGCTGTACAGGACTTGAGATAAGTAGAGTACGCTGTCAACCATAGAGATATTATTAGAGGGGCCCTATAGGTTAAATTGTGAAACATCGAAAAAGTAACCTGACCACCTACGCTAAAAATGTAATCAAATAATCAGTACAAAATTACTGTAACTTATACAAAAAAATGTTAAAAATACAAATCAAAACACAAAAAATGTGTGGGAAACCGACATAAATTTATTAATTATAACCTTAATTTACTCTTAAAGGAATTTGCAATGAGGTTACACAGAGCCCCAGCAAGCCCCAATACGAAATTTCAGGCCTTTCAATTAGTACATTCACACACACTTCTAGATCCGCGGATCGTATAGAATACAATCAATACAAAATAATAATATTAGCTAACCATGCGGAGGGGATCCGATCGCATACGCTAGAACTAAGGAGATGGAATCTAAATGGATCCCCTGATACGCTGTATGTACCTTTAGAGACGATCGTATTTTAACGGATAACCTTCTCGTCGAACTTTTATTTCACTTCTATATTACCGTTTTTGATCAAATAACTTTTAAAATATATTTTTTTTTTAGTGTAATTTTTTTATTATGCAAAGAAATCACAATTTAATTAAATATATTTTTTGTTTTAAACTTACTTATAACCAAAAGTGAACCTTCACTATAAAAGACGCGATGTTTTGGCTGGATCAGTTATCACATAACCTCACTCGATCGACTAAACAAAGACGCTGTAAAAATCGTGAAGTTAGTTGACCGTATTGCATATGTATCCAATACGATTGCCTGTTAAATACGCTGTGTGTACGTAGTAAATGTATTGAGATAGGCTATGCCCCCTCTAGTATATATCTCTATGCTGTGAACGATCCAATATAAGATTTCCTTACGTGACTTAAACTTATTATAGTTAATATTATGTGATCACGTTGGATGACAGAACGATCACCAATATTTATATGAGAAAATGCAAATGCTGCAAAATGGATTTCGTTTGTCTCGTCGCTTTTTATGAACCCCCTAAATCCAATATTTCCATTTCACACCACCAAGGATACACAAAGTTTATAAATAAGTAAAGTTCATAAAGTTCCTTCTTCACCCTAAGGACGTGAAAGCATACTTGGGAAATATGAGACTTCATTACTTAGTTCCTTTGTGTGTTGTCATGAAGAAGGGGCAAAATATGAGTCTACAAAATAAAAAATAAGGATTTTTTTGATGAAGTGTTGAAAAAGACAAAGTTAAAAGTTTTTCTACAGAGATTGTTTCTTTATACGAGAGGGTAAAAAACTGGGATGAAGTGGAAAACTTGGGGATTTCAGAGACCCCAAGTTTAGTACAATAGCCCAACGACGGAGGGGTTTATGTTTTTTAAAGCTTTCTATAAAGGTAGGACCCAGGTGGTCCCTAGGAGTTGTCTAAGTGCTTTTATTTATATGTCTAGCAAGACTCAGTTAGGTCCACGAAAGCTCCATTCTACCCCGTACTTATAGTTGATAATAAAATAGAACAAACGTAAAAGAAGATGATATACTAGACACAAAAGTTTAACAGTATTTTTCTTGAAGAATTAATTATAACAATAGCATATACAAACTTACGTCGCCTAAGAAATACGATAAAAATAATAAAAGATGTATTGGCCCATTTAAAAATAAGGACATAGTACAAGAAATTTTATAATGCGATATTGATGAAGTGCTTTAAGTTTTTTCTTTCAATTTTATACATAATTGTACAGTAAAACAAGAAATACAAAACAACAATGTGGCCGCGAAGCGGCCCGAATAACCGAAGCCCCGTATTTTTAAGTGTGAGGGGTTTCATAAAGAAAGAATTAAAATATTCGAAAAGTGACACCAATACAGTCCTGTCAAAAGGGTTTAATCTAAATCACTCATACGAAGGCGTACGTTTCTAAACATGTCACAGAACTGGTACAATACATCCACGTTATCTGGGTTTAATCAATTTCAAAAACAAAAGTTAAGGTAAATAATTCTTTAAAAAAATATTGGCTGACACAGTAACTTCATGTTTGGATCTTAACATAAATAATATCAGATTTGAAACTAAAAGAAGTTTTAAATAGAGGTATTTAGAATTTTCATATAATTCAAAAAATAATAAAAACGCATTATAAGCTATTAGTTGTTTTTCAATATGTATTTTTTTTAAATATCAGGCTACTGGATCGTAAAAAACGTATGTAGATTTTTGGTTACACTAAATAATTTATTATTCACGTATATGCTTTTTTGTACAGCATTTATGGTGCCACCTAAGACGTTAGCACCTTGGTTGAAATTAAAGCCCTAAAAGTTCCTAAAAAAATTCAAATCCAGCCTTGCTATCCAAGATTACTGACTAGTTTCATTCTCAAGCTTATTTTTACGACGTGTAGATTATTTTATAAAAAATCACAATTTCTTGCGTAGTTCCTAAAAAATGTTAATAAAAACATAACGCTTATAAGGTTGTTTGGATGATGGAAGATGAGGAAGGAGGTAAGGGAGATAGATATTCCACTTGGCATCGTGATTCTATATCATATAGGTATAAACACACACACACACAGATATATATATATATATATATATATATATATATATATATATATATATATATATATATTATATATATATATATAATATATATATATAAAGTTTCAAACCTTGCGTATGGCGCACGATGGCTAAATGGATTAGGGAGGTTATGAATCTACATCTATCTTTTAATTACAATTTCTACCATGACAGGGAGAAAATAAGTGTCTCCTTTCAGTATAATTAGATTTAATTCCCGAAGAAATAACCAGACATAAAGCGGTTTATGAAATAATCTCCAATTATATTGGATTCACGTTAAAGACAAAAATGTCCGGAATAATTCTTGTTAAAAGCTAAAAATCACTACTTATCAATCTCAAGCATGAAAAGCATTTAGGTATCAAAAAGTTTTACATATTAATAAAATAGTTTCAAGATAATATAAATATTTACCACGAAAAAAAAGACACGACATGTAAAATTTGTTAATATTACAACAGGTCTAAAGGGGTTTGGATTAAAGGGGAGCAATCTGACAAATTGATAAAATACCCTTTGGACGTAAAGGTAAAGAAAAAGGAGTGAGCGGCACGACACGCAATACAGCCATCCTTCAGCCACACCCCGCTCCTTATCATACCAAGACATTGATAAGAACCTTATCACTAAACACTACAACTACCCTTTTCTACCCTTATCAATAACTTTCCTCTCTTATAACATAAACTTATCTTTTATCTGTCTCGAAAAGTATAATATAAGATGACAACAAAAAAAGGTATATAAAGGGAATAAATAAGTCAAGAAAAAAAATTATCAGTGTAACCCCTCTTCAGGTAAAATAAACTAAAATACACCTCTCTTTCCCCCTTAGATCACGACATATTATAATATACTACACTACTAAAACAATAAAATACATGCAAGTATAAAAACCATAGTAAGAAAGCAACAACCTGAAATATTAACCTCTTTTTAAAATATATAAACAACCAAACTTTTTAATAAAGTATGAAATTATAATACCCCAATGAATAAATGAAAAAGCTAAATATAAAAATTTAAAAAAATGTAGAAATAAAAAAAAAGTGTGTATTAAATTATTAGTGTTTATTTCCAACAAGACAATTACAAATTCATATTACAAAAATATTTTTTACAATGTTTGATTATTAAAACATGTTTATAATAAAAGGTTTCTTAGCCATTATGCGACGTAGGTCCCTCGGGCCGCTTCGCGGGCACATTGTCGTGTTATAAATTATTTGTTCTCACAACAAATAATTTTGTTGCTATTTGGCCTTGAGAAAACAATTTTTAAAGAATAAAACGCCTCGCCTTTTCGAACCGCTTGGCTCGCCACAAATTTTTTAAAGAATAAAGTACTTGCACAATTTTTATATTGTATTATCTTTAAGTACGTCATATAAGAGAACACCCAGTAAAATATTAAAATAAAATAAAAATACTTTCGATGATATAGCAAAAAATATATTAAATATGTTACATTAAAAGTTGTATTGGTCTCTATTTTTATACTTCACACATAAAGGGAGGGCACTAATGAGACACAAGGTGATTAGAAATGCAATATTTCGCTTTAATTGCAAAGCATTTTCAAGCATCTATGTAAAACATAAAATGAATCAACTCATTATAAGTTAATTCATTTTATGTTTTACATACTTAGCATGACTTGATTAATTTTCATTTAGATAATTTGTAATTACTTTATTGTAATTAACTTCTTTGGTTCCTATTTTCCTTTTATTTTCTAGATGCTTGAAAATGCTTTGTAATTAAAGGGAAATATTGCATTTCTAATCAACTTGTGTCTCATTAGTGTCCTCCATTTATGTGTTCAAATATGTTCTTTAGGCGGTAAAACAGTGTCGACTGCTTGTGGGATGTCAAAGGCATGAATACAGCCAATAGTCACTAGAGCAACACTCATAAGAGAACACGCTATACTGTCAACAAGATTATACACAGAAACTGTAGACATTACGTTCCTTAGGCGATGTATCACCTGGATCACAAATCCTATTACATTGAGAGGCTTGAAACATCGTTTTGGGGCTCTCTTTTGATTTATTATAACCTTTAACGATCTTCTACATAAATTACTTTAATTTTGTTATAATTATGTAATTGTATTTGTAAGCGAAGGTAGTCAGGTTATTTTTATGATGTTTCAAAATGTAAACTATAGGGCCTCTCTATATCTTTATGGATACACCTACTATAACTCCCATCTGTTCCTTAAACGACCTATAAAACGTTCCGTTTTCACCCCACTCTCTGACCCATTTCCCCTTTCCTCTTCTTTAAATGCTTATTTCGATTAATTAAAATTGAATTAAATATTTTTTTATGGCTAAATATATTTTTTAAACTCATTTAATCATTTGAGCAAAAAAAAGAATTTTTAATCCAAAAAAGTTTTTTTGGAATAAATACTCAATGTTGTTTACTCAAGCAATACTCAATACTCTATTGTTTGCGTTAGACTTGTCTCAGTCAAAGTAGAGTTTAGGAAAACAGCACTCCCGAGCTCTTTTCCTCCTGCACTCCTTTCGTTATATTAGAATGTTTACTAAAATACAAAACTATCTATTAAGATTGCTTGTTCTATATCCTACCCAATCTCTGTAAACAAGCCTACTCTGCTCATGGTAGTTAATTTAGCTATTTTTTAATAATAGTTTATTTGCAAGTAATTGTATATAAGGGTGGCCCTACAGTCTCCCCCTCCAAATTTTTGAACCGAACTAGATACATTTTTTAAACTTATAGGGAGCTTTATTAAGTATAGTGAAGTTAATTTTTTTGCATTGACCATTTGGGCGCAGCACCCCAATAGAGCCCTGCGGCACTTTACTTTAAAATTCAATTTGGACCCCATATTTTTTACTTTTCCTCATTTATACCGTAGGTATATTGGAAAAGTATTATTTTTGCAAAACAATCTGAAACCAAGATGAAACCGGAATTATCCGTTTCAGGTGTTTTAAAGGCCTCCTGAGTGGTTTTCACAAAGTTGTCTGTCTGTATGCGTGTCTGTTATCATCATAGCTCCTAGTGTATCCATGTTAGAGAGTTGAAACTTTGTACAAAAATCAGTCTACCGTTGTGGTTGAGCTATTCGGAAAATATTTTTTATGACGCCATAATGACTCAGCGAAAATTTTGAAAAATCATAAAACCCGGAAAAATGATGGATGAGCGTAGGATTGGAGGGTGAGCGTAGCGAATCCGATGTGATGAGGAAAACTTCCGAGGTACTCCGTACCTGATTTTTATTGGATATTTGATTCTATGGGTAAAATAGTTACTATTTTGCACTATGAATTATGTTACATCACTAATAGTATGAATAATGGGGGGCGAAAATGTAAAAGGGCGCGAAAAAATATTTAAAATGACTTTTATTGTAGGTGATTAGTGTTCTTTCGGTAAAAAAGTATGATATATTCTCGAGCATTTTACTTTATCACTAATAAAGTAAAATGCTAACAAATTAAGTTGAATCCATAGATAAGAGAGAGTATATAATCTTGAGCTCAAAAATAATTCTTGTGTACTACTAGCGCGTTCTTTTGGTGTGACCCCAAACTACACTCTTTAAAATGTTCCCGCCCTTTTTTAAATGTTAATTTTATAGCTTTGTTTTTCAAAATTAAAATATAAGTTAATTTTGAATTTAATTTTATAAAAACGAAGCAAAGATAATCGAAATTATCTCGCAAGAGTCAGTTTATTGGGAGTAACTACCCAATACTTCGTGACAATTTTCAAAAGTCTTAGGCCATGTTTTCTATTTATTTATGATGGATTTAATGTTGGTGCATGTGAAATGTTCCACCCTGGACCCTGCATATAGCCATGAATAGTATTTTCTCCATTTTATAGTTGGAAATTATTATTGTGTTATTTATGAGTACCTTTAATATTTTGAAAAAGTACTTTATACTTAGTTAATTTTATTTTTCTTAGTAGTATTTGTTCATTCATACTACTAAGAAAATTTGTAAATTCATAAAACACGGAAAAAGTTGTTGATTGATAACGATTAAGCATCGAGCGAAGTCAGTGCCAGGATGGGTGATCATTGGCAATAAAACGAATGTAATTGCAACCTGAGGACGAGCAAAGCAAGTCCGAAAAAGTGTTGCAGTATAGATTTAGTGAATTGTATTTTCTGTGAACGAGCGAAGCAAGCTCAAAGTAGGAAGGATGAGGGTAGCGAATCTGATGTGTTGAGGAAAAGTTTCGGGGTACCCTGTACCCGGTTTTTTAAATTAATAATGAAATACAATTAGATGTCATACTATGGTTATGAGAGATATATAGTTAATAAGATACAATGAGATCTGAATACTATAGTTATACAATCCTATAGGTCATTTTTGTTCCTTTAACTTAAATTTTAATAAAAAAAAGTGGGGTGCTGTAATTGAATGTATTTCTTCGATGGAATTAATCTTAAACTTCAGGGTACTAGCTGATTGGTTCTGATAACATTACCATTGATTAGTTAGAGTACTTTTTAAAAAAAAAATAGTTTATAAAACTGGTTAAGCATGTAATATTTCTCTAAAAAGAGGGAAGGGTTTATTGCAACACCAAAAAAAAGGTAAAACTTTACAACTTAATTCTAAAAAAACCATTAAAACACTGAGTAATTGTTTTATTATTGCCCACGCAAAAGGAATGTTGAAGTTAACTTTTTAAACATGTTTTAGTTGAAAATTAGAGATTAAATAAACAACAAAAAGATTTATTTTGTTGCTCAACTAAAAATTAAGTCTTTGTTTATACAAGTAGATTTAAATATATTAAAATTAATATATATATACATTTTTTGTTTCCATGCAACGCCATGAACTGGCTCCTCTGTTCTAAGCCATTATAATGGTAATGAAGGAGACCTCCAAGAGCTTTTAAAGTCTTAACATTGGTCCAAAAGTATTTTCTGTTTACCCTCCTACTTTTATTGTTCATTACAAGACTAAAAGCTATTTATATACTGTACAAACTCACCAGTTTCCTTCCCTACTCTTTTTTTTTCTTTGAAATATCTCCTTAAAATACTAAAGACTATAAAGAAACGTAACTTTTTCTTTTTAATAAAATTAACCCCCTAAAAAAATTCTCTTAAGAAATATACATCAAAACTTTTTTTTCCAGTGACACCCTCCTAATTTTAAAAACAACTTCTTTTCAAGATATGAAACAGAAACAAATATTAATAATAAAATTAGACATTTTTTTCCTCATTATACTTGCTGACTCTAAGAAGAAAATTGTTATCTTAATAAAACATTTGGCTCCTGTTTCCTACTTCCCTCCTCCTACACTGTATCATTAAACGTCACATTAGTTTAATTACTCTTTTTTTATAACTTTGTTCCGAGCCAAAATAGTTGCAGTAACAACTTTTTAATTTTTAAAAAAGATTTACATCAAAAAATAAAAATCCTTAATTACATTAAGTAAATAATAAGTTATTTTTCAGTAGGAAGTTAAATTATAATTATCGTAGATTATAAAACATTAAATTAGTCTTTATAAAATAGAACAAAAATATTATATAAACGTCAGGGAGGGGTGCAACCTAATACATTTGTTATTAGTAACATGACTATACTACGTGTAAGTTGTACATTTTATCTTATGAAATCTAAACTGATAACTAACACTAAACTAAATAAAACTGATTCTGATATAATACAATGCTTCATGCATTTCCTACATATTAACTCTAGGCCTAAAAGTATCTTTCAATTTTCAATACAACGCTTTCCTACTAGGCCTACTTTTTCCTCTTCATTAAAAGAATCGAGTACTTTGGAAGTTTTGTTCTCAGCATTTAGATTCACTACAATCATCCTCCATACTTTGTGCCCTCTCTGCTCATCCTCAGATAGTAAATACATTTGTTTTATTCCTAACAGTCACCTATCCAAGGACTGACATTGCTTGATGCAATTTAACTTTTATGTTTTATGATCCAACAAAAACAGTGGAAATACTTGTTGCATTATTTATTTTTTATTTATTTATTTATTTTACAATACAACGTATTAATAATATTAAATTAGACTTTAATTAAATTATTTAATTTATTTAATAATTTAAAAATAATAAATTAAAAATGATTAAAAATATTAAAAACAAAAGTTAGTATACTGGTAGTTACGTAAAGAGATACACTTAAACAAAATTTCAACTCAATTGGTTTATTTTTCACAAAGATTATGTAGTATACCTGTTACGTATTACATAATGATTATGTAGTAAACATAGGGTATTTATTTATTTATTGAAATAACGAGCAAAGCTCAATAAAATTTTTTAAAATACAATTTAAATAAATGAATAAGAAAACAATTAAAAAATTTCAATACATAGTAAGGAACAAAAAAAAGAATAAGCAGTATCAGAATTGAACTATTAATAAAAGTATTAATTAGAAAAATCAAATCAATTATTGTTTAACTATACTTTACTTTTAGACTTAAACTTTAAGTAAAATGAAAGAGTAAAAAATAATAAAAAAAGTATTACTTGAAATTTAACTTTTATAAACTGTGAAATATTTAACTTAAAAAATACTGAGATTTTAATAAAATATAATAGTAACTAAAGAATATTGAAAAAAATAAAATAAAAAATAAATAAACATTCTTATTTGAATGTTAGATTATTAGTATTGATTATTTAGATTATTAAGAATTAGTATACTTAATAATCTTGATTCTTTCAAAACATGTATACAAGTCATTTGATAAAAATTGAACTAAACCTGATAATCAGATGAAACATTTCCCATATGTTAATCTTATATAAGACTGTGTCAAATATCAAATCGATTGTAAGATATTTCTGCGTATTATGAATTTTCAAAATTTTTGATGTTATTATTACTGGTTAATGATGTCACAAATAAAAAACAGACACAAACACACACTCAACAACTTTGTAAAAACCACTCAGGAGGACCTAAAACATCTTTAATAGTTAAGAGTGAAATCCCAGTTGGTTTTGGACATTTTTGCAAACACAATGCCTTTCCAATATACTAACGATATAAATGAGGAGAAGTAATAATAACACTGAACTTCGAGGAATCGTAAAGACAAACCCTAATGACATTCAACAGGCCAGAATAATACACCTGCGATGAGATTAATAATTGGTGCGATGAGGAATAAAATACTGTTTATTTAATAAACATTGAGTTGAGAGCAGTTAAAAGCTTATTATGTGATATGTAGACATTTGGACAGCTCAAAAGCCCCTAGAATATTGTTAGTTATTTTGTATTATTTTTTGTTTGTTGAGCTAATGACGTTAGTTCTGGATGTTAAACCATGCCAACAATTTCATATCAGGCCAACCTCATTGGTTCCTCAACACTATTTTAACAATTTTAACCATGTGTCATACTACAGAAGAATTAGATTTTTCCGTTCCTTTATAAGCTTTCCCAAAATCAGTAATTCTACAATATGGCTTACAAACATACCCCACAGACGTAGTGGGAGAGAACTATTGTAATATCACTAATAGTTCTTAATGAAAAGGGAACTTAAATGACACCCGCCCTATACTTTTTAAACTAGCCTAGGCTAAGAATTAAAACAAAAAAACAATAATAATAAATCTATATTTATACAAAAAAAAACTAATTGTTTACATAGCACCATTTTCAAATAAAAACTTCAATTATTTACAATCAAAACAAAAATTCAATGATTGAATAAATTGGGTTTTTTAATGAGTAGCATTTAAATTTGGAGAATGAAGGAATTGGCAGATGGTTTATTTTTTACTTATACATCATCATTTTCTATAGTTTTTCTTATGAATGCATTTGTATTAATTTGTTGAGACTCAATTCTTTCCAGACACAATTCTAGAGGAGCATTTGACCCCTAACAGCAACCTGGCTACTAGTTCTTTGGACCACTTGGCCACTATTTCACAATGTATGTGTTTTATATCACTACATAAATAGCAAATAGGTATATACTAACTTAATAAAGGCACAGTATTGATCTAAAAACTAAATCATAATTTTCACCATCAAAAGAGTTAATAGTAATAAGTGGAGTAGTTTCTTCAGCTTACTTTCTTTGTTTTCTATAAATCTAAAAAATGAATCAGATATTAATTAAACATTTAAAATAATAAAATTTTTACTTATAAATAATACACACAAATAATATCCAATATTTCAATGTGATAAAGTGATCACACAAATTTTGTAATCATAATTACATTATTTTCTCTTTAATGGAAACAAAAAAGTGCAGAGATCATAAAGAACATGTTTAGTTTTTTTAATAATAGATATTTTTTTTTTATTAATAAATCAAAATTATATTTTGTTGACTCACTTGAATCCTATGTTTACAAACAATCAGTAAAAATATAATATGAATAGTGAAATAAAATATTAAAAATAACTTACCAGTATTTAAGGTTTTTTATTGCAATTTTTAACACAAAAACAAGCTGCAATTTAAGTTTAACAGGGATCACTAAACAAAAGTAATATTTAGAAAGAAAAACAAAAAGGAGAGTATTTTTCGGCTGCAATTGAAGAAACAAAAATCAGGTACGAGGCACCTCAGAACTTTTCCTCATCACATAATTTTCGCTACCCTCATCCTCCTTAATTCAGACTCGCTACACTCGTCCTTAAAATATACAATTCACCAAATTTATATTACAACACGTCTTTGAACATGCTTCACTCGTCCTCAGATAGTAAATACATTCGCTTCATTCCCAGCGGTCGCCCATACAGCATTGACCACGCTCAATGCTGCTTAACTTTTATGATTCAACAAAAACCATAGATATATTAGTCATATTGAAATGAAACTTTGCACACTTATTTATTATGTAATAAATAATTGTACTAAGTTTCAACTCAATTGGATCATTCTTTACACATTTTTAAACCATACACAAGTCATTTGATAAACTTTGAACTAATACTGATAATGAGATGAAACTTAGCACATATGTTAGTCGTATACATGGCTACTTGCGTGCCAAATCTCAATTCCATTTTTCCATGTTAAAAGATTTTTTGATATTTTTGCAAAGTTATTAATGCAGGTCAATGACGTCATAAAAAAATTGTGAATAGCACAACTACAGGCAGACTAATTATCGTACAAAGTTTCAACTCTCTAGCGTAAATACACTAGGAGCTATGAAGATATCAGACACACACATACAACTTTATAAAAAGCACTAAGGAGGCCTTAAAAACACTTGAAACGGATAATTCCGGTGGCATCCTGGTTTTAGGTTTATTTGTAGTATGAATGAGGAAAAGTAAAAAAAACTACATTAACATCTGAACATTCACTCTAACCTTTGAATAAATAAACCTACTAAATTTTAAATCGACTGTAAAAGAACTTAATTAATGAGTATAATTCCCCAATACAGTAGTTAGTAAAGGAAAGGAAAGCTGTATATCAATTCATTTTTTTTTTAAATTTTTCTGTCCAACCTCTTTAAAGGAGGGGGAAGCATTGCATTAGCAAAAAACTTAACATCCACTTTTTTCATCAAATGACATCGTTTCAATACTTACAGTTGCCTGCATATCTGTACCTAAAATTTGTGTCTGTATGAACATATGAGCATATTTCTTAGGCCACAGCTTAAATAGCTGATCTAATTTCAATGAAATTTGGCTTTTAATCAAAGCCAACAGGTATTAAAATGGAGTAATGTCAAACATTAACAAAAGTCATAAATAACTAAAAAAATATTTGTTAAATAATAAGTGTCTAATGATGTTTTGAAGTTTTCTAAATAGATAAAAAATCCCTCTCTAGCACAGTTCTCAAAATATATGAATAGATGTGCACATTTCTTGTAAACAACTTTACAGCTCAAAAGGCTGATCCAATTCCAATGAAACGTGGCTTTAAAATTAAATCCTATTACAGGAAGAACAAATTAAATTTTGGGGTTAATTTAAAGATGTTTATCGAAATGTCGTCACTTGAAACTTTAAAACCATGCAAAAAATATTTGTTCGATAAAAAGTATTTCTAATGGCATTAAAAATGAATACAAAGAAGCCTCAAAATCTGTGGTTATACAGATCTCTAGAGTAATTGGATGAGTACATTTTTAGTTAACACGCTAGCTTATATGTCAATATTACACACTCCTATAATTTTTAAACCTATAGGTAGGGAAGTATTGTTCCATTATTGGTATCTTGATAAATGTGAAAGATTATTTTAAAACAAGAGGTCAATGAAGCCTCAAAGACAGGTTGATTACTTCGTTACGGGAGGGGGGTTGAAGGGTCAATTAAATTTATTATATAGTATTCATTCATTATATATTCCTTGCATTCCAATTAATTTTGAAGGCAATATAATTTTTTAACAAAAAAGTTCTAAAAAGGAGGAAAGAAAGGAAATAAAGCCATTTATAAGTTGTATAAAAAAAAGCTAACAGCAAAGTATTAGACGGCTTATAAGTTTACAGAAGGGCTAAAAGGTAGTCAAATCCCTCTTATTGATTTGCCTAAAGTCGGAACAACTTTGCAAAAAAAAAAGGCAAGGCAATATATTTTCCCCAAGTATAACTGGTGTCGAGTGGACTGACATATCTATAATTGGCAAGAACTTGGTGCTCTCCATTACCAAGAGCCTGGCATTTATCAAATTTGAGGGGGAGTAGTAAGTATACCAAACCCCTAGTGGAAAATGCATTAATCTTTCAATATAAGGCACTCCCACTCGACAGAGACCTCTAAATAGCACAAATATAGAATAACAGACACACAAGTTTTCTTTCAAAAAGTTTTTCCCCCCTTTACCTCGACAATCTAACAATTCTATAGTAAAAAAATTGCCTTAAAAGTTTTTTTTTTTTAATAAAAAAATGTATTATAAAGTAGTACTATAGAAAATCTTGAACATATACATTTTTTACAGACTAAATATTTTTTTAGGACTTACATATATAATTATTATAAATTAAATAATAATTATCAACATGAAAAAATAAGTTATGGACTGTTCATTAAATAATAAGTAATAAATACCTGACTTCAGTCCTGAATGAATTAAGTCAAAAGCAGTGATTTTTAAATGTAAATAAATTCTTTTAGGACTGAAGTATTCCATTTATTTTGTATTAATAATTACCAATAATACTATTAATGAAGAGGCAGTAGAAAAAGTGAAGAACTTTATTTATTTAGGTAAAATTATAACACATGACGTCAATGATATTGATGAAGTTTCAAGAAGGATTGCTCTAGCCTGGAAAATTTTTAACAAATACAGAAATTTAGGTCATCTGTAGGCATAGAAGAGAAAAGAAAACTGTGGATGAGTGTGGTCCTACCAGTTTTAACTTATGCTTCTGAAACCTGAACATTAACTAATGCAATAGTAAATAGATTAAGAGTGGTTGTCAGGTCAATGCAACGAAGTATGCTTAAAGTAAGAAGAACAGATAAGAAAACGAAAGAATGGTTTCAGAAAAGCACTCAAATAAAGGACATAGCTCAGATAATAGCTAAGAGGAAATGGCAGTAGACTGGGCATATTATCCAGACTGATGACAACAGATGGACTAAAAGAGTTTTGTTGTGGTGTCCCAGAGAAAATAAAAGAAAAATCGGTAAACCTAAGAAACAGTGGGAATCAGAGTTTAAGCAAATAAGTGGCGGTTCAACATGGATGAGAGTAGCCAACCAGAGAGCTGAATGGAAGAGAATGACTGAGGTGCACTGCCAGGTTTGGCTTCCACATTCATAGTGTATATAAAATTAATCTAATAGTAAATTTCATCAAATTGCTTGCAAAAAATAATATAAAAAAGAAATAAATAAATAAGGTATATAAGTAAATTAAAATGAATGTAATTATTACTCTTATCATATAAAATGTATACAAAATAAAATACAAATCATATAAAAATACAAATCATTATTAAATATTAAATTAAAAATTATATTTAATTTTACAATTTATAAAAATATAGTGTAAATATATTAATAAAATATAATCTAAATTAATGAATATAAATACTTTAAGAAACATTATTTATTATAAAAAAATTAATATGTTATGTAAATTTAATTTAAATATTTATATAGTGTTTAGTTGTAATGTTTTATGTAGTATGTAATTATGGTGCAAACTCCATACACCTTCCTCCAAATGGAGGAACCACAGCAACAGCTGATTTGCATGATGTTATTTTAATATGTAACTTATTGAGGGGATTTTACAATAGACTTCCAGTCGCAGTGCAAATGGTGTCTATCCTCGACTCCAACCCCAATCTTCAATAATAATAAATAATATGTAAATTACTGTAAAGTGTATTTTTATTTAAGCAATAAATGGTATAATAATAATAATAATAATTACCAACAATAAAAAAACAAATCCCTAATTTAATCTTTTTAATGATAAAAAGAAGTATTAGATATTAATTAATTATAAGTATTAGTTAATATTGTTAGTTAATTAATTATTAGTGCATGTGTTGGTGCTAAAAATCCCAAACAAGGTTTTCAATGGATTATAAATTACAGGTAGATTTTACTAAGCAATCAGGAAAATAACTTTGAGTTGAAATGTGACACAAGTTTACCCATTGATGTAATAAATAAGTAGACTATACTTTATTTTAATATACCTACGGTTTTTTGTCAGTTCACATGTTTAGCAGGATTGAGCAAGTTATATAAACAATTAGATATCCATATCAATAATAATTTGGGTATTATTGGCAAACGTTAAGAGTAATCTAAAGTTGGCAATAATTTATTTGAACAATTATCTTAACCTAGGATGTGAACACCAGACCTTATTGATGTCAAAGTTCAGTATAATTACAAATGCTCTAACAAAATCTACCATGGAAGCCTTTAGTAATATAGGGATGAAATAAATACATATTTACCTCATGTTCAACGTTATAACTTTTGGCATTAAAAATAATAAGGATGAACAACAGTACTCAAACTTTTGATTTTTATTATTATTTATTCAAACATGCTTCACAGCATGTTTTTTTAAACAGAAATTTAAAGAAAAAACAATTTTTACTTATAAATAGTTATCCTTAACAATAACAATAATGCCCAGTTTAGAGCCTAATTGTATTGCAGGATAATCATCCTGGGGGAATCACCACAGACATGTGACTGAAATGAGCACATAGTTTCAACATAATTCGGTGAAA
This sequence comes from Microvelia longipes, assembly GCA_018340805.1. NCBI lineage: Eukaryota > Metazoa > Arthropoda > Insecta > Hemiptera > Veliidae > Microvelia > Microvelia longipes. Next base: position 43,548,546 of record JACMZG010001911.1, on the reverse strand, counting down.
ATCTTAAAAGAAGTAGTGTACTTGAAATCTGACCAATGAGTTAGGGTCTACGTAACACAATCACTAAGCCATTAAATAGCCATGTCAACCATGATGCCTTAACAACCATAAACACAAAGACGGCATGAAAGGAGAACTCATTTTGACAACAATGCTAATGTATATAATCAGAGTAAGACAAAAGTTTATCAAACCATGTTGAAACAAATCTATTCGCATACTCATGGTTCATGACAGTTGTAACTACTATGTAAAAATGTCAAGGGTTATTCAATGGGAGCTAGGGGCAGACTCCTATCCCCTTTAATTTGGCATTACCCCTTCTTAACAAAATATAATTAGTATGAGCTCCACCTCTGGTGATAACCAGAAGTGTGCCAACAACCCAATGATTGACACTTTAAAAATACTTTAAAATATTTTGGCACCCTATTATACTCTTTCATATTTATTTATTATTTTGTTGTTTGTTTATATAAATAAATATAAATATAAATTTATAATTTATTTATATTTACCAAATTATATATGAATAGAAATATGGTCCTGGGAGGGATTTATTATTTCAGACAAGAAAATGTTAGTTCTGTAGCCAGTTAACAAGAGCACTAGCGTGTGATTCGGTATATCATATTTTTTCAGCAAACTACTTCTGGCGCAAAACTGATTACTCAAAATATTTGCTTTTTATAATAATGACAAATTTCAAGTCGACACTCATGTCATTAAAATGGTAATAAAAACTAAGATGATTTCATAACACTAACTTAAAAATCAAAGATTATGTAGTATACCTATGTAGATCCATCTAGGTATACTACATAATCTTTGTTAAAAATGTAGGAAGAATGGTAAGAAGAGTTAGTTTCAAAGATGTCTCTAGATGCCAGCACTGAGTTCATCTCCATGTATACTTTTGACATTCTGTACCAATTATATTCTTCGATATTTATCAGAAATATTTATTTTAATTTTTTTTTTAAAAAAAACCTCATGAGAGGTTCTAAGCAAGTTGCCTGAATCATGTTAGCTCTCAGTGGGGCTTTACAGTTAAAGTTAAGTTAATTGCCATTAAACTTTTGAGTTAAAATGGTATAAAAAATTAACATTTGGATCTGATCCAAAAGTTTATTTATTGTATAAAATCCTGTGCTTTTTACAGGAACAATTAATATTAAAGCCTGGATGAAGTCAAAATTGGGTATGCATGCAGTTCTATATTAGAACCAAACAGAATGCTCAGTGCTACTTAACAGCTCTAAAATCCAATGTAAGAGTCGTTTGTTAACTAGCATACTCCCACGATATTAATAAATTACCATAGTCTAGGACTAATCCATGATTTGTTTACATAAACTTGAGAGTTAGATTTTCTGAAAAGGGGGGTTCACTGGTAAAAAAATGTGTGTGTGTGTGTGATTTTGTTCCTAAACGTGCCTTTGGCACACAATAACTTATGAATGCTTTTACGGATCCAAAAAACCCTTAGCACAAAAATTCAACCCCATTATTGTCTTGAGATCTATTATTTATGAAATATTTATGAAATCATGAACCCACCATAATGAAGCAGCAAAAATTTAGAAAACACATATTGCAACATTGTTGGCCCTACCCTACTTAAAATTTTGTATTTTCCTTTTCCCATTTCCCTCTTTTCACTTTTTCCATACTTTTTTACATTTCCCTACATATTCTAATCTTGCCTACAAATCTCAGTTTCGTCCTTTAATCTGGGACAGTGAGGGTGTTTCGTAGCTTCGAAACACCCACACTGACTCAGCTTTTTAGGGGATTCAGTTGAAAGGTTGGCTAACCTACGCTGTGGGTACTCCTCCGCTCGCAGCCATCTTGAACCTCAGTCTGGTTCCCGGCATCTTCCATTCCTGTTTCATTCCTTTTATTTTTATTTTTTAGTTGTTTATTAATCTTATTTTTCTCACAGCCTCCCAATTTGTGATATTATTAAGCTCTTTTCATATTCTATCTATGCTATTTAAATTATCGTTGATCAAAACCATGTGACTTGTATTACTTAAAATCTACAAATTACCTTTTGGATAAAATGAAGTATTTGTATGTGCATGATGTCTTGAACACTCTTCTTCCTCAACCAGCAACAATATGATCTGAAATTAATAAAAACTTACTTGAAACTAATAACAGTGGATGGTAAATAATAAAAAATAAATGTTAACAGAGTTAGCAACTAATATACCACCTATATCAAATAAGGGGTTTTTTTAAGGGCAAGGGTTTGGAAGAACAAGAGTCCTCAACAATAATTTTTAGTCTTTATATTAAGACAACAAGATAAAACAATATGTTTTTATATTATTTATTATCATTAATTATTTCATTTTATTCTTTTTATTGCTTCCTCTAAGTAGTGGAAGAATTAAAATTAGAAAATTACAGCTATATATTTTACACAGTATTAAGCTTAGAACTGAAACTATTTTCATTTCAAGGCATTTTATCAACATTTTTAGAAAAAGAGCCTTAACACAACCTGATGGGTTGTGTTAAGGCTATGATTCCAAGGAATTTTTTAATGAATGTTGATGGCATTCATTATAACATTCTTCGGAATCTAAATTCAGGAAAACAGGAATCTAATAATACCAGGTGGGCTTAAACTAAATTTGCTGTAACATTCCATCAAAGTAGTACTTCAAAAATTGCTCCTATGCTATAAAAATTGTAAATATAAAATGTAAATACTTTTTCATAGTTTTATCTAACTAATAAATGTGACAGTTCAACACAAAATGTAATCTATCTATACAAATAATTTTATGGTTAAAATTAGCTCTTAAAATAGATACAATTTTATGATTTTTTAAAACTTTTATATTTAATGAAAATGTTGGCACTATTCTCAAAAATAATAGCCACTTTTTTAATAAAGTGTTTTTGTTTAACAATAAAAATTGTTTCATTGTTCAATCATCTTTAGAAACCACGTCTGTCTGTCTTTAAATCTTGTCTGTACAAATTATCAAGTGTTTTCGAAGACCATATTGGTTGGGTTTTAATGAAGTTGTCAGGGAACATTAGATATATTTAGGACTAGGTCCCATACATTTCTCAACGTAATACATTCAATAGTCTAGTGAGGGCAGATCAAAATGGTGGGTGTTTAAAAAATGTTATATTTTCTGGATAGGCTTGCCAAGTAAGTAAACAATGCGAAATTGTATATCAGTATGTATGTATGTATGATATATGTATATCAATATATGTATATAATAAATGTATATCAGTATAATATTTTGAACCAGTTGTTTATTGTCATATTATTTAAAAAGTGATAGTTTTTTATAGAAATTAATAACTAAGGAAGTCTTAAAACAAATTTAATAAATTTCCGAATGGACTAAAAACTTATGTTAATTGCCACTATTGTGGATAATGAAATGTTAAAAACACACATTAATAGACGTGTTGCACTGTAAACTTAACTACTTGTATATTCTGAGGACGAGCGAAGCGAGTCCGAAGTAGGGACAATGAGCATAGCTAATCCAAAATGATGAGGAAAAGTTCCCCCATGCCTGATTTTTTAAATATATGTATTACTATTTATTTACTACTATGATTTTTAATGTATTAAAGTAAAATTTTTCGAGGGTACATAATATAGAACTTAAATAAGCATAAGCATATAAGCTTTGTGCCACAGCTAGCAAAGTATTTTTAAATTCTTAAAAAATGTTATTCATAATAAATTTATAAAAATGATTCATAATAGAATTTTATATTTATTGGGTAACGGAAAATAATTTTAAATCAATTCAAAGTTGAGATCTAGCTAGAGTAGTTGTAGAGCCCTAAATTTATAAGATATTTTTTCCAGGCACATTTTAATTATTATTAAAATTTAACAGTGAGTAAAACATTCCACAGAAACAAAATTTAGTCTTAACTAATTATTTGTTTATCCCAACTTGTTCAAGAGGCTTTGGACCAAAAGTTGGTCTGGGGCAAGAGAAGTTGCTGTAATGACAACTAAGATAGATTGTCAAATACTTTATTTCTGCAAAGTTTAAGCAAATTTAGGAAATAATTCTCAGAATAATTTTGTTAGTTCTTTTTAACATAAAAATGATCTACTCCATAAGCATGAGTTAAAACTTCACATTAACCCATCTAAACAGTCAGGTATTGCTTTAAGCCTATCTTTTGAAAATTCAAATCATTATTTAACCACTCAACCATAGTATGTGCAAACCAAAGATTATGTAGTATGTGGTATACTACATAATCTTTAGTGTAAACTAGCTTAATAGTGAAACATTGTGACATAATTATAGAAATTTACCAAACACTTACAACAGCCATACTGATATTAAAATAGTGATCCAAATCTGAATGTATTGACTAACAGTTGTACAAATATCCAACAGTTGTGCAAAGTCATCCAATGTTGCAGAGTCCAACCTTTCAGCAAATCAGGATTACTTCTCATTCTACTTTAACTCTCCAACTTCTCTACTATTCTCCTTTCAAGAAAACTTTCAGATAATATCTGAATGCTGAAACATTTAACAATTCAATTTAATCATTGTTCATTCAAGAATAATTTTCTACAGTCATGAATAGAGTTTAATATTGCCTCATTGTAATAAATAAAAACAAAGATTACATATATACTTATTTAAGGCTTATAGTCAGCTTTTAACAAAAACTCACAAGAAATATTAATCATTAAAAATAAATTGCCTTTTTTTACCATAAAATGTTATCTAAACAGACAATTTAGCAGTATGTATGTTTAGATGAAATTATTTCAATGGCACTATCCACACCAATCTCCCTACTTTTCTAAAATAAATTTTGGTCTGATTTAATTGCCTTTGTAATAACTCATTTCAAAGAAATGTTGCTAAGAGAGTAAACCACATATTTACATCAGCTCTTTCTTCTCTTTTCAAGTCAACAAGTCAAGTTGACACAAAAATTTAATAGTTTAATTTTAATAATAAATTTTATCAGTTACTGCACAAAGGAGGAAGCATATTTCTGAAGCATTCTTCACGGTTTCAGGTATCTCAAATCAAAAGTCAAAAGTATAAAGTTAACTAAAGCTGAAACTGCAAAAAATAAATTTTAAGTGAAAAACAGGTTATGGGAAGTGAGGTTTAAAATTAAAATGTCTATGCAATTGCTTACAAACATTAGAGACAAAAAAGATTATAGGTATTTAGGATGCATTAACACCTCCAGTTGATTCCAACAATGAAATGAAACATTAGAAACTTCAAATTTCTCAAAGTTGGTCTCTTGATATTGGAATACAGTTATAAATTTAAATTGTGGTGTATCACCGTCGAATTCATCAATTAAATAATTTTAATAAATAGTATTTTCAATTAAAAGTTAAATGCATAACCTGCTTCAGGATGTTAAAAGTTATGAATATTTTGTTTGTAAATCAAAAGTCCCCTTAATAAATTAGTATATACTAGAATATGACGACAGGCATGTATTCCATTTTAGCCTAGCTCCACACCTTTAGGCAACAAGTTGATAGACCTGCATATATACTTTCCAGTTCATTTTTCCAGTACATTTACTTCCCATTCTGGGATAGTCAAAATATTACAGAATAATATAATATTAACTGTGTTCTCAATGCAAATTAAATGAGAACTAAGGTAGTAAGTTAGTAATGTAACAAAAGCCCTTTTAAATAAAAAACATTACTTAGCTTAAAAAATGTATCACTTCATCCTTGCAACAGCTGTAACCTAGAAGAAGAATATCTATTAAAGATCCAAGTCCTATTGTAGTTGTCCGTTTGTTAGTTCCTTCGCTGATTTCTTGCCTGTGTCTTATCTCTAACCTTCTCTGATCGATTCCCATAAAACTAATTGAATGCCTGTAAAAATTTTAACTCATGGGTTACAATGAAAGCGCCCAAAGGGTATAATGGAGACAAGGTGCCACAACATTTTTGGAGGAGTTTATTTTTCAATAAGACGTTTGTATTTGAAAAAAAAAGTTGACTTAAGGTCTAAAAGTTAAAATTAATAAAGAAAGGGTATTTTAAAAAATAACTTGTAGAAGTCAACCTTTTCAAATAGTTATGGAGTTTTACAAAAAAGATGTTTCGCTAATTGTTAGGAGGTTTTTACTAAAGTTGGGCAGGAATGTATAATTATATAAATTAGCGCGATGGTATTAAAGGGGGGAATGGGACCCCCTGGGCCACAAATACAATACATTCTTTGACATATGACTGTTAAATGTATAAAAAAATCAGTTAAACACTAAAATGTACATAATTACAAATGTAACCAAATTATAGGTTAGAACAATTTACTATACCATATACCACTATAAATTATTGGTGTAATATACTGAAACTAATGAATAATTTAATAATATTTCTTGGCGTGTTTTTGTAAGGCATAAGTTTCAAGCTTACAAAAGGAATGAAATCTTAACAAAAACACATGCGTGTAAAAAAAAGATACAAGTCTAGCGTAAAAAGTTATAGACTGTATACTATAAGACTAAATACTTAGATGACAGGAAACATTAGCAGTTTCATATTACACAATTATTAGTGTGATATGAAACTTAATAAAAACTTTTGTTTTTAAAAATCTGTATGAGTAGTAATAAACAGAGGCCTTCAAACCATTTAGAAGAAATTCCTTGGGAATTATTTGTTTGGGGCCACTTAAATGCTGATGACATAAATGCCATCCATAGATGTTGTTATGTTGCAAAGAAACTCAGGCAACTAATAAAACATTTTGGATTGATCGATTCGGTCAAAACTGAGTTCAAGGGGTTTTTAACGAGTAACTGAAGTCGTAAAGTCTAGAGATTAACAGCTTAAGGACGAGCACACAGAATTTGTATGCCTCTCAGGTAAGTTCTAGAGGTACTTACCAACATTGAACCAAACCAAACCTAAACCAAACCAAAAAGAATAAGAAGTTAATAAGTTTTCCTTGAAATAAACAATTAATAAAGACAAAAATAATAAAGTTAAATTATGCTGTTAATAAACTGATTCACCCTACAATTCATTTTCTGATTTTTTTTCTTACCAAATATTAGGATACAATAAAAGAAAAATTTTTCCAAATAATGAAAACACAGGTTAAGGTAAGCATTTAGAATCCTTAATATTTATCTTAACAGACTTGTAAAAGCAAGATTTCTTTTCTAAAAGTCCGAAGGGGCAGAACGGTTAATGAAGGGCAAACAAAGAGGAGCCTCAATAATCCGCGGCATCGAGCAAACAAAGAAATCCCTAACCCTAAAACCCTACAGCCCGAGCTGAAATCATCAACAAATACTAAATACAAACCCTGGAGAATAGAAGAAAATGCAACCAAGCTATTGTGCTGAGTTAGACTCTCCCGTCTACCTTACTCAACTTTTCTATTCTATTCACCCTGGGATAGTTATATTTTTGATCGATCAACACTTTAATAAGGCCAGGATCTATAGAAGAGGGGCAAACCTCCTCCTTGTTCCAAAAAAAAGAGAAAGAGAGCAAAGGAGAAAATAATATTTATAATAATTGGAAAAAGAAAATTAATTTATAAGTTTTTATTTTTATAAATGGCAATTAAATGATTAGAACATGTTTTAATGATTTAAGCGCCTTTGTTTTAAAATCATACTAATTTTCACTATAGATATGTATTGCGTATATAGCATGTACAGGCGCATAGGGCACAATCAATTAAACCCTCACAAAAAATTGACATTATAAGTGCATGGTCAAAATATATACTTCGTTCACACGCGGGGTTTGACAGGGGGTTTAACCCTAACTGTTCACACAAAAGGGGTTAAACACGGGGTTCAACCCCCACTTTTTTGACCAATATAGCCTAGACAGTTTCAGGGTTGAATCCCGTTATCACAACAACTGCTAGAGGGGGGGGGGTTGAACTCCTTGCCAAATTCATGATAAAAGTTCAAAAGTTCATTATAAAAGTTAAACAGCATTGGGTGTGGTCAGTGCCTGAATGAGTGACCGCGTGGAATGAAAGGAATGAATCTATCTGAGGACGAGCGAAGCGAGTCCGTAGTAGGGAGGATGAGCGTAGCGACTCCTATGAAGCAACGAAGTAGAGAAGATGAGCGCAGCGAATCCTATCAGATGAGGAAATGTTCCCAGGAGAACTGACCTGCTGCAGTGGAGAAACGGAAAAACTGAAGAAATAGATGGGCATGGGCCCATCTAAAAAAGCTTATTCCGGGTGAGTTGGAAGAAATACTGTGACCCGCGCCCCTACCCCTATTTTAAAAATATTTTCATCACTTTTTCTATGCTGCCTCTAGAACTATATCCCTATAAGTTAAGGGCATGGGGCTTAACTCGATAGCTGATCTATGAATCAGGTGTCATGGCGGCAGTAATGTTTCCCAACCCAGAATATTTTAAAATTGTACAAGGAAACTAAGTATTAAAAATTAAAAAAAAAAAAATTCAAAACGTAAATTGTAACTGGACGGAATATAAAACTGTATTTTAGACTTACCATTTTAAAAATTGACCATCTTTGTAGGATTCAAATCGTGAAAACGAAATAAAACCGACTATTGGACTAAAAATTCTTCAGACTCTATACAAGTACTAAGATAGCACTCAATTTAATCAGACTTTGACAAACTGGGTCTAGATTTAGACTAAAACAATCTTATCAACCACTTTTATACCTAAATCGAATCAAATTTAAATAGAATTTAATTAAATTTATACAAAATGTAATTCAAAACGCAATCGTCAAAAATCAAAAAAAAACTAGGAGGAACTCAGAGAAAAAAATCCAACTAACTAATAAGCTTTACCCTCATTGGTTACGGAGCAATAACGTGGAGCGATTTCATTGGACAAAATAACGAACTTCCTGATTGGACGCTCAGATTAATAATTTTTAAGAAAGAAATGTTGTTTTATTTTTATGGATTTCAATAGCCACAAAAAATAATAGTTTTATTTTACTTTCGTAAACCTTTGAGCAAGTTAATAACTTGTTAATTATGTTGTACTTTTAATCTTTTTAACGAAAGGTAAAATATTAGTTAAAATCAAAGAAAAAGATTTTTTTTGTATCAATATAAACCCTCCAGACTCATTCTACTAGAATACACATTATTTTTTAAATTAACTACAATGAAAATATTGACCTTAAACTATAAGAAAATTCCTTAGATTAAAGGCATAATGGTCGCTATGAATTATTATTAGATAATTAAAATTTCTATTTACAGGTAACATATCAAAAACTTGTATATTGTCAAAATGTTTTTACAAAGCTAAAATTGATTAATAGAAAATAATTGCGAAAAAGTGTACTTTAATTGATAGGGGATATACAGCAGTTTCATTAAAGTGACCTAAAAATTCGTCCCCCCTCAATTTAAAATAGGGAAGGCGGTCATTAAAAGAACCCCCTTACGAACCTCAACCTCATAGCTCCTTTGAAAATTCGCTGAAAAAGACGTAAACAAACCCAAACACTTAGAAGCCACCTGCATCGGATTAAAAAATTATATTTCACAGAACTGTGAAAAGGAACGTCGTTTCTTTTGTGGAATTCCTGGAAACCCAGTCCGGAGTGAGAGCTATACACTATACAACCTAATTCCTAGAAGCCTTAGTAAGGTTTTTTGATATTGATCAGAGTTTTAATCGATATCAATAGAAAACCATTTTTTTAAAAGCTACAAAATGTTGTTTAATTATTTTATTTAAAAAAAAGTTTAAATTAGAACAAGAAAATAATTTATAACGAACAAAATGTAACACATTACACTGTATAAATAATAATAAAACTACAGTGATAATAATAAAACTACACTATAAAAATAATAGTTTTTTTTTATGTAATAAGGCAAAAAATAAAGTTTTACCGAATAGTGATAATGTAATCCCCTAACCAAAAGATTGAAAAAATGTCTTGCAGTGGCATTGTAAAGATGTACTAGTCGTATTGAAACTTAGTGTTCTAATGTATTAAGTCATGGTAAGAACTAAACCAAATTTCAACTCAATCGGACCAATTTTTTACGATTTTTTTAATACTCCTACACAACTCATTCAATAAATTGAATTAATGCCGATAATGAGTTGAAACTTGGCATATATGTATACATAGTCACATGCGTGCTAAATCTCAATCCGATCTCATCATTTTTCGTTTTATGATTTTTTCTAAATTTTCGCTGTCATTATTGCGGATTAATGACGTCATAAAAAATATTTTCCGAATAGCATAACTACAGCGGTAGACTGATTTTTGTACAAAATTTCAACTCTATAGCATGAATACACTGGGCGCTACGGTGATAACAGACACACACACACACACATACAGACAAAAAACTTTGCGAAAACCACTTAGGAGGCCTTAAAAACGCCTGAAATAGATAATTCCGGTTCCATCCCGGTTTCGCAAACACAATACTTTTCCTATACACCTATGGTATAAATGATGAAAAGTAAAAATATTATACTTATAATATTTTATTATAAAAATAAATACTTTATTTTCGCTTCTGTTCTTAGTAACCCTATATCATACAGTTAACAATTTAATATTTTAACACACGTCAATATTTTTTTTATATATCTAGTATTTTTCTATAAGTCAGGGTTAGAAATTTTTCAGTGATGAATTATTGAACTGGTAGCATTTTAGTTTCATAAAATATCAACAAGGGTTCTAGTTTCCTCAGAGAGGCAGACACTAAAAGTTTAACTTCAACTTTCTCGGTCGAAAACTTTAAGTGAACATTATGAGAAAACTATACGGGAACCGTTAATAAGCAACTAGTAACTTGCATCGCAACTTTGACAAAGGAAAATATAAAACTTTATAAATTATAGGCACCACAAACAAATTACACAGAACCTTCCCTAGCCTGGGGCTTCATCTTTAATGTAACCCTAAATGTTTCAACATGTTTGATACAAGATGAGACAAACGAATATAGTAGTAAATTGTAAATTATTGACCATTATTAGTGGTGAATTGTGCATTATTGGCTTTCAGAAGTAAACTGATAATATTTCAATATGTATAATAGTTCATAATGAACATTAGCTGAAGAGAATACAATTACTACTGCAGAAATCTGTAATCTGACAAGTGACTTGGGGAAATAAGCATGCTGTATATCTTTTAACATAATAATTAATAAGTGCAAATTATGAAATAGATTTAAATCTCGTTTACAGCTAAATTCCACTTAATTGAATTTTTACAAAGTTATGTCTCAGACAACCAAGTTTTCTATGGCAAAAAATGTTTTATAAAATAAAAAAAAATTAGTGAATTTTTATTAGTAAATTAGGTTGTTTTTTATGAAGTTGTTTAAAATTAGGTTGGCCTTTATGAGGTTGTTCAGATGACAGAATTGTTTTGACGTCATTAACGCCTAATTCGGATCCTAGCGATATGGACAACAACCTTGTGGCGCGAAGCGGCCACATGGTTGACGACCTATAAGGCGCGGTCGAATATCCACGGCCTTCTAGCACGTTGGATCACCAACAAACTTTTTTTATAACTTTTTTCAAAATTTTCAGTAATTAGCCGGATTTAAGATAAATTTAAGCCTATTTCCGTAATCTGCACGCTTTTGGTTAATCTCAAGAGTATTTAATTCACTCAACGATTTATTTTTAATTAACTTGGTACATACATAACTACTGTTAGACGTCAATGTTAACAAATAGACTTGTCAAATATAACACAAAAATATGACGTCTAACAGTAGTTATGTACCAAGTTAGATTAAAATAAATCGATAAGTGAATGTAAATACTCTTTGAGATTAACCAAAAGAGCGTGCAGATTACGGAAATAGGCTTCATTTATCTTAAATCCGGCTAATTACTGAAAATTTTGAAAAAAAAAAGTTATTAAAAAAAGTTTGTTGGTGATCAACGTTCTAGAAGGCCGTGATATTCGACCGCGCCTTAAGTTTGTCATATTAATAGTTTATATAAACAAGTGGCATACTGCCATGATATAAGCGAATTTTCAAAGGTATTGGTAAAAAAATTTGGTTTTTTATATTATGTTGTATTTGTCAATCAATAAAACCAGAACTAATACTGATAATAAAATGTAACTAATAGTAAAATTAGTTACATTTTTAAAAAAATGAATTTTTTTTTTACTAAAAAAAACGAGATTTTTGTACTAGACGTTTCTATAGGGTACATGATAACTTTCGTGTAAAAAACTGTGATCGAAATAAAACTTAGTTCAAAAATTAACCCACCTAATGTCCCGAACCCTATTGTTTATGAAATGTGTGAGGTCATTAACCCACAATGATTGGGCTGAAATGTGAATACAAATACCACAATGTATGGGTCACAAAAATACTAAGTTCCATTATATCATCAGAATTAGTTCTGGTTTTATTGATTGGCATGTATATGTCACACAAAACATTATTTTATTTATTGAAATAATGTAAACAAATTAAGTTTTTTCACTAACAAATTTGAAAATTCGCTTACATTGTGGCAGTATGCCACTTATATAAACCAGTAATATGATGAACTGATAAAGTACAACAACCATGTGGCCACGAAGCGGCCCCCAGCGCCGATACCGCGTAGCGGCAAAGAGGGCCAAGACCTATAGTAAGAAATGTTTGTGGGGTCATTATTGTGGGTTAATGACGTCAAACATATTTCATAAACAATAGGGTTTGGGACATTAACAATGTTGATTTTTGTGCAAAGTTTCTTTTTTCGATCCAAATGAGCGTTTAACGAGGAAAAGTTAAAATAATTCTCCAATTAGAAATCTTCCTTATTTAAAGTTTAGTTAGTTCTACTTAAAAAAAACAACTAATTGAAACAGTAGTCTACAGCAGTTGTTTTTTATATTTTATAATTGAGGTTGACATAATTTTGTTTTTTGGACAGGTAAAAATAGACAGGAGGATAAACTTCTAGAAGTAACATAACAAGCTGATCTCTCCTCAATTTTCTCAACCTCAATTCGTCAACGCGCAACCGCCAGTGACCATTACTGGCACTGGTCGAAATGCTCACCACCAGTGCCAGCAGTGCACCACTGGCACCCACTGCTGGTAATGTTTTCTAAACGACCCACTTAGATTGGGGGTAAAACTTACAAATAATAAATTATCCCCAGTATTAATGAGCGAAACATCAAATATCTTTTTAAGTTCTATCATAAAGGCTGCATTTGAAAAGTAAGTATTTTAATATACTTTTAAAATTAAGCCCTAATTAAATATCCTAAGATATTGAATATTGAAACCGGTGATAAATTCAGAGTTAAAATTAGAAAAAATAGTTTATATCGTACAATTGTATTAAGATAGGGTAAGCCACTCTGGGGATATATGTCTATGCAAGAAGGTATTTATTTATTTATTTTTGTAAATTAGGTATAGGTATATTAGGTATAGGTATATAGGTAAGATGGAGGAGTTACACTAACTAAAATGTATACGAGGAATCTGGAATAGTAAGATAGAAGGTAAGTTGAGTACAGTACACAATGGGAAAGGTTCCAAAGAAGAAGTCATGGCCGATACCCAATACCTATCTACCTATCTCTACCCACCATTCAGCAATCAAAGAAACTCCATCTTGCAGTCAAACAACCATAATTACTCCTAGTCTCTTCATCCTACGTTACCAAATCCTACGTTACCAAATTATTAAATTTAATTCTCCCGTTAAAAAAAACATTTACACATAGAAAATACGACAAGTAATACGACTGAAAAACAATTTTTACAGCCCTACTCTCCTTATCGGTAAAGAAATTCTGCCGCTAAGAGAGAAAACAAGCGTGAGCACTAGGGGCCGCTTCGCGGCCATATGCACTTTATCCTATATCAGTTTGTCATTTTACTAGTTTATATAAGTGGCATAGTACCACTTATATAAACGCTTATATAAGTGGCATAGTGAACCTTATATAATCGAATTTTCAAATGTATTAGTTAAAAACGTGATTTGTTTACATTATGTTATACATGCCAATCAATAAAACCAGAACTAATGCTGATAATATAATTTAACAACGTATTGTTTAACCAGACATAGAGTACATGTGCGAAAAATTTCAGTCCGATCTAAACTATTTTTGAAAATTTGTGCTTTTTTAAATGTTTAGGGATCATTAATTACGTTACAAATATTTAATAAGCAATAGGGTTTGGGACATTAGGTTAATTTTTGTTATACACACACACACACACACACACACCATACATAATATATATATATATATATATATATATATATATATATATAATATATATATATATATATATTTTAAAAAATTCACTAAAACTTATACAAGTCATTCGGTAATAATTGAACTAATAGTATGATAAAACTTAGCACAATTGTTGTTCTTATACAATTATACAACAATACATATGAGTACACATGTATTGTTTGATTTCATATCGATCAAAACTATTTTCTAATTTTTTCCCGAGTCATATTTGCCTGTTAACGACGTCACACATATTTTGATAAACAATAGTGTTTGGGAAATTAACAAGGTTGATTTTTGGACCAAGTTTCATTTCGATTTTAGAAAGCGTTGAATGTTATTATAACCTATAGAAACGTCTAGGACAAAAATCTCGTACATACATATAATTGTATGTAAATATGATGTATGTATACATGAGGCCCCAGCGCTGACCGAGGGCCTCTGAGGCCGAAGACCGGGCCTCTTTTTTTAATGAACAGCTGCAAAATACGTGTAGCATAGTAAAATTATTACCTTGTCTACACTGGATGGAACACCAGGTTGAACATAAAGATATTATTAATAGAGGGGCCCTTTAGGTTGAATTTTGAAACATCGAAAAAATAACCTGACAACCTCAACCTACGCTAAAAATGTAATCAAATAATCACTATATAATTGCAGTAACTTATATAGAAGAACGTTAAAAATACTAATCAAACACTAACAATGTGCGGAAAGCCGAAAACAATTGATTTATTATAACCTTAACCCACTGTTAAAGGAGGTTTCAATGAGGTTACACAGAGCCCCTGAGAGCCCCAAATCGATGTTTCAGGTCTTTCAATGTATTGAGATAGGCTATGCCCCCTCTAGTATATGGATATACTAATAATATCTCTAATAATATCTCTATGTGGTTGAATCCTCGACACCGATTTTACTCCATGTACAGACGGGGGCTCAACCCGGTGTAGAACACCGATATCGATAATTTGTAGGTTGAATCCTGATAGTTGTTGCTTTCATTTTCTTTGGTTATTTAATAAACATATGAATTTTTATTATAAATGTATTTATTTACCTTTTCTTTATGATATTTATTCAAAATATTAATTTAGCAGCATTATGCTGTCAAAACTTTATTGGTAAAATAAACTAATTCTTCAGCTAAACTTTATGTCGCAGTTCGCAGTAATAAACACTGCTTATGAACTGTCGTTCCTTGCCGCATTTGCCTCGTTTAATAAAACACTAATTGGTTGGTCAGATCAGATATAATTATAAATTAACGCACACAAAATAAGGAAAGAATAATTTATACTAAAAAATATTTAAAATACTAAGCAGAACACGAAACAGAAACGAATAATTGCAAATCATGTTGATTTTGAAGAATGGCCAACCTACACAAACAAATATCCCCTAAAAAATATTTATCTTTATTAAGATTTAAGTTATTATTTAGAATTATTTTACTGATAAACATCATTATTAGCATAGAGATATATACTAAGGGAACATAGCCTATCTTAATACATTGAGAGGCCTGAAACATTTTTAGTGGGGCTCTCAGGGGCTCTGTGTAACCTCATTGAAACCTCCTCCAAGAGGGAGTTGAGGTTATAATTAATCAATTGTTTTGGGCTTCCCACAGATTATTTGTGTTGCGATTTGTATTTTAAACATTCTACTGTTTTTTGTTCTGTTTATTTGATGATAATGATAATCGAATGTGGTCAGGTTACTTTTTCGATGTTTCAAAATTCAACCAATAGTAATATATCTCTATGATTATTAGTTCAATTTTACATATACTTAACAGTTTTTACCAAAGGTTTATAAATAGATAATTATTAAGATCTTAAATTAGTCAGAAAAAAGTTTTAAAAAAGATCATATTTTTTTAATTAAAAATACAATTTTAAAATTTGGATACAAAAATCGTTTAGCTAATTCTACCTAAAATTAGAATATATTATTAGAATATAAATTGCAAATAATATTTTTTGAAATTAAAAATTTTGTTAAGTAGGTCATAAAATAGAGCAGAGTACGTCCGCCATTTTACTTCGACTTGTCAAGGCGATTTCCCAGGTTCTGAATATTTTGTGAAGAATACAATTTAAATGTTAATGGTAAGTTAGTTAATTAGTTTTTATTAGTAGTTTAATAACTATAGCTGCATAAACTTTTGTTAATTTCGTAGATAATTCAGATATCTAAAGAATATTGATAAACGACGTGGCATTGTCAATTGAGCTTAATTAAACAATTAGTGTATAATTATAATTGATATTTAACAAATTTATTTAACGATTAATTAAACTGGAGACAAAGCAGGTGAATGACAGTTATCTCCAGGTCATTATCGAAATACTTCGCACGTAAGAAAATATGCATTTTTGGATACTGAATATGAACAAACGTTTCAGGGTTACAGCAAAACTAGCGTCATGCTTTTTGACTGTACCTATCGGATCGAATAGAGAACACATCTGTTAATTTCGTGGTTTCCAACTAGAAGTTCAAAAAACGTTTTAAAATATATAGTTTAAATATATTTAAACTATTTAAAATATATATTTTAAACATATTTAAATGATGAGTAAATTAATTAAAAATAACGATAAACTTTGTATTCTTAAATGCATTTATAAAAAATTTTAATCTTTATTTTATTCTAAGACCGTTCTTGTTAAGACGGTAAATTTTTTGACGTCAATAAGTATTAACCAATAATGACTTTCCATAAAAGTTTAATAATCATTGAAAAATTTTAGGATAGAGCTTAAACATGGTATTCAAATAATAATACATAAACTAAACAAAATAACGAAATCAAATTATTAATAATAACATTGGTTCTAATTTTATCATTTGACATATATAACTAATGTATTTTTTAAGCTTGCAGTAAAAAATTAAATTTGATAACTAACAATACAACTAACTTCACAGGCATTAATTTGATCCTAAGTCCGCATCTAATACTTACATTTAAATTAAAAAATAGAAAATATACAGTTCTCTGGAGTTTTTCTTTATTACATTTCGTAAGTTGATGTAATAAAACAATAAAAATAATAAACATAATTTCACAGAGCCGCTTTCAAACAAAAGCTAAACTAACCCTGGAATCGAGGAATTGGTGTCCAGGGGATACCATCAAGTGGGTAGATTTCAAATAGCTCTAAGTGGTCCGTGAGCTTCTATGAGTTGGGAGTACCTGGGTTAATTAAAATTTTACGTCAAAGCCAGCAAAAGAATTTTATAAAACCGATCTTAAGCGTACGTAATAATCCAAAACGAATACCATACGTATTTATGTAAATGCAGTTGCTATCATACTTGAATTTAATAATTTATAAGGTAAATTGTAGCTTACCTTTTATAATCTCCATTTTAAGCTTAGAACAAGTCATAAAAAAAATTATAGCACAATTTTCAATGGCTTTTACGATGTCAATTGCCGCAAAAAACGAACCATCGCGTAACGCTATAAAAAAATAACCTTTTCAATAATGGACTAGGTTTTAGATACCAACAACAGGCCATGAAAGTACTGAAACAAACGGGGTTCCGCGCCAAACTGAGCCATAAAGGGCGTAGTTGTTATCAACCTTGCCGATGTAACTTGCAAGTAGAGGGAGGATATGGATGCCCTTGAGTCCTACCCACCGTACCTCCTGACTGATTTGTACCTTGGAACCTCAAGATCCTTACTTCCTCACTTTACCCTTGTGACGTCCCCTTTTCTGATTTTACGACAAGCCTTCATTTACATATTATTTTATGTACTTATTTGCTTATTATTGTTATAATAATAATTAATAATATCTATTAATTATATCTATTAATATAATTAAAATATTAATAAATCTATAATATAAAATACCTATTAATTGATAATATGTACTCATTGTGCATATCATCCGATTTGCTTACTCCGTTTACTCCTTGGTGTTTTGTTATTTTTTATGTCTGGCAATGCAGTTTTGACAAAACTCCATGTTGATTAGTTAAAAGTCCTTAAAGAGATTGCAAACAATATATTGAACAATGTATAAAGACAATTAATTAATTGGTGTATTGTATGGCAACTATACAATTTATTAATTAATTTATTGTCTTATAGTGCCCTGCAGAGCATACAGTTTGTGTGAGCAGTCACTTTACACGAGCTGAAGTAAATTAAATATTGATATTCATTTATGATAATTAACTATATTTAAATAATACAATTAAATTTATATTAAAGAATAAATTAACAGAGTGCAAGATAGTAAGTCGATAATATCGATTAATATTATTTTGTTAAAATAATATGATGTAAAGCTTTCCACAGGACGCCGTTAAAAGTAAAGCAGCCAATTCTCATTTTTATGAAAATTGAATACCTTCCAAGTTACTACTATCAGTGACTCAAGATGGTATTAGTTTTTAAGAAATTTGAATACCTTCCTGAATTACTACTATCAGTGACTCAGGAAGGTATTCATTATCTGCTTTCAGAAAAATGAACCTTTTAAAATATTTCTAGAAATATTATTTAAAAAACATGAAAAAACAGAATTAAGTAAATTAATTCAGCTAATTGAACCAAGTTTCATTGGCTCCTAACAGAAACAGTGTGATGGTTGAAACATTCTGTTGATGTGATCCAATATATTATAGTTCCCTAAAATTATTATATTCAGCAGTAAAGTTTTGATAACGACTCAAATACAGACAGTGTGTCAGGTATCATCATAGATCCTTGGGTGGTTGTGCTAGAGTGTAGCAAATTTTAAGTTGCAACTTGGTACAAAAATCAATCATTAGCAGGTCTAGTTGTGCTTTCCGGAAAATAATTGTTTTATGACGTCATTAACTGGCAACAATGGCTAAGGGAAATTTTCGAAAAATCCTACTACGCAAACAAAAATTTGATAATATATAAGTTCAACAAATGTGATAACTTTCATCTCATTACCTGCGTTAATCTTTATCGAATGACATATATACGTTTTATATGACCCTATTTATTCATGTATTATGTTAGATCACAAACCAGTGAGTGAGGCCAGAACTTAGATCGGTGACTACTGGGAATAAAACGGATGTTTTTAATGTCTAAGGTGGAGCGAAGCAAGCCCGAAGTAGTAGGGATAAGCGTAGCGAATCCGATATGGCGAGAAAAAGTTCCGAGATACCTCGTACCCGATTTTATCTAAATAATTTTAGAGATATGTTCGGGAAGTTTGAAATTATTTTACTATTTTTGTGTATTAAAATTTATTTTATTTACATTTCATCTAATTAAACTTTTTCCTTTCTTTATATTAAAAGTTAAAAATTTTCTTGACGTTAGAGTAATGAGTTTACATTGCTCAGGTTGAAACTTTTCCCCCCTCTGTTAAGAAATTGTTCTGTAAAGTATTTTTTCTTGTCCTAAAGCAGCTGAAGTTAAGAGCGAAGTTGAAATATAGCTGGGAATCAATCAAGTTGAAACTGTTTATAAAACAAGGCTCGCAAGAATAATTGTATTTAATATTTTAAATTCTTTTAATTTATTTTTCATTTAATGAAATTGCGCCGTAAATTTGTGAACCACTAAGAGTTCTCTGCCCACTAACCTTCCTTTCAATTTACCACGCTTATTAGTGTGAGCGAATGTTTTATAATTTATACTATTCTTTGAAAGTAGCAGTAAAGCGCCTTCTTTTCTATACATATAGGAAACAGGATAACAGTTATCTTGTTTCCTATTTGAAAAGAAAATGTGGTGCTTAAGAATAGGCGTCATGAATGTGACCAAAATCCGTTTTAGAGGTCCCAAACCACGAAAAAATGTATGTATGTATAGATCTATTTCTTTATCTTTACATTATCTATATATCTTTATCTTTATCTTCTTTATCTTTCTTTGATAAATATTTTTTTATTCCACAAAACATGGTACAAAAATCAACCTTGGAAGGGAACGAATCCTATCGCAAAACAGGTTGTTTTTACGTCAATAATCTGGTTTGCTTAAAATTTTAAAAATCCGTTGAAATTTAAAATGATTATTTTTGCAACAAAAAAGGTTTTTATTTATATTTTTTTGGGTTGCTGTATTGAATAAAACCTGTCCGAAGTCGAAACCATGAAGATCGAAAAAACAGTGGTAAATTACTGGCAGTCAAAATTAAGGTCGATATAAATTAAATTTTAAGTAGAAAAAAAATGTGGACATGTTTTTCATAGAAAATATGTCGTTTTCTATGTTTTGGTGGCAGTGAATCGAATAAAACCGGTCTGGAACTTTACAACCACTTAAAGTGATCAAAAATTCGAATTAATAGTGGTCAAATACCAAAAACCTAATGTACGGCCAATAAGCATAATATTTTAAGCAAGGAGCCGTTTTTGATATTTTTGGGCCTGTTAGTCGAATAGAAATGGTGTGGAGTGCTCTTCTTGAGTGCTCCAAACGAGCACTCAAAGTATTTAAAGCCAGGGTACCTAGGTTCGTATCCTGCTAAGAACAATACATTTTTTTATCGTCTTATTTAGATTATATATGTTTATAACTACAAAATAATTCTGGAACGCTGCATGCTGGGCGAATTTCCTTTACATTTGTGTTTCCGCACTTTACAAGTCATTTCTTTGCTTAAGGCTCCGGTTTTTGCTTCACAATTCGTGCAGTTTTAATTATTTAACTATCAAGCTCTGCAACACATTTTCCTGTATTTGTAAAAGGAAATGCGCTAAACCCGTTTAAGATATAAACACTAACTGAGCTTTAAACTAGTGCAAATAATGGTGTGCATTATCTATTTCAGAGCCATAGTTTTATATAACCAACAGGAAAGTTATGCAGATTTCCTTTAAAAATACAGAAAAAATAGTTACAAGTAGAGCTTGATAATTAGGTAACTGCTCAAGTTATAAAGCATAAACCGGAACCTTAATCAAGAAATGGATTGTTAAGCTGGAAATATGCATTCCAAAAAAAAGCCAGGGATGCGGACTACCGCGCCAGTATTATTTATATCTGAATGAAACTAGGTACAAAAATTGATCTCATGAATTTCCAGAACGCTATTGTTTAAAAAATTATATTACGTCATTAACCCAATATTATGGCTTAGCAAATATTTCAAAAATTTACATACCATTAAAAGTTGTCGGATTGGGCTAAAATTGAATACACATTTACAACCTTGTATTTAACGTTGTATGTATGTGTTAAACACATGTGCAAATTAAAGTTTATTAACAGCATTACTTATATGTTTATCTATTGACATATATAACATTATGTAAACAGTTTATGCTTTTTGACTGATACATTTAGAAATTGCTTATGTATGTGGCAGTACGCCACTTACAAAACTACTAAAAAATATTACAGTAGAATAACAACACTATTGCCGCAAAGCGTCCTCCAGCATAGTCACAGCGTTGTCACTTTTATTGAAATTTTTGTAAGTAAATGAAGACAAACAGGTTCTATTAACAATAGGTTTCGGAACTATAATCTCATCCCTACACTTGTATGGAAACTAGGTGCGTTGCGTCTATTCCACTTTAGTACATAATTTAGACTAAGTTCGTATTCTTAAGTAAATAAGTATGATTTTAATGTTCCAGAATATCAATAAATAAATGGTACTTACATCATGTGTAAACTTGAACATTGGATCATGAGAATGAAACATGTGTCATACGGGAGGAAAAGTTTAAGGAAAAGTTTAATTTGGATCAACGAGATGGATCAATTCCAAACGAAGAAATTATTCGTCACATTGCCTTGGGTAAGAAATAAATTTTATGTACTTATTATTATGTTTTCTCCATGTTCAAGCTTTTGAGGAGGAATAGGTCCTAATTAATACAAAAAAACTAATTTTGCCGAGCTTTCGATATAATTAAATCTTTTTCAAGGCTTAACATATTAAATAATAACAAAAAACAGTTACATGGTGGTTTACACTAGATGTTTGGACAACAACTAGAGTAACAGACAAATAATACCGTTAAAAACAAAAAAGGTTACCTACAAAAAGCGTACCTAATTAATAAAAGAAAAGAAGTCTCTCCACAAAAGAAAACTTTATTAGCAAAGCACTTTGAACCTTGCGAGAGGCCATCATCAGTGCAAAACCATCTGACTGAGTCTAATTCTAATACCTAGTAAGAAATCATTGACTCGTTTCTCTACTTCTTTAACATCTCAATGGTTTTGCACTGATGATGGCCTCTAGTTAGGATGAAAGCGCTTTTTTTGTGGAGACGTCTTTTCTTTTATTATTTATGATGGACTCCATTAACGCTCATATTACTAGTATACTAACGTACCTGTTCCCTATATCAAAATGTGAACTAAAAATACTAAACTTAAAAATAGGAACGCTTGATTCATATTGATCATAATCTCTATGTAACCTAACTAATCTCCATGTAGAAAATAATTTCTATATTAACAATAAACTTAACTTAAAAGTGAAAAAAAAAATTATGGTAGACATATCTTACTTTATAATTGACTAGCATAATAGCTTGCTTAATAAATAATTATATTTAAGGTTTCATTATTATAAATTAAACAAAGTTTATTTTTAAGTTTGTTGCAAATAGGGTTAAAGTCAGAAAAGCAAGCGGTTCACCTCAGAATATTGGTTTCATAAAAATAATTAAACTTTCAAACAGGTTGAGGGAACAGTGGATAGCGCGTCCATATTATATTTTAGGCCAAATAATGATATGGTTATAGTGGTTTGAGTTGAATGGTAGTTATAAGCTAGCAATAAGGTCCACCAGGTTCCCTGCAAGAGCAACATTAAGAGCATCTGTGCTCTACTGCTTCGTTAACTCCTCATGCTCTCGCTCTCTTTTCATAACATTGACTCTCTCATTCTATTACATTGCCTTTTACTTTTTGAAAATAGTAAACACGGATGGAGGGAGCGTTTGGTTTTTTTAAGCCCTTGGACCTATAGGCTTCAGACAGATTTACCAACCCAACAAGAGCTGGGAGAAACTTTATTCCCCCAACTCAAGCTTCTTTTTAATAAAAAATAACTCGATGTTTCCATAATCAATGTTAAATAAATTAATAAAAGGTTAACAAATTTGTTATTGGACTGTTGAATTAATGAAGACTTCAGTCATTAAAAATTTTCTGTTTATTTACATTGACATTAATAGACCAAGAGCCTAGGGGTGTTTTGTTAATAAAAAATAATGGCTGGAACCGGTCTCAATTTTTCGTAAATACCTTCCTGAACAAGGATCAATTCTGCCGACTCGTATCGGATGGGTGTCCCAAGCAGAACGCACTTTAAGAGTCCAAGGTTCTGCCAGGGACACCCATCCGATACGAGTCTGCAGAATTGCAGATCCTTGTTCAGGAAGATATTTACGAAAAATTGAAACCGGTTCCAGCCATTACACTTTTTATTAACAAAACATATATATATTTTAATGTATTAATGACTCCATAAAGTAATTGATGACTCACACTTTTTATAAACATGACATGATCATTTATATATATATATATATATATTATATATATATATATATATATATATAATATATATATATATATATATATGTGTAGTGTGGTGTGTGTGTGTTGTGTGTGTGTGTGTGTGTGTGTGTGTGTGTGTGTGTGTGTGTGTGTGGATTTTTTTCTAATTGAGAACTTATCGATACCTTTCTCCCACCTCTCTACTCTTTACAAGAGACCTTCCTCATAAGCATAATTTTTTATTGAAAAGTTCCTAAATAATTTTAGACAAGCATTCAATTTAAAATTTTGTTATGTTTTATTTATTTTAAAAAACGACTATCGTTTCAATTTATAAAGGGATGGTTTGCTTTTATTTATTTTATGCGTAGGGTTGAATTTTTGCCGCTTCATATAGGCTGGCTGCCTTGGGTTAAAATATTTTTGCCAGGCATAGGGCGTTGCACTTCCATGTATTGTACAGTACAGTGTATGTTTGCAACAACATGTTTATGTCTAAAGCTGTTTATGCCTTCTATGTAACGTAGATGAAACGTAGATAAAGATAACATTTTTACAGCTTTTTCCTTCTTTACGACGGCCAGGGCTCTAAACTCTTTCATAACTTGCTTTCCTAGGTTTTTCTGCTCTTTACAAACTATTGTCACCCATTTAATATTTTTGTCAATATTTTTAGCTATTATACTTTTTACTATCTTTTTACTTTCATACTCGTTTAAAATAATAAAAATAAATAAAAAAATCTGGCGCTGTGGTCTGCATACCGAGCGAATTATCTTGGCAAGTGTGTTTCCGTGCTTAGCAATCTATTTCTTGCTTAATGTTCCGGTTAACGCTTTATAATTTGAGAAGCTACTCAAATTATAAAGGAGTTACTACTATCAAGGACTACTTGTAGTAGCTACTCTTTTTTCTTTACTTTTCAAAAGAAATTCGCATAATTATCCTAGTTATACGAAACTACGCCTCTAAAATAGGCAGAGTACACCAGTATTTCCACTACTTTAAAGCTCTTTAAAGTGTTTAATTTCAAAGGTATTAGCACTATTCCTTTGAAAAAATACAGATAAATTAAGTCACGGGTAGTGCTTTATAATTATATAACTGCTCATATTATAAAGCATAAATTGGGACCTCAAGCAAAAAATGAATTGTTAAGCACGGAATAAGCATTTTAAGGTCGCCCGGAAGGAGACCAACGCGCTTTAATAATTAACTTAATAATTATAAGATAAAACCAATAAAAAATATTATCGTCCTTCAGGCTTCGAACCCAAGTAAAGTGGCTTTGAGTGCTCCGGTCAACTCTGGACCATTCCAATCAACTTTTAGGCTCAAAAACGTCAAAAACGATTCCCCCTTGAAATAAGTTGTTCACGGGCCGTATTTTAGGTTTTCCGGTAATTTACCACCGTTATTTAGACTTTTTGGTATTAGATCCTTTACTTTAGAGTATTAGATCCCGAACAGTTTTATTCTTTTACCCAATTCAAAATAAATTTTTTATCGTCCGTAATTTGGTTTTTTGGTAATTTACCATATTTTTTCAATTTTTTGCCACTTCAAGTGATTATATCGACCTCGGACTGGCTTCATTCGATTCAGCGCCCCACAAAAATATAAATTATGACCTTTTTCGCAGTGAAGAATAATAACCTTGAATTTTACTGATTATTTGAACATTTTGCTGACCCAGTGCATCGGGTTAGTGACGTCACATTAATAGAGTTCGTTTAATAGTTAACCACGCCAAGGAGTATCATCACTGGGTGATTCCTCCTATCAAGACTGCCAAGTCACTTTACCAACATTAGCACTATGTCAAATACATTTATTGTAGACAATAATCAATAAAGTTAAAAAAAAATTAACACGAAATAGTTGTTGTCCTCCATAAGGTTGATTTTAGTGATAAGCAAAAAATATTAAACTTAACTAAGATAAAAATATTTATCCGTTCGAAAGATTAATTAATTAATTGAACAACATTAAAAGTTCTATTTGAAGAGTTCTTTAACAGACCATGGAATTCACTGTATTCATTATCAGACTTAAAGGTTTTTCAAAATAGGTTATTTTCACCACAATGATGGACCAGGGGAATGGAAAATCCACGAAGCCTTTTCTAGAACCATTGTCGTTAGAGCTCTCTAATCTTGAAAAATATTTCGTTCGTATTTCGTTTATTACCAATTGTTTTTTTACTTCAATCTCGAGAATTATTATTGCTGTGATTATTTGAAGAAATAAATGTTAAGTTTGCAAAACTGTTATTCTGTCACATTGGAAGGGGGAAAGGGGAGTTCTGAGATTCTTACAGAAGTTAACTATGTGAATAAAAGTCGCTTTTTCTTTAAGTTTATATAATCCCCATTCTTTTCTCTTCCATTTATCAAACTACTTTTTTTCGAATAAGAAGTAAAAAACGACAAAACAAAAGATCCTCATCTGCCTTATCCTCCCGTCCCCCTCCCTTTTCAGTCATTATTCTCGACTTTATTTCATCCTTTCTGTCTCTATGTCCTTCTTAAAAAAGCAAATGTCTGTAAAATGAGACAGGCAATTACTAGCTAGGAATTTTATGCAAAGAAATCAGGAAGCTCATCTAAAGATCTAGTTAAAAAAGAACTATAAAAAATTGCGATTTGAAAAACAAAGATTTGTTGAGTTTATGAATGATGGCTTTATACAAGTATAGTGATTAATGATTCTTGAAATGTTAATGGCTTTTTAAAAATTATTTAAAGGTCTAAAGGGGGGGGGGGATCAAACTCTGACATATTTTATTTTTAAAGTTCCCCTATAAACATCAATGAGGACTGTACTACTTTAGCTGTGTTACGTTATCACGCTCATAATGTATTTTATTTTGTCTCTTTGACGTTCTATTTTTCAAAACAGTGCTTAGACTATTGTAAATCTCTGTCGAAACAATTTATATGAACCCCCACCTCCGCTTAATTATTGTTCGGTGCTCGTAGGCCCTACGACAGTGTTGGCTTCCTTATACGGATCCCGGATAAAATGTACCCGGATTCAATGAGCCCCGGATAAAATGTACCCCGGATAAAATGTCAGGGAAACATTCTAATACTGTCTAACTGGTTTAAGGATAGTAATTAGGGAGAGGCGATAGACCACCTAGCCTAGTTGGACCTTTTTTTCTGACTCCTTTAGATAGAAGATAGTGTTCTATACCTTATAAGCCCTAGTGGATTAGTATTTTACGTCTAATCCACGGAAGAGCCGTGACTATTTACTCTATGTTCTCTAGTTTCAACTAGAAACAACACGTGCCACTGCCAAACAAGGCTCTCCTACTCTCGAAACCATAAGGCAGAAACAGATGTATTTAATATAAACTACTATTGAGGGTCCTAAATTTGCCTCAACCCAGGTTTATTTAGGGTTAGGGATCATTTACGAGTACCTGACATCGCACAGGCTCGGAACTACCGGCTTAACGTCCCTTTTGAAGGACGGCACGTGAAAGGATTTCCATTCCTCACATGAAAATCCAAGAGGCCCCGACTGGGATCGAACCTGGACTATCTAGATGGCAGGCGCACGTGCTAACCATTACCCAGTTAACTGGTTTATTAGAAACGAATTGACTTCAACATCTTCTGTGCTCAGTCCCTTTCAGAAACCAAATTGTTCAGATGGTATTATGTTATTTCATTCAAGAAAATCAACTAATTGTTTCAGCATACTTTCTATTACTTTGACTATATTTGAAAGGAATGATATGGGTCTGGTTCGTTTTTTAACCCTTCCTCGTAAACAGGAACAAATATTGCATTTTAAAGATGTTAGGAAAGATGCCCAGTTGGACTGAGCAAGGTAAAGAACTGGTTTTATTAGGTATTTTCTTTAATCATTTTCACAGTTATACCATTATGTCCTTTCCCTGACCCTAGGCGCAGATACAAGGGTGGAGGGGGCACCCCCTTTTCCCCCCCAATATCCGAAAATGGAGAAAAAGAAAGAACCTTAGGTGGCGCAGGCTAATTTTTTGTTATATGCCCTCGTTTTTAGAGAAAATAATTAAATTTAAAAAAATAATCAATTTAAAATCAGCAAAATTTTCTTAAGCTCGCTTCGCTCATATAGATAGTTAGTTATTAATTTTAAAGAAACTGCTATTTTGTATAACTATGACTAGACATACAAACCGAAAACTTGATTACGAACTATATTAGAAATAATAAAAACTAGCACTCCACTAGGAAATTGGCATTGATTGTGATAAGGGAAAGTTCCGAGGTACCCCGTACTCGATTTTTCCAATAAAACTGAAAAAGTAAATGGTTTTTATTTTTAGGGAATTTTCAAAGATAACTGAGCTTATTTAAAAATATTGTAAATTTTTTTTTTGCTGTATGCCTTGCTCGCAATGGAATTAGTCCTTCCAAGAAATCGTGTTATAAGTAGAAAAGAGGCGGTATAAAGCGCTATTTATTTTTGACCTTACATTAGTTATTTTCCAAGAAATTTTATATTTAATATAAAAATATTTTATGTGGATTTTGGCGGTAGTTGGAAACGGGAATGTAGTTGGAAACGGGAATGTATCCCAATCTCTTTCTAAGGCTTCTAAACTCGTAAATACACAGCCACTGAATTATTTACCGATGAATTTTTAACACTCTCATCAAAAACAATGTGGCCACTAATCGGCCACCGGGAGGCTCTCAGGCTACAAAGCGGCCCAAGGGACTGTTGTTGCGGCTACGGTATTTCGTGGTTCTACAAAAGAAGAAAAGACCTTTCTTTGAAACGGATTTTGGTCATGGTCCGAGTTTGACTCCCAGCATGACTCCTATCCCATTAGCCAATTTGTTCCAAAGGAAATTCGCAACAAGTCCAGCGTTAATCTGGGTTTTGATTACATCAGGGTTTTTTGATAATTTATCATTTTCACAAAATTAACTATATCCATAAAATCAGTGTCAAATTTTCAACTCCCTACTTAAAATTAAAATACTCTTAAAATAAAGTCCCAAACAATTTTTATGAAGTCATAAATCTTTTATAAACTATAAAACTATTAAAAATTTTCTTTATTTGCTACTTCAATGCCTAAAACCGTAAAGTTGACTGCAATGTAAAAAAAATTGACTTTTCATTTGGAACTGGAACTAGTTTTTACAAATAATTTGTCATTTCTGCAAAAACGTCAAATCTTGCTTAAATAATAATACCCTGATTAAATATTTTTTTCCTCAAGTCTACGACACGGCTATTTTTTTATTATCAATTTTTTATTATCAAAACATAAGTTTCAAAAAAACAAACATTTTTGAACTCCATATAAACAGAAGATTATTAGATAAAAAAAGTTAAGTAAGAACTTTTTTCGAAATGTCACTTCAGAAAAAACTTGACAGGAAACAGTAGAAGGACAGGGGTTTGAAAAACAAAAAGAACTTTATTAAATGTTGAAAAATTCATTCAGGATAAGCCAGGAGCAAAACTAAGCGGCAAAAGTGAAAAGTTTTTTGCGACCTGGGAAAGCGTCAATCAGTCTGTCAAACTCTATGTTTCCTCTACTTTTCTTTAACTTTTTTTATTATAAAATAATTCTTTTTAAATAATTTATTATTTTTCTTCAAGTTAAACGCAAAGTAAATTATTTAATGAATGAATGAATAATCATTTAGATTCAAAAATACAATATAGTAAAATAAATTATTATAATTAGCCTGTAAATTATTTTGTATTTACCTCTATTACCTAAATTTAATTTTTAGGATTTTGTTTATCACAAGAAATTATACTTAAGTTTTTGATGTATATTTAGTAACTTAAGCCATATTGTTAAAAAAATTTATTATTTTTTTCGAATTTTCTAAAGAAAATGCGCGTATTTTTTCCATAGATTATACACTACACCGCACAGCATTATTTGCACTTATTTGAAGCTCAGTTTATGATCATTTTAACGCATTTATTTTAAAAAATTTGAAAACATCAAATAACTTTTTGATGTTTAAAACTAACGTTTTGACGCTATTGCTTAAGTTATTATACATATATATACAGGTTATATACATATACATCAAAAACTTAAGAAAAAATTGTATTGATAAACAAGAAAGAGCGCAATTCGAAGAAAATTCACTAGGCTTGCGGTCTTCCGCACCAGAATTATTTTGAAGTTATTAACTTATATACAGGAAATAATATGATAAAATATTAGTGCCGGTACCAAGATTCGATCCTGGGAATCTAGCTTTGAGTAATCTTATCGACTTCGAACCAGTTTTATTGGACTTCAGCACCCCAAAAAATATCGAAAACGGCACCCTACTCGGATATCATTTTTAACAACCGTTATTTTGGTTTTCTGTTTTTGTCCACATTGTTTTTGACTTTCTGATCACTTAGAGTGGTCGAATCGATTTCGGACCGGGTTCATTCGATTCAGCACCCCAAAAATATATAATAGACCTTTTTCGCGGAGAAAAATATTAACCTTGAATTTCAACAATTTTTTAAAGTTTGCCAACTCAAAACGCCAAGGTTAATGACGTCAAAACAACCAGTCTTTTTTGTTTTATATACCATTTTGTTCTATGTTTTATCTTGCTTAGTTGCAAGATAAATATCGCACAAAATTGTTGAATTCACTGCGTGTTTTGCTAGATGGTTAGAATTCCCGCCAGTTTGCAAATTGGAAGCTACCTTGCTTTGCTGTACAGTACCTAAATTCATTAATAAACTAAATTTAAAGAGTTTTCCCATGTCTTTGCTTTTGCAGATTTATATTTTATTTCTTCCTTACACCCCAGCTGAAATAACTGACTAGCTAACCAACTGAAATTGGTTACTTTTGCTTCAATAATGACGAGAGGATGAATATAAAAATACTGACAAGTAATAGTTTATAGGTTAGGACACTGAAGAGACTTATATCGGGCTGTTAAATTATTTTATTTCCATACAATATTTCGCTTGTATTCTCCAAGCATATTCATGTATTACATCTACAAAAAGAAAAAGAAAAAAACCAATCTTACCAATAGTCAAATAATTACAATAAATCTAAGTTTAGTCATGCTAAATAAATAAAAGTTTAAAAGACTTAAAATTAACTTACAGTTAAGATGAGTTAGGAGAAATCTAACTACGTCATATAATTTAAAAAAATGATGGTTCTACTCTACAATGTCATGATCATTCTGCCATGTCTAAAAAGAATTAAAAATAACTAGAAATAGAAAAGGATAAAGCGAAAAAGCAAGAAAAAAATTGTTTAATTACTGCATCAAGTTAGGGGATAGTATTAAATTTACTTACATTTAAGTTTCCAGAAATCAAAATGCTTAGCTCAGATATAAAAAACGTTAAAAAACTATACATGCATACTAACATGCAATTTGAAAATATTTTTAAAAAACAAAAATTGGAAAAATCATATATGAGTAATTGTTGCAGAGCTATTCCTAATATACACTAATATTAATTAACTAGATTAAGAATAACTATTCTTTAGAACTCCTAAAACGAGACTCAATTTATTTTTAAATATTTTTAACACATGTCAACTTTAAGTGTCAACATTAATATTAAAATATTAATATTACCAACTTAATATAAATTAATATCCCAACAAATCCCCCCTTTAATTTATATTGAGTCAACTCCACTAAATCGGTTACATGAACCAAACCTTAACCCGGCCATACATGTTTTGAATAATTGATCTGCCAAAGGTTTTGTCAAGTAATCGGCCAGTTGGGATTTTGAATCAATATGCTGATAAATAAAATTTTTCATTCTTAGTTCTTGGTGCAAGAATGCCACTTGTCTAATAAGGTGTGCTGATTTAGAACTTTTGCTTCCCTTTTTGCTAAGGCTTATGGCTGACTGGTTATCGCAGAAAACAGTGGTTGGTTCTAGCTCCTTTTCCAGTAGTTCTTCCATTAATGCTCTTATGAATATACCATGTTTGACTGCGTCATTCATAGCTGTGAGTTCCGCATCGCATGTTGATAGCGATACTGAATTTTGAGTTTTACTTTTCCATGATATGATGCCGTCTCCCCATTTATAGACATATCCAGATGTAGATCGCTGGTTCTTCTTCCCGTCTCTCCAGCTGGCATCTACATAGCACTCTAACTTCTTGCTTCCTCTCTTGTATGTTAGTCCATAGTTTGGTGTTCCCTTGATGTATCTAAGGACACGCTTTAATGCCTCTAAATGAATCTGTCTTGGATCTTGGTTGAATCTTGATAATGCATTTATGATATAACTAATGTCTGGTCTTGTACGACTTGATAAGTACATCAAAGACCCTAACATCTCCTGGTACTGAGTAACATCAATTTTCGGAGAATTTTGAAATTCATTCAAGTCTTGATTTGGAGTTGCCGGAGTTTTTACTGAGTTACAATCCGTCATACCAAATCTATCCAATATTTTCTTGACATAATGTTTTTGTGTGATTGCTACCTCTTCGCTGCTCGTGCTAATCTCTAGTCCCAGTATGTTACCAGTAGTTTCTTGTTTTTTCATAGTGAACTTTTTCTCTAGCATACCAATAGTTTCCTCCACAATTTTTCTGTCGGATCCTGTTATAAGTAGATCATCCACATATATACCAATGTATATCGTTGATGACCCATTCTGATATTTGTAAACACATGGATCTGCTTTTAATTGTTTAAATTTATTTTGCATTAAGTGTGACGTTAGTGTTTCATACCAAACTCGTCCACTTTGTTTCAGGCCATATAATGCTTGTTTTAACTTGCAAACCTTCTCGCTTGATTTTTCAAAACCTGGTGGCTGTTTCATGTACACTTCTTCTTCTAATTTGCCATACAAATAAGCTGTTTGTACATCATAATGGCTTATCTCCCATCCTTTGCTTGCTGCCAGCGCTACTAATATTCTAAAACTTGATGTGTTCATTACAGGCGAGTATGTTTCATGATAGTCTATTCCATACTTCTGTGGACATCCAACTGCCACTAATCTTGCCTTACAGGTAGTTTCTCCTTTTGGATTTCTTTTTAATGCAAATACCCACCTGCACTTGACTGGTTTTATTCCTGGGGGAGGTTTCACCAGATCCCAAACTTCATGCTGTGCTAGTGACTTCATTTCCTTTTCCATTGCTGTTTTCCACTCTTTAATTTTTATGGCCTCCTCATAATTTTTAGGTATTTGCATCTCTTCAGCTTGCTGTGTCTGTTCACGATTTTGCTTTTGGTACGTTTTTGATTCTTTGTAGTTTATATTTTTCCTTGTTGATCTAACTGGCCTGTGTGTATTTCCTTCTTCTATTTGATTATTACTAACCTCTCTATTATGATAGTCATCCTCAATTGTTTCATCTTCATTGTTATTTCTTCATTATCATCTAATTTAGTACTTTCATTCCTATTTTCTTCATTTTCACTTTCATTATTATTTTCATTATTTATTCTATTTACAATTCTTTTATTATCATTAACTTCACTCTCTTCATCAAATTCAATTTATTACTCTCTTATCATTTTCACTAGTCATATTTTTTATATTTAGTAACTTACTACCTTTCTTTTCTTCAATAAATTTCACATCTCTTGATTCTACCACCTTCTGTTTTAATATATCATATATTCTATATGCTTTTCTTATCCTCGAATATCCAACAAATACACCTTGCTTCATCTTCGATTCAAATTTCTTTCTTTCTTGTGATGGTATCCAAAAATAGCATTCACATCCAAATACCTTGAGGTGTGCTACACTGGGCTTTCTCCCTAGAAATATTTCATCAGGTGTTTTCCCTTTGTTTTTACTCGATGGCGTTTTATTCTTTAAGTATGTAGCAGTTCCTACTGCTTCAGCCCAGAACTTAGTTGGCAATTCTGACTGTAGTAACAAAGCTCTAGCACTCTCTATGATTGTTCTATTGGCTCTCTCTGCTAGACCATTAGATTGTGGTGAATATGCAGTGCTAAATTGTTGTTCAATTCCTTTTCTTTTTGTCAGTTTCTCCATCTTTAAATTTAAAAATTCTGTTCCATTATCCGTTCTTATCTTTTTTATCTTGTTTCCTGTTTTATTCTCTGCCCATGCTATAAATTCACAAACTTTGTCATATGCTTCAGATTTATGTTTCAAGAAATATGTAAATATTTTCCTACTGAAGTCATCCACAATTGTTAAAATGTATCTTGAACCCCCCATTGATTTCTCCTCAATTGGTCCTATTAGATCCATATGTATTAGTTCAAGCAATCTTGATGTTTGATTTCCTTTAACTATCTTAAAAGGTTTTCTAGCAAATTTTGCTCTAACACAAGATTCACAATTTGTTATTGAATTTCTTTTTGTTTTAATTTTAAAATGTCTAAGCATCTCTTTATTTGATAATTGGTGCATATATTCCTCACTAAGATGACCTAACCTTTGATGCCATTTTATTACTTCTTCATTTGCAACTTGGACTTGTTCTGTTTCGTCTTTCACAACATACAAAGTACCTTCCGATTTAGCCGTGATAATATTTTTAACTTCTTTGTTTTTAATTATTGCCTCCTTAGCTCTAAAAATTACTTCAATGTTACCATCGTTTGTTAATTTCTTTACTGATAATAAACTCCCCTTCAGCAATGGTACCAATAATACATCATTTAGTTGAAACGAAGCTCCATCTTGTTTTATAACTGTACTTCCTATTCCCCTTGACGTTATAACCCTGTCATCTGCAAGTTTTATATCTCTTCTATCTTCTTTTAAATTATATAAAATTTCTCGTCTACTAGTCATATGGCTAGTTGCCCCACTATCTATAACCCATTCATTCTCTATCTGAGAATTTTTACCTTCTTTGAGAGTCCATACTTGTTCCTTATCACTATCACTATCTGTTTCAGTTGATATCTTAGCATATGTCTTCAGATTTCTTTTAATGTCTTTTCCTTCTTTCTGTTCCTTTGAAAACCAACGGTCTTTCGCTAGATGTGATTTCTTTCCACATACAAAACACAGTTTTCTACCTCTTGAATAATCAGCTGTTTTTAAAGCCTGTGACTCATTTGAACTCGATGCCACAGCAGCAGTTCTTTCTTCTTTCAGCCTAAAACTTCTTCTAATATCCCCGATATTAGCTGTCAAAACATTATCATATTGTGCTGCTATTTGCTCATATTTAGCAGGCAGCCCTCTTATAACAGCAACTAGGAATTCCGCATCTTCCACAAACGCTCCTGCTACTCGAGCTTGCTGTAGCAAAGCTTCAGCCCTATCAAGGTATTGTTCCCAGGTCTCATTATCTCTCATTGTGAGCCTGGCTAAGTCATTTTTAATTTCAACTTTTCTTCGTATACTATCACCAGCATACCTTTCTTCAAGTTTATCCATTATTTGTTTGGCTGTGGTACATGTCAGTATTCTTGCAACATTAGCTTCATCCATAGCACATGTAATAACGCCTCTTGCTTCTGCATCTTGTTTAATCCATTTTCTAACTTCATCATTATTAGCACCCACTACATTTCTAGGTTGATCGCCTGAAAGTACAGAGTCTAACTCTCTTCCAGTTAGAATGGCTAAGATGCGATACTTCCATGTTATAAAATTACTTCCAGTCAAAATAGGAATATTTTTTTTGATTCTGTCATCTTTTAAAAAATTTTAAAATTTGTTGATTTCTTCAAAGTTACTTCTAATTTTTAACTTTGACACTTCACTAATATTATTTAAATTTTTACTTACTGTTTCTCTTTTCAGGTTATGCTGGGCCCATAACCTCTGTTGCAGAGCTATTCCTAATATACACTAATATTAATTAACTAGATTAAGAATAACTATTCTTTAGAACTCCTAAAACGAGACTCAATTTATTTTTAAATATTTTTAACACATGTCAACTTTAAGTGTCAACATTAATATTAAAATATTAATATTACCAACTTAATATAAATTAATATCCCAACAGTAATTAATTGAAATAAAATAAACAATGCTAATAAATTAATCTTCCCATTCTTCTTTGATATTAATTAAAATTTAAGAAAAAATATGGCAGACAAGTCATAGAACATTGTATGTTCCAAATTAATTACATATTTAAATGACAAATTAAGGTAACCAGGTACAGAACAAATAATAAATAAAAATACACATTAAAAAGAAAATTAGGTTAATTTAGATTATGTATAATGCCGGCATAATATTTATTGAAATCCCTAGAATCAGTTTTAAAATTAATATTTTTATGTTCTTGGGATATGTGGAAAGCTTCGAGTAATAACCTTTTGAAATTATTGTTTTCTTGGTCTATAATATTGTATATTAATATAATATTGTATATAATATTCTCCTAACTCATCTTAACTGTAAGTTAATTTTAAGTCTTTTAAACTTTTATTTATCTAGCATGACTAAACTTAGATTTATTGTAATTACTTGACTATTGGTAAGATTAGTTTTTTTCTTTTTCTTTTTGTAGATGTAATACATGAATATGCTTGGAGAATACTAGCAAAATATTGTATGGAAATAAAATAATTTAACAGCCCGATATAAGTCTCTTCAGTGTCCTAACCTATAAACTATAGAAGTATCATGGAGACCAATAATCAAATTAATAACTGACAAGTAATAAGTATGCAGCAAAATAAAGCTCTTATGTGACGAATAATTATAGAAACTTTAGGTTCCGAGGGTTTAGGTAAACACAATACTTTCTTACCTTCACTACATAAGTGAATAAAAATGAATGAAACAGCAAAAATATAGAAAATTAAGAGAAAAGAAACTGAAAACGTTTTATAACAGTAAGACTAACTGTCTTTTAGAGTATTCTGTCTCTGTAAAATCCTATAGGAATGAAAATAGCTATGAAATGAACCAGAAACCTGATAAACTTAAAACTGTGCTTCTCTTCAAGTTTTCTGTTAAAAACCTATTAACTTAGGCTTGGACTGATTTTCTATCAGGAAAACTCTCTAGGAATTTTCCCCTTTCTATTACCACAGTGTCAAAATTACTTTTTCTTCCCAAGATATTAAAATTATATTCTGTTATGTTTTGAGTCATTAACTTTTATACTTGTTAAATTTGTTTCATTTGTAAATGGTAAAATGTAAGATTTCAAATATCAATATTAAATAGGAGGTCAAAAGAAGGTTGATTCTTGTCCCAAGTTTGATTAAAAAGTTATAATCCGTTCGAAAGTGTCTAGAAATATTAATATTATATATATATATATATAATATATATATATATATATATTATATATATATATATATATATATATATATATATATATATATATATATATATATATATATATATATATATATATATATATATATATACACCTTGCGAAACGTATGTTTTCGTCAATAGGGACCTCTGAAACGGATTTGTGTCGTGGTCCGAGGTTCGACTTCCGCCATGATGCCTATCCTATTAGCGAATTTTATTCCCATAGGAAATTCACTAAAACCATAAAGGTTCGCTATGCTTGCAAGTTTATGGTCTATAGATCAATAGCGCAATTAAAAAATAAGGCTCGCTTCGCTTCTAAAATTAAGAATTTAATTAAAATTCTGACACGGAGCCACCAATATGTATATCCTAATTATAAATCTATGCTAATCATTCCAAAATTAGCAGTGCGTACTATTATTTGCTAAAATTTACGCTTAGTTTTTGCGCGTTTCCTTCAAAATTTTCAGAAACATTGTGTTTAGCATTACCAGTCGTAATGCTCTTAAGTCAAGGAGCAAAAAGCGGACATACAAAAACTATACTAGGCCCGGAGGGCCCGAAGAAAAATTTCGGACTGAAATTTTTTATACATGTACAGCTATGTATGGCTAACAGATATACGAAGTAAAATTTTTGTAATCAGTATTAGTTCCGGTGTTATTCATTGACATATACAACATATGTTAACAAATCATGTTTTTTGACTTAATATATTCGAAAATTCGCTTATATCGCGGCAGTATACCACTTATATTAACTAGTAATATAACGAACTGATGTAGGAAAACAACTATGCGGCCGCAAAGAGGCCAAATGAAGACGCGGGTGCCGCAAGGTTGCCCCCAATGCCGACGCTGCGTAAAGAATTAGGTGCAAAGCATCGAGGCCGCGAAGCGGCCAAGAGGCAGAAGGCTTCTTATTACATAAGTATGACATATTGCGTCTTGCCTTATTTTATATAATGACAAGGACATATTGATAAGGACATATATATTGATAAGGACATATTGTAATCAGAGATCATTACCTTTAATTACAAAGTGCATTTTTTCATTGGACATGTAATTTTTTACTTTACCTCATTTATACCGTATGTATATAGGAAACGTATTGTGTTTGCGAAAAATCCGTAACTGGGATGTAACCTAAATTATCCGTTTTAAGGCCTCCTGAGTGGTTTTCATAAAGTTGTCGGTCTGTATGTGTGTGAGTTTGTGTGTGTGTGTCTGTTATCATCGTAGCTCGCAGCGTATTGTAATTGAGAGTTGAAACTTAGGACAAAATTCAATCCTTAGGGGTAGTTGTGCAATCCGGAAAATAATTGTTTTATAACGACAGTATTCCGCCATAATGAAACAAAAATTTTAAAAATACATAAAACACGTAGAAATATTTCGATCGATTTGAGATTTGGCACATGTGTTATAATATATAAATCTAACATGTGTGTCAAGTTTCATCACACATTTAGCATCAGTCTAATTTTTATCAAATGACTTGTACACGTTTCTTTAAAAAATTGTAAAAAATAATCCAATAGAGTTGAAATTTAGTGGATATGTACTCTTTTATATAATAAATAAATACACTAAGATTTGTTTATCGATGATACTTTTGGGACCATAAAAGTTGAGCAGTATCGAGCGTGATCAGTGCGTGGATGGGTGGGTGACTGCTGGGAATGAAACGGGTGTACGAGCGATTTAAATCGCTTTATAGCGCTATAAATCGCTATAAAGCCGGAAAAAGCACATAAGTCTAATTTTTCAATGCGATTAAAGTATTCCTCTCACCTTACATAAGCAAACGTGAATACCACTTAAGTCAAAACTATCGTTAAATAAGATAAATGAGTAAAAATAAATTATGACTAAATCCGAATTTTTATCAATGTGATAAAATAATAATTAATAATTATAATTATTATAATAATATTATGTGCGTTTTCCCGCCGACCGACGAAGTTTTCCGCGTTTAATGAATTTTCAAATTATTACATTTTAATAGTTTTAATCCGGAAAAAATATTTTCCGGATAGCATAACTAGACATAAAGATTGATTTTTGTACTAAGTTTAAACTCTCTAGCATAAATACACCGGGAGAAACGATGATTATTTACACGCTCGCACACAGATTGACAACTTTGTGAAAACCGCTTATGATATTTTAAAAACACCAGACATATACGGTATGAATGCGGTAAATTAAAAAATTAAATATCATTGAACTAGAATAATATATTAATATTACATAATTTAAAATAAATTTATATTAAAAAAATATAATTAATTTAGTTAATTAGAAGGGGCTAGGGCGATTGATAAGAAAGCGAGGTAAATCGAGTGAAGAAGGAGGTAGTTTAGGGTAATTTATTGTTTCTAGATTGGTACTCTATAGAAATGAAACAGCTGATTTCTCTCGGACCTCAAATCATGACTGGCGTCTTTTGCTTTACTCCGAATAATTTTATTGGTTTTTCATCACTATTCTTTCTATTTGATACTGTCTTCGTATGTTATTTTAGATTAATGAGAGGAAATATGATGAAAGTGAATCTAAGTTTAAAATTAATAATTTAATCAGAGAGCAGTAGAATG
Source organism: Microvelia longipes (assembly GCA_018340805.1). NCBI lineage: Eukaryota > Metazoa > Arthropoda > Insecta > Hemiptera > Veliidae > Microvelia > Microvelia longipes. The sequence continues at coordinate 43,508,975 of JACMZG010001911.1, read as the reverse complement.
ATGAATATTTTCGGAAAGGTATTTATGAGTATAGTTTAGATTTTCTTTTCATGATTTTATTTATTCTACTGTTTATTAATGTTAAGTTTAAAGTATAATGATATCGAAAACTATCACTTAAAATTGTATTAATACTGCGTTGCATTAATAATTGCATAAATTGGGTTAATACTGTGTACTCCACATTGATTAACTCAACCTTATACAAACTAAGACATTGCTAAGTGAACCATTCGAAATTAAATTCCATTAAAGTTTTGTTTAACCGTCAACCGCCTAAAGCTAGGTAGCTACGTGTATAAAAAATGTTTCTTCAGAATTTAGCAATCGTCGATAATTGCTGTTGGATACATTCCTGGACCACTAAAATAATTTAGCTGGGGCCCTCTGGTCCTTTTTACCATAGAGATATTATTACTAGAGGGTTAAATAGGTCCTATAGGTTAAATTTTGAAACATTGAAAAAGAAACCTGACCTACTTCGCTTATAAATACAATCAAATAATCAGTATAAAATTACTAATACTTATACAAGTATTAGTAATTTTGTACTGATTATTTGTAGATGGTTAAAAATACAAATCAAAACACAAACTATGTGCGGAAACCCAAAATAAATTCATTAATTATAACCTTAACTCACTTTTTGACGAGGCTTCAATAAGATTACACAGAGCCCCTGAGAGCTCCAAAAAGGTGTTTCAGGCCTCTCAATGTATTTTGATGGGCTATGCGTTCTCTAGTAATATATCTATGCTTTGTACAGTAAACTAACAAAGCGCTCTCTTTCTGCGGGTTTATAATTAAATAAATTCAGTTGTCAATGATTTTTTTTTATTTATGATTGCACACAAAATTATACTTTTACAATTTGGAAACACGAAAAAATATAAAATAACTTAAAACACAAATTGGAGAAATGAATTCTAAACACAGACATGTATGAATCTTTAATTTTAAAATACAGTTCAAATGTAAGGCCTCTCATTAAACTTATTCAATGAAGGTGGGAAGCCACCATGGCAGAAGCATCATGGCGGAAGCCGAACCTTGGGCACGACACAAATCCGTTTCAGAGGTCCCTAATGACGAAAACATTACGTTTCGCGAGACTTTATATATATATATATATATATAATATATATATATATATTAATATATATATATATATTATATATCTCTATCTTTTGAACAGATTAATTATTTTTTAATAAAACTTGGTACAAAAATCAACTTTCGGGAGGACACGAACCCTATTAAAAACTAATGTCAGGTTTGTCTGACATCATTAACCCGGTTTGCTGAGTCAGCAAAATTTTCATAAAATCAGCAAAATTCATAAATAGTATTCCTTCATTATGAAGGAATATTATTTTATGTACTTTAATAATGTGGATAACACTAACATCACCAGTCACAGAAGTATAAATAAGTTTAAATCAGCCAACACAATACAAGTTAAAAGCACAAATTTATAACTGATAATGTGACAAAAAATATTTATTATAATAGTTCAAACCAAAAAGCAGAATTCACTTTAAGTGCAATAGCATTAAATTAGAGCCCTTTGGCGGTGAGTTCTAGGTATCGGTCTTTCTGTCGGCGTCGACTGAAACTTAACCTTTACGATCTTTATCTTCCTTTCTTCCTTTTTTATCATTTATTATCTCTCATAATCTATTGTTGATAAAAGTTATGTACATCCTTTTGACTTTTTCTCATTTATACCGTAGGCATATAGGAAAAGTGTTCGCAAAAAAACTCCGACACCGGGATGTCATCGGAATTATTAGTTTCAGGCCTCTCTAAGGCCTCTTAAGTGGTTTTCACAAAGTTGTCTATCTGTATGTTCGTGTGTTTGTGTACGTCTCTGTGTGTATGTTATCATCATAGCTCCCAGTGTATTCATGCTAGAGAGTTGAACCTTTGTACAAAAATCAGTCTACTGCTATAGTTGTGCCGATTGCCTTTTTTTTCTCTAACTTAATGTGTTACAATTAATTAATTTTGTAATAATGTATGTGTAGTAAAAGTATTATATATTTGTCTACAGAGACAAATATAATTATAATTATTACTCTCTTTGCAGACAGACGACGAATAAAGTTCTTTGTTGCTTGACATAGCATTAACCTTTTAAAGAAGCATCAGTTTTATTAAGAAGAAATAATTACTCGTCTGTGATAAAGCGTGAGGTAATTTTTATTATAAAACTTTATTCAAGGTTTATTAAAACCTTTTTGAACAAAAAACAATAGTAAAATAACATTAAACGAAACTATTTCGTATTCTTAGACTATTAGATATTTTTTATTGCTTTATATTTCAGCTAATGTTAAACATAAACGTAGCTGTTCGTTTTTCTTATATTAATTAACTATAGAATTATTAGTTTAGTAATGACATGAGATAACTTTTAAGTTAGACTTATATCTCTCCTGACTCCTTGTAAAATTACTTGTTTTAAATTGATTTTTAAGGCTTGAGTATACAAAATCTCTGACATCTAAATACATAATAATTATTATGTATTAAAAACTGTAAGATAATGCAATAGTAATTATAATAAAGAAAAAAAGCCTAAATGTTATTTGGAAGTCAAGTGTATGTTGTACTCTACCAATGTTCTTATCGCAGGTATTCCTGCATTCTACTGGATTTATCATGAACTAAAACTTAGATTAGTTAAATATTCCACAACAAGGTTGCACTTGTGTCTTAAAACAGCACTTATTAGCAATGCTACTATTTTAAGTGTATTGTGCTGTGTTCGATTTTCATTGTAAAATAAAAAATAGCTCTAAATTATAAATCGTAATATAATAGCAAGAACTATACTCCTTGATAATAATGTATTATTATATTAAATTAATTGTTAGAGGTTTTTCGTATTCAAAACTTAAAAAGTGCATAAAGCAATAGAGAATAAAGTTAAACTATGTAAAAAAATATTTTCCAATATTTTTTTGTTTAACATTGCTTAGAATAATATTTATATTTTTTTATCAAATCTCCTTTGTACTTAAGGCGAATCAATGAAATCTAAGACTGATTATTTAAGTCCTTATTTGCTTTGTCTCAAGTATGCTGCAGGTACATATGAAAATTAATACGTTTGCACAAATAAAACCGAAACCGGGATTTTACCAAAATTATCTGATCGGGTGTTTTATGACATCATTAGAAGTTTTTACCAAGTTGTCTTTATTGTGTGTGTTTTTTTAATTTGTGCGAGTGTGATAGTGTTATCACAGCAGGTCGTAGGTCGTAGAGTATTTATGCTAGAAACTTGAAACAATTTATAAAAACTAATTTTTGGGACAAGTTGAGCTAACCAAAACATTTTTATAGCGTCATTGTTAACTCAGCACACTTTTCGAAAATTAATAAAACGCGTTTTTTGAATAAATTTGAAATTTGGTAACGCTTGTAGACTTACGAATAACAAATTTACCAAGTATCACCTCATTATCAGCATTGGTTTATTTTTTCATTGAATTTTATTTATACGTTTTTTATAGTTACTAAAAGAAAAATGTTATCCATTCAGTTGAAATTTGGCACGAATGCATCCTTAATATAGCAAATAAGTATACTGTTTCATAACAAAGCAGTGAGTGTAACAACTGTGTTTAAATCACTATTTTTACGCAGCATCCGTCGAGAACAGCATCCGGCGAGCACAGTACCTGGATGGATAACAGCTAGAAATAAAAAAACAATGTTTCTACTTCTCGAGGAGGAGCGAAGAGAGTCTGAAGACTTACTGCACTATAAATTAGGTGAGTTTAATATGGTGACGAAAAATTCCGAGGTACCCCATAACCCGATATTTTTTATACTTGGAAAGCAATTTTTTACATATTTTGAAAACAAGTATAATAAAACAAGACTTTGTGAAATCTTCACTATACACTGCCAGCGAGATCTGCGTCAATTTAGAGACTTCAATTACTTAATGTTTTTTCATTAGCAGCAGAGTAAGTCTATGCCCATCTTAAGCCTGCCAAAACTCGTGGGGGGGGGGGGTTAAACCCATAAGAGGGCAAAATTCGCACATCTCTACTAAAATCTACTTCGTCAAAGGGGACGAAATATTTTGGCCCCCTTATATTAATGTGTTAATATAAGCATATAATATATGAATGAAAACATTAAGCCAAACAAAAACAGAAAACAAATAATAAAATTGACACAGGTATAGGTTTAAAAGATACTCTTAATGTTATGATTATTGCATGTGATGAATGAAGCATGTAAATTAAAAATAAGGCATTAAACTCTGTAAAAAGAAAGCCCATAGCATTGCATATAAAAACTTAATAAACAACTAGTTATATTTAGTTGTAACTGGTTTTCTTAATGTAGGATGAGTTGATTGTTAAAAAATTAATGCAAAGGCAAAATTTATTCTTCCTCCTTTAATTATCAGCATTATAGGATCATTATTACTGTTAAAATAAAATAAATGTGATAACTTTCTTTTTAAATAATTAAATAACAATATTTACTTAAACCTAGATGTGCTGTTTTCAGGGTCTACTCTCAAATATTGTGACATGAGGTAGATGACGTAATGCCAGAGATATATTTAGCAGACATAAAGTAGCTGAGTCACCATGAACAAGTTCACCAAGTCTTCATCCATTTAGAAACTTCACCCACCTAGATGAAACAGATGTGTAGGTCCTGTTCCAAAAGCCTGATTTGTTTTAATTAAATTGCAAATTTAATATGGCAGGCAATTTTTCTTGTAATAGTTTGTCCTGACAGTGCGGTTATTTCCCAATGCCCTATATATAACCTTCTGTGCCTACACAACTGTTATATAATTATCTCCAAATGCTTTAATGTTGATAATATTAACTATTAATATAACAATACTAGTATTTATTTGGTAGAGCAATCTGAAGTCTTTGGATTGTGTGCTGTAATAGTTGGCTAACAAAGGACCAGCTTTATTGCACTCTGTCTGTTAGAGAAAAGATGACTATTGTCAAATATATTACGCGCAGTGAGTGTGACTTTGTGAAAGTGTGAGCGAGGACTTTAAGATTTGACACTTAACTTCAACCATAATCCTCTGTACCAGTAACGTAGCCAGCCATAATTCGTAGGAAAGGGGGGATCAATCCCAAAGGGGGAGAAATTGACAAATCTCAACTAAAATTTACTTCGTCAGAGGGAGCGAAATGTTTCCAAGGGGGGGGATTCCCCCTTGGCCACTACCTGGCTGGCCGGTTCTGTATGGGCCTGTTCGGAATCCACACGAATGTTGTATTATCAGCTTAACTTTTTTTAAAAACCTTTATGAGAGTGTTAATATAAGTATTATTTTTTTATGAAAATAAACTCTGAGCCAAACAAAAACAAATAATAAGATTGACACAGGTATAGGTTTAAAAGATATTCATAAAGTTATAATTATTGCATGTGATCAATTATATGTAAATTAAGAATCAAGCAGTAAACTCTGTAAAAAGAAAGCCCATGGCATTGAACTTTATAAACCTAATAAACAACTAACTATATTTAGTTGTAACTGGTTTTCTTAATGTCGGATAAGTTGGTTGTTAAAAATTAAAGCAAAAGAAAAAGTTAATTCTTCCTCCTTTAGGTATTAACATTATAGGATCATTATTACTGCTAAAATAAAAAAAAAAATATAGTAACATTCTTTTTTAAATAATTAAATAGCAATCTATACTAAAACCTAGATGTGCTGTTTTCAGGGTCTTCTCTCAAATATTGTGACATAAGTTAGATGACGTAAAACCAGAGATATATTTAGCAGAGCTTAAGTAGCTGAGTCACCATAAACAAGTTCACCAAGTCTTCATCCATTTAGAAACTTCACCCACCTAGATGAAACAGATGTGTAGGTCCTGTTCCAAAAGCCTGCTTTGTTTTAATTGAATTGAAAATTTAATATGGCTGGCAATTTTTACTTATATTAGTTTGTCTTGACAGAGCGGTTATTTCCCAAAGCCCTATATATAACCTTCTGTGCCTACACAACTGTTATATAATTATCTCCAAATGCTTTAATGTTGATAATATTAACTATTAATATAACAATACTAGTATTTATTTGGTGGAGCAATCTGAACTCTTTGGATTGTGTGCTGTAATAGTTGGCTAACAAAGGACCAGCATTATTGCACTCTGTCTGTTAGAGAAAAGATTACTATTGTCAAATATAATACGCGCAGTTGGAGAAAAACAAATTTTGTCTATATAAAATAATGTGTAAGCATGAACTTCAAGATTTGGCACGGAGAATGAATAATAAAACTGCATATCTGTAGATCTTCAAGATGTGACTCTGAGAACGAAAAATGTCGCTGCATCTCTTTAGTACTTCAAGCTTTGATTCTGACATTGCGAATGATGACACTGTATATACCAAGACCATGTTATAGACATTTTTTAAGTTAAAATTCAGGATTCAATGCAGGAACTATTTTTTTTTTTGCTTTATTCTGATTTATTAATACATATTTCAAATACCAATAGTTGTTTCCTTACTTTGAGCCAGCCATAGAAAGTTTTACTAAACTTTAATTTTAGCTAAGGCCAATAGGCGAAAGCAAAAAAACTTTCTTAACATCTGATGGAAATTCGAAATATTCTAATCCAACAAACATTTAAAACAGTCATTATTAAATTGCAAATTTAATATGACAGGCAATTTTTACTAATATTATTTTGTCCTGACAGAGTGGTTATTTCCCAACAAACAATCATTATTATTTTTTTTAAGTAATGATGGCAAGCTCTTATTTGCTTTGTCTCAAGTATGCCGCAGGTAGTTAAAAATTGAGACAGGTATAGGTTTAAAAGATACTCAAAAAGTTATATGATTATTGCATCTGATGAATGAAACACGTAAATTAAGAATCAAGCAGTAAACTCTGTAAAAAGGATGCCACTTTATAAGTACTTTATAAACTTAATAAACAACCAATTATAGGTATTCAGTTGTAAATTGTTTTTCTAATGTCGGATAAGTTGATTGTTAAAAATTAAAGCAAAGGCAAAACTTGTTCTTCCTCCTATAAGTATCAATATTATAGGATCATTATTACTGTTAAAATAAAATAAATGTAGTAACTTTCTTTTTAAGTAATTAAATAACAATCTTTACTAAAACCTAGATGTGCTGTTTTCAGAGTCTATTGTGACATGAGGTAGATGACTTAAAACCAGAGATATATTTAGCAGACCTTAGGTAGCTGAGTCACCATGAACAAGTTCACCAAGTCTTCATCCATTTAGAAACTTTACCCACCTAGATGAAACAGATGTGTAGGTCCTATTCCAAAAGCTTGCTTTGTTTTAATTAAATTGCAAATTTAATATGGCAGGCAATTTATCTTGTAATAGTTTGTCCTGACAGAGTGGTTATTTCCCAAAGCCCTAAATATAACCATCTGTGCCTACACTACTGTTATATAATTATCTCCAAATGCTTTAATTTTGGTAATATTAACTATTAATATAACAATACTTAATTTATTTGGTGGAGCAATCTGAACTCTTTGGATTGTGTGCTGTAATAGTTGGCTAACAAAGGACCAGCATTATTGCACTCTGTCTGTTAGAGAAAAGATTACTATTGTCAAATATAATAGGCGCAGTTGGAGAAAAACAAATTTTGTCTATATAAAATAATGTGCAAGCGTGAACTTCAAGATTTGGCATGGAGAATGAATAAGAAAACTGCATATCTGTAGATCTTCAAGATTTGACATGGATAACTTCAAGATTTGGCTCGAAGAATGAATATTAAACCTGCATCTCTATAGATCTTCAAAATTTGATTCTGAGAATGAATAATGACACTGTATACCAAGACCATGTTATAGACATTTGCTAGAAGTTAAAATTCAGGATTCAATATAGGTACTACATTTTTTTGCTTCATTCTGATTTATTATTTTAAATACCAACAATTGTTTCCTTACTTTGAGCCAGCCATAGAAAGTTTTACTAAACTTTAATTTTAGCTGAGGCCAATGGGTCAAAGCGAAACACTTTCTTAACTTCTGATGGCAATTGGAAAAATTCCAATCCAACAAACATTTAAGTCCTTAATTGCTTTCTCTCAAGTATGCCGCAGGTGAATGAATGAATAAATGAATGCAATAATTATATTTAGTTGTATCTAGTTTTCTTAATGTCGAATAAGTTAATTGTTAGAAATTAATGCAAAGGCAAAATTAATTCTATCTCCTTTAGTTATCAACATTATAGGATTATTCTTACTGTTAAAATAAAATAAATGTGATAACTTTCTTTTTGAATAATTAAATAACAATATACACTAAAACCTAGATGTGCTGTTTTCAGAGTCTACTCTCAAATATTGTGACATGAGGTAGATGACTTAAAACCAGAGATATATTTAGCAGACCTTAGGTAGCTAAGTCACCATGAACAAGTTCACCAAGTCTTCATCCATTTAGAAACTTCACCCACCTAGATGAAACAGATGTGTAGGTCCTGTTCCAAAAGCCTGCTTTGTTTTAATTAAATTGCAAATTTAATATGGCAGGTAATTTTTCTTGTAATAGTTTGTCCTGACAGTGCGGTTATTTCCCAATGCCCTATATATAACCTTCTGTGCCTACACAACTGTTATATAATTATCTCCAAATGCTTTCATGTTGATAACATTAACTATTAATATAACAATACTAGTATTTATTTGGTAGAGCAATCTGAAGTCTTTGGATTGTGTGCTGTAATAGTTGGCTAACAAAGGACCAGCATTATTGCACTCTGTCTGTTAGAGAAAAGATTACTATTGTCAAATATAATACGCGCAGTTGGAGAAAAACAAACTTTGTCTGTATAAAATAATGTGCAAGCGTGAACTTCAAGATTTGGCATGGAGAATGAATAAGAAAACTGCATATCTGTAGATCTTCAAGATTTGACATGGATAATTAATAATGACACTGCATGTCTTCAAGAGGAGCTACTATTTTCAAGACAGAATTCAGTATGTAATATAGGTACAAATTATTTTTTGCTTTATTTGAGTTGTATTTTATTACTAATTTAATCATTACTTATAGTTGTTTACACACCCTAATAGCAAGTTTTACGAGGCCAATGGGTCGAGATTAAAAAAACTTTGTTATAGCTTCCAATGTGAATTTGAACAATCTTTTTATGAGACCATCATTTTTTTTTTTTTTTTATTTTTCCTCATTATATTAATACAGGTGTATTGGAAAAGGAATAGGTTTACAGCAAAATCTAAACCTGGAATTGTCCTTTTAGGACATCCTGAGAATTTTAACCTATTTAAGTTGTCTTAAAAGCAAGTTATCCGGAAAAAAGTACACGGGGAAAAATACAGGTAAAAATTACAAAGGAAAATATCACAGGGAAAAAATACACGGAAAAACTAACGGAACGAAATACAACGGAAAAAAGTGCGCGGAAATGAAATTGTAAACACGTAAATAGTTTTGGTTTTTTCTTATTTAACTTGCTAACAACAAGTGACGTCATGATTTGATCAAACTGCGTTCTAAATAAAATATGAATTGACTTGCTACTAAATCAACGACAAAATATTCAATTCGACTACAGATTTGGCAATATTTCTCCCATTTAAGCTGGACAGGGATGTTGTAGATTAAAAAAAGTTACGTGAGCTTTGCTAAACTGAATCAGAGGTTGCAGAAATGATTCTAGTGCATTCTAGTGAGCAATGTCCAAACAATGTCAGTTAACATAAATACTACTAGAATTCTCTTACAGTTCAATTTTTGAGATACTCGGTTTTGCACTTCTTGCAAAACCATATTTATTTATTTTTATTTTTTAATCATGCTTATTTGTAGAATAATTTAATGTAAAATAAAGAATTAATATTTTAATTAAAATAATAGTGTATTCGACATAAATATAAGTAAATATATATACTTACTATATATATACAGTAAGTATATATCAACAAAAGTGAATTCATAAATTAAGGTCAAGCGATATTTTTAATAAATTAAAATCCGTTTAACCTTACAAAATATAAATTAAATTATTAAAAATATAAATAAAAACTTAAGTTCACATTTACATAATTACACAATTACATATTCTTATTCAGATTTACATAAATTCTTTTATAATTTACTTATAATGTTATCATTAAATCATATTTTCTGGCGTTTTCAGGGCGATTTATCGTCCAATGAGACTGGGGCGATTTTTTTCAAATTGGGCTTAAAATGACTTCTTACATAGTAGTTATACGCCCAATGTGTTACGTATTGTTTATTTTTGTTTTAAGGTACTCTACGGCGTTTTTAAAATCAGCAGTTTTATGTTGAACGAATCCACAAAAATATACTGATTTCTATTGAAAATAGGGTTTCCCTTGGGGTTTTTTTGCTAGTAAAACATACTTAGTGATATACATAATTTTTAATGTAAGTAAAATTGACATCGATACCCTAAGCGACCAAAAAATCGATAAAACAGTGGTCAATTACCAGAAAACCTAAAATACGGCCCGTGAACCAAATATATCAAGTGCTCCTGTGTACATTCACTTCTCAAATCATAAGAAGTATATGAAAGATAAATATTACATTTAAGAAAGGTGCACAAATTTGGATTACACACTGGGTCAGTGTTTATGCTAAAGAACTAACTATTGATTTATTCAATAGACAAAAAAATTATAATTCTTTAAATTTTAACATTATTGTAAATACTAAGGGTTTAATTAAATATTAGTTTTAGTTTAATAGTTTAGTTCAATATTAAGGGTTTATAAAATAATTGCTTTTTTGATAAAAACTATTCAAATCAAAAGAATTTAAATTTTGTTATAAAACTATTTATTTTAGATAATAAATACTTGTATTATCTAAAATAAATACTAAATATATAGAACTTAACTTAAACTACTATTAAAACTTTTTATTAAACTATTACTTTTTCATCAACTTTCTCGAAAAAATAACAAACTCAATGATAACTCTTCTCAATAAGTCTAATCAATCTATTATATCGGAAATTCTTTGCTCATAGGAATTGATGTCATGAAGTTTTTCAAGTACAGCAGATTAGGATTTATTCTATTAGTACTTATCTAACTTATAACTTCAATTTTCTACTTTACTAGTAGTATATCTTGAAAAAGTCCTCTCCATCTTAAAGTCCGGACTACTCCATCTCGCAAGTCTGGTACTGACATCTTTGCTATCTTGACGTAATATCTTTAATAGAATTTTTAAGGAATAAGAATCTTATGATATTAGAAACAACAAGATTTTTTAGAAGGGTTAGTCAAAACATAATTGTTTGACGAAAGTTTTTGTTCACGTAATTTTAATTCTTAATTCTTCAAATTTGATATGTATTTATTGATACATGTATTCTTGATATTTATGTATTTATTTTTAATGGATGAAACATTTTAGATGCACCAACATTAAATCGTTAAAAATTAGGGGCCCTAGACTTTCAAAAATAATTCCAACCCCCCAGTAAATTTATTTATATTTTTTCTATTCTCTTTCGGATATTTTTTATCATGCTATCTTTTTACTGCTGTCATAGATTTTTATTTAACAGCGAGAAAAAAATCTTTTTACAAGAATCTATGGTATATGTCAAACGATATCTAGATAACAATTATTTGTATATTACCCAAGTTGTTTTTGTATTACCCGGTTGTTTTATTACCCAGTTTCTTATAGTCCAAGAGCCAGGCCTAAAAAATGTGACTTTTGTTCTTCTTTAAACCAAATTTTTCTGAAAATGTACCTTAAATTGTAAAGAAAAAAACATACTCTGCCTATCCAGAGTGGAGCCCTTCATATGAATGCACTCACTCAAAATGTTAGAAAATCGCACACATTCCAATTTACTTGAAATAAGTGGTTCCTTGTAGGTCGTGTGCAAAACATGAACAGAACATTTTTAAAGCTGATAAAATTTCGTATCACGACTAAACTTATGGCATAAATGGCCAAAAAAATGTACAGAAAGCCAATAATTTTTCAACGAAATTTGCTGGCTTTGCATAAATTACAATTTTTTTTTATTTTTTAAAGAACTATAACTTTAGTTGTAGATATCTGATTTTGATGATACTGACTTCCTTTATAGGACATTCTATCCGCTTTAAAAAATGTTGTCTTCATGTTTTACACTTGGCCTACGGGGAGCCACCTATTTCAAGAAAACTTTAAATTTGTGCGATTTTCAAAAATGTTGGGCATGCGCAATTACATAAAGGGCTCCATTCTGAATAGGCAGACCATGTCTTTTCTTCATAATTTAAGTTATATATTCAGAAACATTTTGTTTGAAGTAGTACAAAATGAGTCAGATGCGGCTCCTGGACTATGATAGTGTAACACATGGCTAAATTCAGTTGACAGCATGGGAAAATAATGTCAGGGAGCCAAGGAGGTTATTTCTGGATGTTAAACCACGCCTACCATTTCATTTTGACCAACCTCATTGGTTTCTCAATATTTACGGTAGCTGATTCTTCGATTCGATTTCTCAATATTTCCCTACGCTGTTAACTGATTTTAGCCATGTGTTAAACTATAAGATTTAATGCAGTTTCCAAAATAGGTTTATACCTTCAATTAGATTACACCGTATTATTACGGTATAATCTAATTGAACTTTGTAAAGTAATCAAAAGTGGTAACAAAATTTTACTATTATAGGGTTATAGTAAAATGGTAAATTTAAACTCGCGAGAAGTAATTTGTTTCTTCTTCTCATCTACTACCTTAGGTATAAGGAAAAGTATTGTATTTGCCCTAAAAATTCAAAACTGAGGATTCATAATAAGTCACTTCATTAGTTTAGGTCATCCCTTAGTTATTATGTTTGCCATTTATTGCGTCAATTGTAATGTGATTGAGAATATTAAAACAAAGGGGGCATCTAATCTGAAGAAGTACCGATAATTATCTATTTCAGGCACTTTTAATAAATAATGCTGTCTGTATGAGGGTGTGTGTGAGACTTTGTCACGCATAATTCCCACTTTGTTTAGCTAGAGAGTTGAAATTTGGCAAAAAGTCAGTTTAAAAGTATGTTGTGCTGCTTAGAAGATACAAATTTTCTGACCTATTTTGCTGCATGACTACAATCTAAATTTTATCAATCGATTTTAAATCGATTTAAAATTTTCCACATCCATAAGTGTAACCACAACCACTACCATTGCAATTTCATTACTACCATTTCAACTAAAGTTCATTTTGATACTGGCCGTCATTTTGATTTTTTTAATTCTCAAAATTTGACTGCCTATAACTTTTAATTTTATTACATGATTTTGACATATCGTTTGAATTATAAATACATAACTACTTGATCAAATAAATACTTTACGTACGACATAGACTTGACAATATCAATTACGTAAAAAAAGTATGTTTAGATCGAACAAAATTATGTTACATCGTTTTGTTTTCATCGAATAATAATTTGTTTTACTGCAAATAATCATGTGATATACGTAATTTTAAAGTATATGAAGAACCAATACAAATATTAATTAGAATGCTAAGTTTGACTTCGGGTTTTTAATGTAAATGCTAACATAACGTAAAAATGCCTTCACGGTGGTCCACAAGGCGAGCAAATTTTCATTGGAATGTTTGCTTTCTTGCAAACCAATCCAGTTCTTGCTCAGGTTTATGCTTCATAGTTAGAACAGTAGCACATTTACTTGTCTGTCAATTTGCAAAGAGCTTTCATAGAAAATTAACTTATTTAAACCATAGTTTGCTAAAAACTTACCTACCATTGTATAATCAATACTGCACTACATTTTAGACAGTCATACAAAGCTTAGTTTATACTAATCTACAAAATGTTATTGCACATTTCCTTTGGGAAACCCATGCAAATTGACACGAAGTAAAAGGACTACTACTCTAACTATGATGCATGAACCTAAACAAGAACTGGAATGGTGTGGAACAGCGTTTCCCAACCTTTTCAGTAACGCGACCCTATAATTTGCTTTTCTAAAGTTTGGCGACCCAAATGAATTTATTTTGCATAACCTGAAAATTGCAGGCGTTTTTATTTATTGCCGAACTAGTTATGACCATAACTACATCGTCAAATCCTAATTTTCATGAGGTTTTTATACTTAAATAGAAAGCTACACACTAATTGGAGTTCAAAAGAAGTATATTATATAATTATATTATAGCAATAAAATATAAAATTTTAAAAATTAATTTAAATATAAAAATTAGCACTGCTCGTAACTTATTTTTTCTCTTCAAAGGAAATGCGCATAATTATCCAGTTAGTTGTACAAAACTATGCCTCTAAAATTAGAAGTACGCACTATTATTTGCACTAGTTTAAAGCTTAGTAACTTATCTTTAAGCTTAGTCAGTTATCCTTAAAGATTTTAGCGCATTTCCTTTGAGAGACAAAATGAGTTACGAGCAATGCTTGACAATTGAGTAACACTTAGGTTCTAAAGCATGAACCGGAACCTTAAGCAAGAAACGGGTTGTTAAGCACGGAAACACTTATTCTAAATGAAATTCGCTAGACATGCGGACCACCGCGCTAGAATTATTCTGTAGTTATAAAGTTATATAATGTAAAAAAATATAAAAAATTATCATTCCAACCTGGATTGTTGTTAAGCACGGAAACACGCATCCAAAGGAAATTCGCCCGACATGCGGACCACCGCGCCAGAAGGTTTTCGATAATTTGTTGGGGTTTTTTCGACTTTTTGGTAACTTAGAGTGGTCTTATTGACTTCGGACCGGTTTCATTTGATTCAGCGCCCAAAAATTTAGAGAAAACGACACCCTACTCGAAATTAATTTTTTATTGACCTAAATTTTGGTTTTCTGTCATTTACAACAATTTTTTCGACTTTTTGGTCACTTAGAGTGGTCGTATCGACTTCGGACCGGTTTAAGTTGATTCAGCGTCTCAAAAAATGAACTATTGACCTTTTTGCGGTGAAAAAAAATAACCCTGAATTTTGCCGATTTTTGAAAATTTCGTTGACTCAGCAAACGGGTTAATGACGTCACAAAAACCTGGTTTTCAATAGAGTTAAAACCTGTCCTCCCGAAGGTTGAGTTTTGTACTAAGTTTGATTAAAAAATATTAATCAGTTCGAAAGACAGAGTGTTTACAAGAAAGTGTCTAGAAATACATATATAAAGTCTCGCGAAACGTATGTTTTCGTCAATAGGGACCTCTGAAACGTATTTGTGTCGTGGTCCGAGGTTTGACTTCCGCCATGACGCCTATTCCATGAACGAATTTTATATCCAAAGGAAATCGCTAAAATAAATAAACTGGTGAAACAATTATAATAATTAATTATAAAACTTGTACGCGAAATTAAACTACGTTGATGTATATTAGAACTAAATTCACATTTAATTGAACATTATAATTTTTAATAACCCGAACCTTTAAAAGAAGTAATAAGAAACTGTTAAACACAGTATTATCATAGGTATAACAATTCATCAAAGTTAGCAAGAATTAGATAAAGGCGGGTTCCTCTGCCGGTAAAGGACTTCTAAGAAATGTTTTGGCCGCGGCTTCTTTTGTTATCGCATGTTTAAGGTATTATCAATTTTTCAAAATAATATCTGTTTAAGCAAATCTGTTATTTGCTTATAATAATATTTTTACATAAATCTTGGTAATTTTTCGGATTGTTAATAATAGAAAAATTTGGCGACCCAAAAATATTCGTTCGCGACCCAATCTGGGTCGCGACCCAAGGGTTGGGAAGGGCTGGTGTGGAAGAAAGCGAGCATTATTTTGTAATAAACTCAATAAGAAGAAACTTGTCGATACATTTTTTTCCAAAACCAAGATTTGAACCTGGGCCTTTGGGTTTGATTAATATTAGTACTTGGATCGACTTCAGACTAGTATTAATTTGCTTAGTCCCAAAAAATATAGAAATGACACCCAACCCGACATATTTGTTGTTTTCCATGATCCCAATAAATCAGACCCAATCATAAGCTCATTTTTATTTAAAAATTCGATTAAAGCGTGAAACATTTTAAATTTAATTTATTAAATTCATATTGTTCGCCAATGCCCTTCTAGGTGATAATTAGATCCATCGAATTTTTATTGACATCGTCTATGCTGCCATTTTGAAAATATTGAGTTTTGAGTTGTCAAACGTTAAAGGCCTATAATTTTTAAATGTTTTTATTAGTGTTTTCAACAATAATAAATAAATTATTAGTAATTATTAAATAAATTATGTTTTTTTATTATTTCATGTTTGTTACAGCTTTTGGTGACTTACTTAGTGGCTTACAATCAATACTCTGGAAAGACTATCATGTTTTTATCTCTCAATGTTGAAGTCAGTTTGACACAAAAGCTCAGTTTCGTAGCTCAGTAAGTATTATTAATTGATTAAAATAAATTATTAAGTCTCAGGTACACTTATAAGTAATATATTTTTAAAAGTTAAGATTATATGATAGTATGTAATGTAGGGTAGGATTAGGACAACCCATTTTTTATTTTTTATAAAAAATAAATATGGATAAATAAAAGATATATAGTATTTGATCAAATTTATTATATAAGTGTATAACTATTGTAATAGCAATGCACTAAGTGAATGAAGAATGATATTATTCGCGATGAAAGCCGGAGGAGCCAATGCATTTAACCCCCGAGTTCAAGAAGGGAGAGGTAATTATTGCAAGGGGAAAATCGCATTTTACTCCCGAAGTGCACATACGATTTTATCTCTATACGTCACGCAACGTAACGTAATTTAATTACTGTTGTATTATTATTTTTATTCGTTTTGTTGTATTTTCTTTTTTATTGTTTAATCGGGCCGCCCTTATAAAGGTTTCCAAGTTTCCACCTTATGCTTCCACCTTTAAAGAATTAATGTTTTATTACTCCAAACAACTTCTTTTGGCCAATGAAATAATTGGTCGAGCCTTGCTTATAAATTTTGGGGATGCCAACATTTATCAGTTTGTCATATTACTGGTTTATATAAGTGGCATAATGCCACGATATGAGCAAATTTTCAAATGTATTAGTGTAAAAACTTGATCTGTTACATTATGTCAACTAATGACATATTGTATGTATGGCATATATATGATAATCAATAAAACCAGAACAAATTTATCAAAATAGGACTTCATATTTTTGTGAAACATACGTAGTGGTAAATTTGTGTATAAAACATTTCAGCACAATCTAAACACTATAAGAATATTTGTGATTTTTTTAAATCTTTCTGGGCTCATTATTGTGGGTTAATGACGTCACGCAACAAAAGGTTTCGGGAAATTAGAATGGTTGATTTTGTATCAAGTTTCATTTCGATCCAAAAAAGCGTTCGAAAGTTATTGGGTCCCGTAGAAACGTCTAGGTCACAAAAATCTTGTACATACTTACATAAATACATACATGCATACACACACAAATATATATATATTATATATATATATATATATATATATATATATAATATATATATATATATATATATATGTATATATATATATATATATATATATATATATATATATATATATATATATAATATATATATATATATATATATATATATAATATATATTGGATCAGTGAGTCCCCCTTCCCAAAATCCACCTCCCTCAACTCCCTTAATGACCCCAACCTCATAAGCTCTTTTTTCTTCGATATTTCGCTAAAAATCATGATAAAAACTTTGTTAAGATATATATTTATAGAATCAGGAAGCCTATTGGGGTCGATCTCTTCGGAACCACTCTGGGATTGATCCTACTTCTGTAATCCGTACAATCTAATAAGTGTCATTTTATGAAGAAAATGATGAGCTCAGCTAACTATCTATTAATATTTTCTAAATTAATATAAATAAAACACCAAAAATTAAATTCAATCCAATATTTACTAAAACATAAATACACTTTATACAACCACAATTGGTTTACTTATTATAAATAAAAAATTACAATTAAATAAATTATTAAATAAATAAATATAAGAAGCAAAAGAATGTTGGAGAGTTTTAAATAGGTAAGGAAATAAACCTTTAAAGATTGATATGCTTGAGTACATACATTTAATTTACTATACATTAATTAGTTTAAACATTAAATGCATTTGTAATCAATAAATTATAACTGATGTAGCTGATCAAGGAATTTTTTTATGCACTCTTCAATAATTTAATGTAATAATATCATTTATATTAAATATAAATTTTGTAAATACTTACGATGTTTTACTTATGTAAAATATTTAATGAAGTAATATTTTGATAAATAAATATAAAAATTAACATTTAATTTACATTCAACTCTATAATTATCTTGGTTTACATGTATAAAACCTGCTTAAATAAGTATAGTCATACTTAGTAACATACTTACATTAAGCATGTAAATAAGTACATATTTACACATAATTTTTAAGTGTTCTAGCTATATTTGGTAAAAACAATTTGTTATTACATTATATTATATTACATATTGTGTCGTTTGAGCAATTATATCTCCTCTTTGGTTTTGTATCCTCATTTTATGGTAACCTCGCGAAATACACCAATTATTTAATTTCTCATCATTTTGTTAGGTATTGCCTGACACCTGACATAAATAATTGTTCAAGTTATGTATTTCTTATGTATCTAATAGAAATTAGGAACCTTTTAAAATTAATTTTGCAAGTTCATAGCAGCATTATAAATTCTTTTATATACACCTAGCGCTTGATTATATGTTTCAAGTGCAGTGTTATAAACCATTTTCAAAATTGTGTAATCCCTTCTTTTCTTTTCATTGTCATTTATCTTTTCTATATTGTCTGCAGCTTTATTTATCTCTTTTATATTATCAGCAGCTAATTGTACTTGTTGTTTTATATTATCTATATCTTTAGAAGGTTGATACGTGGTCGTTTTAATAGAATTTTGATTTGGTTTGTAATTTTGTTGAAGTGGTTGTTGAGGTTTTATAATTGCCTGTGTGTACAGTGGATTTTGTGGAATTCTCTGTGGTAAAGGAATATCGTGATATGGAATTATTTGTGGAATAGGTGGAACTGTAGGAGTAAATGATGGAACTTTGGTGTCGTAATTTAATGGTCTTTGCGGCTCAGGATCAAATTCAGGTGGAACAAGTTCCTCTGGTATCTGAATAGAGTTGTTATTAACCTGAGATTTTACTTTATTGTTTAAATCATCTCTATCCCCGTTCCACAGATCATAAAGCATATTCATTTCTTCCCAAGTCATATCAGGAATCGCGTCTAAAATTTTACGCTCATCATTTGTCAGAGGAGGATCCAAAGCATCGAATGCCACTCCATCACTGGTCATCCTTCCATCAGTGTTTTCATTAGGTACTGAATTCATAACTTGCCTTCTAACAATCATTGGCATAAAACCTGACTCAATAGTATGTGATACATCAAACTTCTGTCTATTATTTTTAGTTGCATCATAGAAATTCTTTAATCTAGATGGATCCCATTTTTTAATTGGTTTAACTTGAAAATTAAATCGCCTTGTCTGATTTCCTTTAATTGATGAAGGGTTTGGGCTATTATTATAGTGCAAAGGCCCTTTAGGTGCAGTGTTTGTGTGAGTTTGATTAATAGAAATTGAAGCCATCGCATTTACTGGAGGAGTGTACATTTCAGTATTGGTTGGAGCTGTAAGAGCTCCATGAACTAAATGTTGATGGCTAATGTTGTTAGGGTTTAAAGGGTAATGGTTTAATCGTACAGTATTGTTTAAATTCTCTGAATGCTTGTTAGTAAAAGTGGTCGGAATTCTGTTATAATTACCAAGAACGCTTTTATTGTTTTCAATTCTCTCAGCATGGACGATCGCGACTCGTCCGTTTGTTATTTGAGCATGATGATTAACTGGAGTTACTACAACTAATTCTGGTTTATGAGGAGTTACGCTGTAATTACCAGAATGCTTTTTGTCTACTGTCTTATGATCTACAATAGGTAAATTGACCGGGTGATTATTAATGATTATGTGTGGCACTGTTGGGAGGTTATGAATAAATCGCTGATCAGGTTCCTCATCTTCATGAATTTTTTGATCGGAAGTAAATTGATGTGAAGCTGGTTTAGTAGAAGATGTAATAAATGTAACCGTGGATTTTTGACTGTAAGTAGGGTCTTGGGTTGGTTTCTTTGATAAATCTACTTGGTGTATTTCTTTATCATGATTCGATGTACCATTCATTACATCTGGTGAATGCGTTAAAGTCGGTGGTTTACGCCTCAAGTAATTTAAATGTTTGTTCACACCGTCTGATTGAGAATGATGAGCAGCTAAAGGTAGAGGTTTAATTTTTAATCTACGAATATTAAATCTTGAAGGGTGATGACTGACAGGAGTCGAAACTGTTTCAGAAGTTATATTGTGTAAATCTGTCACAGAAGAATTTTCTTTAATTATTGTGTGATTTTCCTCCCCAAATTTGTTGCTATTTACAATCGATTGAGTGTCATGTAATGATTCATGATTGATTTGACCAAACCTATTGCTGTCCATAGTTGGTTGTGGTGTGGCATTTGTAGTTATTTCAGCTATTGCTGGAAAATTTTCATTCCTCAGAAGTGCTGCTTCATTTTTGACAGGTGTGGTTATATTTGTGGCATTACCAGCATCATTTCTCAATTCTGTTATAATTAAAGACGCATTATTACTTGAAGCTGATTGTTGGCGTAGTGAAAACCGTGGTCTAAAGAAGTTACGATTTCTTATAAACTTATGAGTAACAGGTGCGTCTGTTTCCGGTGATGGAGTCGTAGTTGTAGTGTTTCTATGCCTAAAGCTACTTATTCTAGGTTTTTTCGTTTCTGAATGTTCACTTAAATTTGGTGTACTTTTTCTGTAGCTATAAGATGAATTCCTGTTCCTGCTGCCAAATCGTCTTTGTAAGAAGGTTGGCTTTTTAGTAGCTTGATCTTCATTTTTATTGCTATTTTCTTGATCTGACGTTCCATTGTTATTTTTTTCGTTGTTAGATAATGGAGGTGTTGAAGTTGTTCTTGGTTTAAAAACTGGCCTTTTCTTGATGGCTTTACGGAAATATTTCCTACGAGTAGGTTCGGGTTTAGCTGTGGTAGGGGTGTCACTAGATTCAGTTATTTCCTGTTCTTCTTTTTTACTTTCGTAATGCGTTTTAGGAAGGTTAGAAATGTCATCATTTTCATTGCTCTCATTATTACTATTTGAAATAGTTGTAGTAACGCTAACTTGAGATATTTCAGTTGTAAGTTCGAAATGTGTAGGCCTAGTATGCTGTCTATGATTACTTCCAAACTTCTCAGTGTTGAAATCAACATGATGAGGCTTTGAATATTGCCTATGTTGAATTTCAGGTATTTTAGTTGTAACATCATGATTCCCAGAGGAGACATACTCATTTTGAGGCCTTAAATTATGAGTTTGTTGATCATTAGTCGCGTCAGTTGTAATTCCTATATGAGGCCTTGAATGATGTTTGTGGTGAGAAACACTATCTCTTGGATGATCCGTACTCACCGGGTATATAATCATTGGTGTTACTAAGTCCGACATAATAGTTGTCAAAGGTCTTACAGTACTTGAGTGGTACTTTTGATGTTGAACATCATTCTTATTGTCTTTCAACTTATGCTTAATACTATCAAATTCTGAGAGAATAGATTTCTCTATTAATCCGTGCAAATTTACTACTTTCTGAGAACCAATACTTGGAGATTCAGTTGATAAAACCAACTGCTGATTCTCTGTTGTAGTCTGGCTTTTCTTTTTTTCAACAGACGACTCAGCTGGATTAATAGTTGTCTGTTCATTCGCAATACCTTCATCCTCAGTTGCCTTTTTGTAATTTTCATCAGTATCGTCTGTTATTGGTGTCATAGTCTGTCCTGTAAAATCTTGGGAGTTTCCTGAATCAATCGGTTCGTTTCTGCCTAAATTATAACCATCATTATCAGCAAAACCAATAGCTTGGTAATACTGGGGTCTTACATTACCTGCATCGCTTGTTACTAATAATTCTTGGTCATCTTCCCCTTTTCTGGATGTAAACTCATTTTCATTTTCTAAATTTTGGGGGTTACGTTTCGTAATTGTTTTTTCTTTGTGAGATTCGTCGTCATTAGGAGATGTTGTTGTTGAAACACCATAATTATTTAAATAATTTACCAATGTACCGAATCTGTTGAAATTCCAATATTTTCCAGTTATATTAGAAAATGAAAAATTAATCTTTTGCTTCTCTTTAATTTGATCAATTAATGAAGTTAGATTAGAAACAAACTTAATCATTCTGCTATTGACTTCGCTGGATTTGTGTACTGGTATTAATTTTGTGTCTTTATTTTCATCTATATCGTTAAAGTTTCTTAATCGAGGAGATCTACTTAATGACGGAAGAGTACCTTCTTCGCGTACTGCTTCATGTAGTACCTCTGGCCCGCCATCTAATTGATTCATAACAGAATCACTATTCACATTAGAAGCTTCTTTTTCATTCCAAATATCTTTATCTATAAAAGTTCTTGCCATTTGAATAACTTCAATTATACTTTCAATATCAAATGGAAAGTTTGATGCAGATTTTATTTCTGTTTCGCTTGATTTAGACTTTACACCAGTATCCTTACAGCAGAATACTTTTCCATCCTCGCAGGATTTACTTTTTTTGAAGTTTTGACTGAATCCTTTACACTCGCTAGGGAACATACACTTGCCAACTTCGCAGGACATAGTTGTAACTGCTAAACAGCATATAAGTAATGACACAACTCTGTAATCAGAAAAAAGTACAATTGTTACATAATTCTGGTATTGAAACTATAAGCATTACAGTTTAATATAATAATCTAATTTGATAAATATATTATGTGTTTTCAATAAAATATTGTAAGATCAAGACGTTGAGCTGTATCCCTTTTAACTTATTTTTAATGTTGATAGTCCAAGAACGAATATTTCATAATATTTCATTTGGCTTCAAACCTATCAATAAAACCTCTAACCTCTACACTAATTTAAAAGATAGAATACCTCTGATGGATCAAAAAGGAACAGTCTACAAAATATCTTGCACAGTGTGTAGCAAATTACATATTGGGGAGATGGTCAATTACTTCAACACAGGATTCAAAGTCATAAATATAATATTTCAGACTCATCTTCTTCACCTGGTACAGCACTATCACAGCATGCAAAAGGAATTCTCATATTTTTAGTTTAGAAAATCCATCAATAATAGATAAAGAGAATAATACTGTGAAAAGGAAAATTTTAGAAGTTCTTCATATATCTGTTAATATAGATTCAGTTGTTAAGTTGTTAATAAGAAAACCGACATAAAGAACCTTAATAAATTTTAAACCTTATTTTATTTTTAATATATATATATATATATATATAATATATATATATATATATATATATATATAATATATATATATATATATATATATATATAATATATATAATTACGATAATCCAATAAATTTACTCTTTTATAATACGATATTATTATAATGTATTACTTGGCATTAACTATACAAAACTTGTCAGAGTTTAGTCTCGTTTATTTCGCTAGTCCTTTCAGTAGTTTGTTGATTGTTTATGTATCGATTTAATTTAATTTTGCCGGAGTATCTACATCGACAGCTTTTATGCTTCTCAAAAACTTGTATACTAATTTCTTTCTTCAGGCACTTTTAATAATGTCAAATGTGATTAAAAGGAGAAGTATACATTGTTAACACAGTAATTTTAAAGCTCTATAATCAAACCAAGTGTAGATAAATAGATGTCACATAACTGATAGTTTTGGACATTTTGTGTTGATCTTATTAAGTTGGTGATTATGAGGCGATTATTTTCAAATTAAGGTACAGGAACCTTCCAAGACCCAGTCCATATTATAATTTGCACTAAAATTAGCATAAGCTTAATATTTCATTGCTATATAAAGTCATTATTGATAAAGAGGTTGATAAATTTCAGATATTACTCTTTAAAACCTACCCTAATTTTATTTAAATTTAACCCATTTACATTTCCCCATTTTTCATTTAAATCAAAGAATTAGCATTGTTAAAACAATTCTTGATTTAGGAAAAAACATTTAACAAAAATACCCCTTAAAGAGATAATCCAAAGAATTTTATAAATTTTTTACGTCATAAAAAGTTGGAGCAGGAATTGCAATGCTCACTGGAATTTTCAATTCTCAGGGGATTAGGATTTTTTTTATCCGTAGGGATTAAGGGCTAGGGCCCCTCTTTTTAAGGCATTCCGTCGCACTTTTCTTTATTTTTCTCCTTAATCTTTCTTTTTAAATTGATATATAAGGCAAGATCCTTCTTGATATATTGTTTATATTTTGTTTTTCCTATAGAGGGGCTACTCTCCGCTTAACTAGGTCAAATAAAATGGAATATTTATATTAATAAGGACTGAAGTCCCTTAAAAAAAAATATATATCCAATTACCAGTCCAAAAAAAATTACTTCCTTTAAAGATCTTAAGTTGAGCTTTTTTTAAACCTCCGGACACCTAAATCTTCAGTCCTAGAATATTTATCCTTTAGTCAATGTAAGGTTTATTTAATTTCTCGTTAAATATATTTCTTAAGGAGAGTAGCAGCCCTCAGGAACATGCCAATACAGTCCTGAGACATTATATACTGCCATCTAAAGCGAATCACATTGCAATTGTTGCTCATAGTTTTGGAGGGATAGTCACAATGAGTCTTGTAAGTATAGCAACTTTTATTGCTCTCTTATTGACATCTACCGTTTAACTATACCTTGTTATCCTCCATCAATAGAAGTGTACAAATAAATTTACTTTTTTTGTAGTAAACTAAAAATTAAAATTTAGTTTACTATTTTTTATTTATAAATTTAGTTTTTTTTTAAATTAGCTTAAACTAAATTTAACAAATACCATCCGATAAATAATTTACAAAATAAAGAATTAAATTATTATTTAAAGTAAGTAGGTTTAATCAAACTCTTACAAATAATATAAATAATTTTCAATTGTCCATTAAATAAAATAAACAATTTCATGCAAATCTTTTTTTTCTTTTATCAAAATTGTAAATTAATTAATAATAACAAATCCATAATATTAAAAGTTCTTTTTAACCAATTTTTTTTTTATTTAATATTTTCTATCAAAATAGGTTTTTAATTTAAGTCATAAAAGTATAACTAAATAAGTATTACCAATGGCTTTTATTATTCTCAATCCAATACAGGTTCTAGTGCAACATTTTCTTCCTTCTTGAAATATGAACGCTCACCTTTTTTTTAACTGCGTTTTGAATGTGTTTTTAGGCATCTAATTTTGAAAGAAAGATTTCCTGACAGAGTTTTTGCTATTGCCCTAACAGATTCAATCATGAAATATTCCGAGGGCTGTATCTTCTACTTCTAGCTGACCATCTTACCAAGGTTTATTGCTTTAGTAATTATGAACTTCCTCCCTTACCTTTACTTATACTAATGGTGTACCTTTTCCACCATGAATGTACCTTTGAGGTATGGATGAGAACCACAAGATCAATAATCTTTTACTAACTTTCTTCACTGGGTCACCCTTATACATGTAAATAACACTTAACACTGTTGTGCGCCAAAGCCAGTGGTGGCTTGATAATCCAAGATCATGGACCATTGCTACTCTGATCATCAAGATCATCTTATACCCACCAAGGTTGGCAAGAAAGTTTGTATTTTAGCACATTTCAATTGGAAAAAATTTGCTAATGGGATCGGTGTCATGGCAGGAGTCCAACCTCAGACCTTGACTCAAATCCATTTCAGAGGTCCCTGATGAACAGAAAATAAGTTTCGGAAAACTTTATATGTATGTATGTATGTATGTGTCAAGAAATACATACACACACATATATGTATTATGATATATATATATATATATATATATATATAGTATTATATATATGTATGTTATGTGTGTGTGTGTAATGTATTTCTAAACTCCTTTCTTGTTAAACATGTTATCTTTCGAAACAGATTCATATTTTTTAATCAAACTTGGTACAAAAATCAACCTTGGGGAGAACACGAGCACTATTGAAAACCAGGTTTCTGTTATGTCATTACTCGGTTGCTAAGTCAGCAAAATTTTCAATAAATTGGTAAAATTCAGGATTCATATTTTTCACCGCAAAAGAGGTAATTTTCATGTTTTTTGGGACCCTGAATTCAATGAAACTGGTCCAAAGTTGATACAACCATTTTAAGTGACCAAAAGTTGAGAAAACCATGGTAAATTACTACAAAACCAAAATTATGGTTGATAAAAATAAATTTTGAGTTGAGTGTCGTTTTTGTTTGTATTCTTTGGGTGCTGAATCGAATAAAACTGGTCCGAAGTCCATACGAGCACTCTAAGTGACCAAAAAGTCTAAAGAACGGTGGTCTAGACCACTGTATTTTTCAATGTTTTTGGGGCCTGTGATTTGAATGAGAGTGGTCCGGAGACAATACAAGCACTCTGAGCCTGGGTATGAGCCTGGGTTCAAATTCTAGA
The DNA here is from genome assembly GCA_018340805.1 of Microvelia longipes. Lineage (NCBI taxonomy): Eukaryota > Metazoa > Arthropoda > Insecta > Hemiptera > Veliidae > Microvelia > Microvelia longipes. The sequence goes on along the minus strand of JACMZG010001911.1, from coordinate 43,482,373 downwards.
AGAGACAAAAAATTTTTATCATTTTTCACATTATATAAATTTATAACTACAAAATAATTCTGGTATGGTAGTCCGCATGTTATGCGAATTTCCTTTGTAATGTATGTTTCCGTGCTTAACAATCCATTTTAATGCTAAGGATCCAGTTATGCTTTAAAATGTGAGCAGTTTCTCTCAATTATCAGCACTACTACTCGTAACTTTTTTCTATATTTTTCAAAGGAAATGCGCCTTTAAAGAAAAAGACCTTTAAGAAACCAACCATGAAACTGTCTGATTAATAAAATAGTACAAATAAATAAATAAAAAAGTGCACACCATTATGTGCACTGCCAACTTTAGAGGCATAGTTTTGTAAAACCAACAGGAAATTATGCTCATTTTCTTCAAAAAATGAAAAATAAAAAAAATAATGTTATGGATTTGTTATTATTAATATTTTTTTTTAATTTTGATAAAACTTTTTGCATGGAAATAATTTTGCAAATGTTTGATAAAGCCTTATTACTTTAGGACCATTCCATGGGTTGTTTATCATAATTATTTAATTAAAATTTGATTGTGAAAAAGTGACTTTTGAAGAGAGGCTCTTTTCTTTTTCCTTATTGTGCATATTTTTCATTAGTGCAGCACTCCTAACTAGATGAGCTGCAAAAATG
>JACMZG010001911.1:43233382-43480714 GCA_018340805.1 Microvelia longipes | reverse complement strand
CAAACTCAATCATGAGGGGGGGGGGGGTTATACTAAATAGAAACAACACCACAATTGATTCAAAAAGAATATAAAATAAATACAAAAAATATAAATAAAAAATATTTAAATATAAATAACACTGGCTCAGGTAACTAATTCTCTCAATAGAAACCAATAATTATCCATTATACAAAACACCCTTAAAATCTAGAACATACCGACTAATATTTGCAATATCTTAAAGGCTATTAAGCTTATCTTTAAGCTAGATCAGTTATCCTTAAAGATTTTAGAGCGGCATTCCTTGAGAGACACAAATGAGTTACGAGCAATGCCTTGACAATGAGTAACACTTAGGTCAAAGCATGAACCTGAACCTTAAGCAAGAAACGGTTGTTAACACGGAAACACTATTTCTAAATGAATTCGCTAGACATGCGGACCACCCGCTAAATATCTGTAGTTATAAATTATATAATGTAAAAAAATAATAAAAAATATCATTCCAACCTGGATGTTGTTAAGCACGGAAACACGCATCCAAAGGAAATTCGCCCGACATGCGGACCACCGCGCCAGAAGGTTTTCGATAATTTGTTGGGGTTTTTTCGACTTTTTGGTAACTTAGAGTGGTCTTATTGACTTCGGACCGGTTTCATTTGATTCAGCGCCCAAAAATTTAGAGAAAACGACACCCTACTCGAAATTAATTTTTATTGACCTAAATTTTGGTTTTCTGTCATTTTACAACGATTTTTTCGACTTTTGGTCACCTTAGAGTGGTCGTATCGACTTCGGACCGGTTTAAGTTGATTCAGCGTCTCAAAAAATGAACTATTGACCTTTTTGCTGTGAAAAAAAATAACCCTGAATTTTGCCGATTTTTTGAAAATTTCGTTGACTCAGCAAACGGGGAAATGACGTCACAAAAAACCTGGTTTTCATAGAAAAAACCTGTCCTCCCGAAGGTTGAGTTTTGTACTAAGTTTGATTAAAAAATATTAATCAGAGTGTTTCGAAAGAAAGTGTTACAATAAATGTCTAAAATACATATATAAAGTCTCGAAACGTATGTTTTTCGTCAATAGGGACCTCTGAAACGATTTGTGTCGAGTCCGAGGTGACCGCCATGACGCCTATTCCATGAACGAATTTTTTATTTCCAAAGGAAATCGCTAAAATAAATAAACTGGTGAAACAATTATAATAATTAATTATAAAACTTGTACGCGAAATTAAAACTACGTTTGATGTATATTAGAACTAAATTCACATTTAATTGAACATTATAATTTTTAATAACCCGAACCTTTAAAAGAATTAATAAACTTTTAAAACACAGTATTATCATGGTATAACAATTCATCAAAGTTAGCAAGAATTAATAAAGGCGGGTTCCTCTGCCGGTAAAGGACTTCTAAGAAATGTTTTGCCGCGGCTTCTTTTGTTATCCGCATGTTAAGGTATTATCAATTTTCAAAAATAATATCTGTTTAAGCAAATCTGTTATTTGCTTATAATAATATTTTACATAAATCTTGGTAATTTTGGATTGTTAATAATAGAAGAAATTTGGCGACCCAAAATTTCGTTCGCGACCCAATCTGGGTCGCGACCCAAGGGTTGGGAAGGGCTGGTGTGGAAGAAAGCGAGCATTATTTGTAATAAACTCAATAAGAAGAAACTTGTCGATACATTTTTTTCCAAAACCAAGATTTGAACCTGGGCCTTTGGGTTGATTAATATTAGTACTTGGATCGACTTCAGACTAGTATTAATTTGCTTAGTCCCAAAAAATATAGAAATGACACCCAACCCGACATATTGTTGTTTTCCATGATCCCAATAAATCAGACCCAATAAGCTCATTTTTATTTAAAAATTCGATTAAAGCGTGAAACATTTTAAATTTAATTTATTAAATTCAATATTGTTCGCCAATGCCCTTCTAGGTGATAATTAGATCCATCGAATTTTTATTGACATCGTCTATGCTGCCATTTTGAAAATATTTGAGTTTTGAGTGTCAAACGTTAAAGGCCTATAATTTTTAAAATGTTTTATTAGTGTTTTCAACAATAATAAATAAATTATTAGTAATTATTAAATAAATTATTGTTTTTTTATTATTTCATGTGTTACAGCTTTTGGTGACTTACTTTAGTGGCTTACCAATCAATACTCTTGGAAAGACTATCATGTTTTTATCTCTCAATGTTGAAGTCAGTTTGACACCAAAAGCTCAGTTTCGTAGCTCAGTAAGTATTATTAATTGATTAAATAAATTATTAAGTCTCAGTACACTTATAAGTAATATATTTTTAAAAGTTAAGATTATATGATAGTATGTAATGATAGGTAGGATTAGGACAAACCCATTTTTTATTTTTTATAAAAAATAAATATGGATAAATATAAAAGATAATAGTATTTGATCAAATTTATTATATAAGTGTATAACTATTGTAATAAATGCACTAAGTGAATAAGAAATGATATTATTGCGCGATGAAAGCCGAGGAAGCCAATGCATTTAACCCCCGAGTTCAAGAAGGGAGAGGAAATTATTGCAAGGGAAAAATTTTACTCCCGAAGTCACAATACGATTTATCTCTATAACGTCACGCAACGTAACGTAATTAATTACTGTTGTATTATTATTTTTATTCGTTTTTGTTGTATTTTCTTTTTTATTGTTTAATCGGGCCGCCCTTATAAAGGTTTCCAAGTTTCCACCTTATGCTTCCACCTTTAAAGAATTAATGTTTATTACTCCAAAACAACTTCTTTTGGCCAATGAAATAATTGGTCGACCTTGCTTATAAATTTTGGGGATGCCAACATTTATCAGTTTGTCATATTACTGGTTTATATAAGTGGCATAATGCCACGATATGAGCAAATTTTCAAAATGTATTAGTGTAAAAACTTGATCTGTTACATTATGTCAACTAATGACATATTGTATGTATGGCATATATATGATAATCAATAAAACCAGAACAAATTTATCAAAATAGACTTCATATTTTTGTGTGAAACATACGTAGTGCAATTTGTATAAAACATTTCAGCAAATCTAAACACTATAAAATATTTGGAATTTTTAAATCTTCTGGGGCTATTATTGTGGGTTACATGACGTCACGCAACAAAAGGTTTCGGAAATTAGAATGGTGATTTTATCAAGTTCCATTTCGATCCAAAAAAGCGTTCGAAAGTTATTGGTCCCGTAGAAACGTCTAGGTCCACAAAAATCTTGTACCATACTTACAAAATACATAATCATACACAACACAAATATATATATATATATAATATATATATATAATATACATATATATATATAATAATATAATATGTATATATATATATATATAATATATATATATATATATATATATATATATATAATATATATATTATATATATATATTTCTGGATCAGTGAGTCCCCCTTCCCAAAATCCACCTCCCTCAACTCCCTTAATGACCCCAACCTCATAAGCTCTTTTTTCTTCGATATTTCCTAAAATCATGATAAAACTTGTTAAGATATATATTTATAGAATCAGGAAGCCTAATTGGGGTCGATCTCTTCGGAACCACTCTGGGATTGATCCTACTTCTGTAATCCGTACAATCTAATAAGTGTCATTTTATGAAGAAAATGATGAGCTCAGCTAACTATCTATTAATATTTTCTAAATTAATATAAATAAAACACCAAAAATTAAATTCAATCCAATATTTACTAAAACATAAATACACTTTATACAACCACAATTGGTTTACTTATTATAAATAAAAAATTACAATTAAATAAATTATTAAATAAATAAATATAAGAAGCAAAAGAATTTGGAGAGTTTTAAATAGGTAAGGAAATAAACCTTTAAAGATTGATATGCTTGAGTACAATACATTTAATTTACTATACATTAATTAGTTTAAACATTAAATGCATTTGTAATCAATAAATTATAACTGATGTAGCTGATCAAGGAATTTTTTAATGCACTCTTCAATAATTTAATGTAATAATATCATTTATATTAAATATAAATTTTGTAAATACTTACGATGTTTTACTTATGTAAAATATTTAATGAAGTAATATTTGATAAATAATATAAAAATTAACATTTAATTTACATTCAACTCTATAATTATCTTGGTTTACATGTATAAAACCTGCTTAAATAAGTATAGTCATACTTAGTAACATACTTACATTAAGCATGTAAATAAAGTACATATTTACACATAATTTTTAAGTGTTCTAGCTATATTTGGTAAAAACAATTTGTTATTACATTATATTATATTACATATTGTGTCGTTTGAGCAATTATATTCTCCTCTTTGGTTTTGTATCCTCATTTTATGGTAACCTCGCGAAATACACCAATTATTTAATTTCTCATCATTTTGTTAGGTATTGCCTGACACCTGACATAAATAATTGTTCAAGTTATGTATTTCTTATGTATCTAATAGAAATTAGGAACCTTTTAAAATTAATTTTGCAAGTTCATAGCAGCATTATAAATTCTTTTATATACACCTAGCGCTTGATTATATGTTTCAGTGCAGTGTTATAAACCATTTTCAAAATGTGTAATCCCTTCTTTTCTTTTCATTGTCATTTATCTTTTTATATTGTCTGCAGCTTTATTTATCTCTTTTATATTATCAGCAGCTAATTGTACTTGTTGTTTTATATTATCTATATCTTTAGAAGGTTGATACGTGGTCGTTTTAATAGAATTTTGATTTGGTTTGTAATTTTGTTGAAGTGGTTGTTGAGGTTTTATAATTGCCTGTGTGTACAGTGGATTTTGTGGAATTCTCTGTGGTAAAGGAATATCGTGATATGGAATTATTTGTGGAATAGGTGGAACTGTAGGAGTAAATGATGGAACTTTGGTGTCGTAATTAATGTCTTCTTGCGGCTCAGGATCAAATCAGGTCAGGTGAACAAGTTCCTCTGGTATCTGAATAGAGTTGTTATTAACCTGAGATTTTACTTTATTGTTTAAATCATCTCTATCCCCGTTCCACAGATCATAAAGCATATTCATTTCTTCCCAAGTCATATCAGGAATCGCGTCTAAAATTTTACGCTCATCATTTGTCAAGGAGGATCCAAAGCATCGAATGCCACTCCATCACTGGTCATCCTTCCATCAGTGTTTTCATTAGGTACTGAATTCATAACTTGCCTTCTAACAATCATTGGCATAAAACCTGACTCAATAGTATGTGATACATCAAACTTCTGTCTATTATTTTTAGTTGCATCATAGAAATTCTTTAATCTAGATGGATCCCATTTTTTAATTGGTTTAACTTGAAAATTAAATCGCCTTGTCTGATTTCCTTTAATTGATGAAGGGTTTGGGCTATTATTATAGTGCAAAGGCCCTTTAGGTGCAGTGTTTGTGTGAGTTTTGATTAATAGAAATTGAAGCCATCGCATTTACTGGAGGAGTGTACATTTCAGTATTGTTGGAGCTGTAAGAGCTCCATGAACTAAATGTTGATGGCTAATGTTGTTAGGGTTTAAAGGGTAATGGTTTAATCGTACAGTATTGTTTAAATTCTCTGAATGTGTTAGTAAAAGTTGGTCGGAATTCTGTTATAATTACCAAGAACGCTTTTATTGTTTTCAATTCTCTCAGCATGGACGATCGCGACTCGTCCGTTTGTTATTTGAGCATGATGATTAACTGGAGTTACTACAACTAATTCTGGTTTATGAGGAGTTACGCTGTAATTACCAGAATGCTTTTTGTCTACTGTCTTATGATCTACAATAGGTAAAATTGACCGGGTGATATTAATGATTATGTGTGGCACTTTGGAGGTTATGAATAAATCGCGATTCAGGTTCCTCATCTTTCATGAATTTTTGATCGGAAGAAATTTGATGTGAAGCTGGTTTAGTAGAAATGTAATAAATGTAACCGTGGATTTTTGACTGTAAGTAGGGTCTTGGGTTGGTTCTTTTATAAACTACTGGTGTATTTCTTTATCATTCGATGTACCATTCATTACATCTGGGTAATGCGTTAAAGTCGGTGGTTTACGCCTCAAGTAATTTAAATGTTTGTTCACACCGTCTGATTGAGAATGATGAAAGCAGCTAAAGTAAGGTTTAATTTTTAATCTAACGAATATTAAAATCTTGAAGGGTGATGACTGACAGGAGTCGAAACTGTTTCAGAAGTTATATTGTGTAAATCTGTCACAGAAGAATTTTCTTTAATTATGTGTGATTTTCCCTCCCCAAATTTGTTGCATTTACAATCGATTGAGTGTCATGTAATGATTCATGATTGATTGAACCAAACCTATTGCTTCTCATAGTTGGTTGTGGTGTGGCATTTGTAGTTATTCAGCTATTCTGGAAAATTTCATTCCTCAGAAGCTGCTTCATTTTTGACAGGTGTGGTATATTGTGGCATTACCAGCATCATTTCTCAATTCTGTTATAATTAAAACGCATATTACTTGAAGCTGATTGTTGGCGTAGTGAAAACCGTGGTCAAAGAAGTTACGATTTCTTATAAACTTATGAGTAAACAGGTGCGTCTGTTTCCGGTGATGGAGTCGTAGTTGTAGTGTTTCTATGCCTAAAGCCTACTTATTCTAGGTTTTTTCGTTTCTGAATGTTCACTTAAATTTGGTGTACTTTTCTGTAGCTATAAGATGAAATTCCTGTTCCTGCTGCAAATCGTCTTTGTAAGAAGGTTGCCCTTTTAGTAGCTTGATCTTCATTTTTATTGCTATTTTCTTGATCTGACGTTCCATTGTTATTTTTTTCGTTGTTAGATAATGGAGGTGTTGAATTGTTCTTGGTTTAAAAAACTGGCCTTTTCTTGATGGCTTTACGGAAAATATTTCCTACGAGTAGGTTCGGGTTTAGCTGTGGTAGGGGTGTCACTAGATTCAGTTATTTCCTGTTCTTCTTTTTTACTTTCGTAATGCGTTTTAGAAGGTTAGAAATGTCATCATTTTCATTGCTCTCATTATTACTATTGAAATAGTTGTAGTAACCTAACTTGAATATTTCAGTTGTAAGTTCGAAATGTTAGGCCTAGTATGCTGTCTATGATTACTTCCAAACTTCTCAGTGTTAAATCAACATGATGAGCTTTGAATATTCCTATGTTGAATTTCAGGTATTTTTAGTTGTAACATCATGATTCCCAGAGAGACATACTCATTTTGAGGCCTTAAATATGAGTTTGTTATCATTTACCGCGTCAGTTGTAATTCCTATATGAGGCCTTGAATGATGTTTTGGGGTAAAACACTATCTCTTGGATGATCCGTACTCACCGGGTATATAATCATTGGTGTTACTAAGTCCACATAATAGTTGTCAAAGGTCTTACAGTACTTGAGTGGTACTTTTGATGTTGAACATCATTTTATTGTCTTCAACTTATCTTAATACTATCAAATTCGAAGAATAGATTTCTCTATTAATCCGTGCAAATTTACTACTTTCTGAGAACCAATACTTGGAGATTCAGTTGATAAAACCAACTGCTGATTCTCTGTTGTAGTCTGGCTTTTCTTTTTTTCAACAGACGACTCAGCTGGATTAATAGTTGTCTGTTCATTCGCAATACCTTCATCCCTCAGTTGCCTTTTTGTAATTTTCATCATATCGTCTGTTATTGGTGTCATAGTCCTGTCCTGTAAAATCTTGGGAGTTTCCTGAATCAATCGGTTCGTTTCTGCCTAAATTATAACCATCATTATCAGCAAAACCAATAGCTTGGTAATACTGGGGTCTTACATTACCTGCATCGCTTGTTACTAATAATTCTTGGTCATCTTCCCCTTTTCTGGATGTAAACTCATTTTCATTTTCTAAATTTTGGGGGTTACGTTTCGTAATTGTTTTTTCTTTGTGAGATTCGTCGTCATTAGGATGTTGTTGTTGAAACACCATAATTATTTAAATAATTTACCAATGTACCGAATCTGTTGAAATTCCAATATTTTCCAGTTATATTAGAAAATGAAAAATTAATCTTTTGCTTCTCTTTAATTTGATCAATTAATGAAGTTAGATTAGAAACAAACTTAATCATTCTGCTATTGACTTCGCTGGATTTGTGTACTGGTATTAATTTTGTGTCTTTATTTTCATCTATATCGTTAAAGTTTCTTAATCGAGGAGATCTACTTAATGACGGAAGAGTACCTTCTTCGCGTACTGCTTCATGTAGTACCTCTGGCCGCCATCTAATGATTCATAACAAAATCACTATCACATTAGAAGCTTCTTTTTCATTCCAAATATCTTTATCTATAAAAGTTCTTGCCATTTGAATAACTTCAATTATACTTTCAATATCAAATGGAAAGTTTGATGCAGATTTTATTTCTGTTTCGCTTGATTTAGACTTTACACCAGTATCCTTACAGCAGAATACTTTTCCATCCTCGCAGGATTTACTTTTTTTGAAGTTTTGACTGAATCCTTTACACTCGCTAGGGAACATACACTTGCCAACTTCGCAGGACATAGTTGTAACTGCTAAACAGCATATAGTAATGACACAACTCTGTAATCAGAAAAAAGTAACAATTGTTACATAATTCTGGTATTGAAACTATAAGCATTACAGTTTAATATAATAATCTAATTTATAAATATATTATGTGTTTTCAATAAAATATTGTAAGATCAAGACGTTGAGCTGTATCCCTTTTAACTTATTTTTAATGTTGATAGTCCAAGAACGAATATTTCATAATATTTCATTTGGCTTCAAACCTATCAATAAAACCTCTAACCTCTACACTAATTTAAAAAGATAGAATACCTCTGATGGATCAAAAAAGGAACAGTCACAAAATATCTTGCACAGTGTGTAGCAAATTACATATTGGGGAGAGTGGTCAATTACTTCAACACAGGATTCAAAGTCATAAATATAATATTTCAGACTCATCTTCTTCACCTGGTACAGCACTATCACAGCATGCAAAAGGAATTCTCATATTTTTAGTTTAGAAAAATCCATCAATAATAGATAAAGAGAATAATACTGTGAAAAGGAAATTTTAGAAGTTCTTCATATATCTGTTAATATAGATTCAGTTGTTAAGTTGTTAATAAAAAACCGACATAAAGAACCTTAATAAATTTTAACCTTATTTTATTTTTATATATATATATATATATATATATATATATATTATATTATATATATATATATATATATATAATATATATAATATATATAATATATAATTACGATAATCCAATAAATTTACTCTTTATAAATACGATATTATTATAATGTATTACTTGGCATTAACTATACAAAACTTGTCAAAGTTTAGTCTCGTTTATTTCGCTAGTCCTTTCAGTAGTTTGTTGATTGTTTATGTATCGATTTAATTTAATTTTGCCGGAGTATCTACATCGACAGCTTTTATGCTTCTCAAAAACTTGTATACTAATTTCTTTCTTCAGGCACTTTTAATAATGTCAAATGTGATTAAAAAGAAGTATACATTGTTAACACAGTAATTTTAAAGCTCTATAATCAAACCAAGTGTAGATAAATAGATGTCACATAACTGAGTTTTGGACATTTTGTGTTGATCTTATTAAGTTGGTGATTATGAGGCGATTATTTTCAAATTAAGGTACAGGAACCTTCCAAGACCCAGTCCCATATTATAATTTGCACTAAAATTAGCATAAGCTTAATATTCATTGCTATATAAAGTCATTATTGATAAGAGGTGATAAATTTCAGATATTACTCTTTAAAACCTACCCTAATTTTATTTAAATTTAACCCATTTACATTTCCCCATTTTTTCATTTAAATCAAAGAATTAGCATTGTTAAAACAATTCTTGATTTAGGAAAAAACATTTAACAAAAATACCCCTTAAAGAGATAATCCAAAGAATTTTATAAATTTTTTACGTCATAAAAGTTGGAGCAGGAATTGCAATGCTCACTGGAATTTTCAATTCTCAGGGGATTAGGATTTTTTTATCCGTAGGGATTAAGGGCTAGGCCCCTCTTTTTTAAGGCATTCCGTCGCACCTTTTCTTTATTTTTCTCCTTAATCTTTCTTTTTAAATTGATATATAAGGCAAGATCCTTCTTGATATATTGTTTATATTTTGTTTTTCCTATAGAGGGCTACTCTCGCTTAACTAGGTCAAATAAAATGGAAATAAAACACTTAAACATTTTTTCCTTAAACACTCCTTTTACATAGATTAAATTAGAATAAAAGTATTTAAGTTGAAATTTAAATTATTTACAGTTCTTTGAATCCTATTAATAGAGGTTTATATTCTTAAAGAAGACAAATAACAAATGATTAAAATAATTGCTCTGAAATTAGAACACTTTGTGCCGGCAATAAACTTATTCTTAATATTGTAACAAGAGCTTAATCAAATACTAAGAGAAGACTACATGTAAGAGTAATGATAATTATAAAATAGCGTATACAGTAGTTCGTAGAAACTTTTCTTCACTTTCCTGCCAGACTTAATGCTGTTATTTGACAATAACCGTGGATATACTAAACGTTTTACAAGTAGATATTACATAATTGTTTGTTATGCAAAGGGATATCTTCGTTCTAAATTTAATATAATTGGATGGTTTTCCGATTCTTTAAAAAACTTAAAGGCATTCGATACAAATTGAACTAATTCTGGTAATGAAATGAAACTCAACATATATGTTAGTCTTTTTTATGTATTTTTTAAAATTGTTGCTGAGTCATTATTGATAATTATTATTATTTTTATTATAAATACTAAATATTTAAATGATAGCCAGACACATAAGTTATTCCCGGATTTATGGTTTAACGTAACATTTTTGCTGATTGAACGATTTTCATGTGCGAAAATTGCTTTTTCCTTTTTAAATGATGTTTTAACTTATCCCAAATAAAGATCCACAATATATCTTTAAGTATTAAAATAATGAGGATTTAAGTTCTATTTAAAATATGGTTAGTAGTTTTAATTATTTTACCCAGAATTCATTTCTAAGCAGTCCAAAATTCAATCGGAACAGTATCTACCAATTAACATGAATATGCGTTTTATGTAATAAAATACAGTTATTACAAACTCATCTAGTCTCTGAAGTGCCCTTGTTTCTTATTAATCACTATAATGAAGACTTTCACTAATCAAAGTCCAATAATCAAATATCTCTAAGGTTGCGCTGACGATATTACGACTTCAAATGATAATTATCCTAGATAGAGTCATAATTCGATAAAATATCACTCTTAATAAAAAGTTTCACACTGTTTAGAAATGAAGAACCGCAATAATACATATTCCAAGACTAAAACTACACTTAAAAATTACAATTATTTAAAACAGACTAATAAAGAAGGGTGACTTTTCAGACTCTGTAATAAAACTTTCATGGGTTAAAGAAAGTTTTTTTTTTGTTGACTTTTTCTTATGCATATTTTGGGTATGTAGGAAAAGTATTGTTTGCGAAAAAATCTAAATTCGGGATTTTACATGAATCATATATTTCATGTGTTTGAAGACCTCATGAGTATGTCTATGTGTGTGTCTTAACAGTTTTGTCGGATTACAAGTGTTAAGCTGCATTAAGCAAGGTCAGTACTTTGATGGGTGCCCGCTGAGAATAAAACAAATGTATTTACAGTCTCAAGACGAGCAAAGCAAGTCCGAGTTCATAAAGAATGTTCTCGGAAGGCATATTCAAGGCATGGGCCTTGGATATTTATGTCTAGAGACCTCTAGATGTGTGTAGAGAGACCGATGGAATACCAATATAGATTGGTATTCCATCGGTTTCTCTACGCTCGACCTCAGAATATTGGTGATTCAAAGACTAGGATGATGTAACTTCGGACTCGCTTTGCTCGTCCTCCGAATACCATTTTAACCTATAATGTGAATATTATTAAGTAAACATCCACCTGAAAATAAATTTAGTATTGCAGTTTTTATATTTACATAATCCATAAACAAAGAGCAGTCTATAAACTAAATTGGAGTTTAAGGTTTACTGGAAAAGTTTTAGCTCATAAAGTGTCGGGTTGTTAAACTTGGAAAACGATTACCAATGTTATGACGTCATATTTAATCCTGATTAGCTTTCACTAAACTAATTAACTAATCAATATTAGAGAATGGTATCGTTCAAATTTTATTAAAACAAAGTGTATGTATGTTATATTACATCAATATAAGTATAAAAAATTATAAATAAAATTTTGAAGTAATTTGCAATACTTCACATTTAAGCCTGAAAATTTACTTTATTTAGAATTGTTTGACATACATAATTTAGCATATTTATGGTATAATTTAAAGTAGAATAATACGTAAAATAAGGTAAATATAAGCCCGATTTTCCTTTATATTTACTACTCTCGCATTATCCTACACAATGCTACATCTGTTATACCTATAACCTTCATTGTCTGCTGAATTTTTTAACTTGACACTGATCTAAACCAAACTTTAAAAACACCTAAAATATAAATTATATCGTATAAAATTATTTTAAACATATTTATGTGAAACAATTTTCTAAAAAAATTGTTTCTTAAACTATAAAATTATAAATTTATTTAGTAAAATATATATTTTTTTAAATTTGAATTTAATTTTTACTGGAAAATGTATTATAGAGAGAGTAAAATTTTAATGGGTTCGTATGTCAACATCGAAAAATCATTACGTTATTTATAACTTTTTAAAATCCTACTGAATTTACAGTTTGTTGTTATATTAAAAACGAACGTCTAAGTATGTCAGTGGTTAAATACTCAAATATTTACTTAAGAACCAAAAGCTTTTGAATAATGTTGAGACATATTTAAGAAAATCTTTGTAAAATGCTAATATTTGTATTCTATGAGACATTTTAATGGATGAATTTAAACTAATGCTAGATTTATTTAAATACCAGTTTTCCCTAGTTATAAATGAACTATAAATAGTTAGTTAGTTGTATTTAAACGAATGCTAAATTTACTTAAAAAAAAACAGTTTTACCTGTATATAAATAAACTAAAAAGTTGTATTTAAACTAATGCTAGATTTACTTAAATAGCAGTTTTGCCTAGTTATATATAAACTATGAAATTCTATTTAAACTAATGCTAGATGTATCTAAATACCAGTTTATCCTATTGATAAATAAACTATTAATTTTTACCTAATCTAGATTTATCTAATACCAGTTTACCTATTGATAAATAAAACTTAATTTTTTAAATGCTAGATTTATCTAAAATACCAGTTTATCCTATTGATAAATAAACTATAATTTTTACTAATGCTAGATTTATCTAAATACCAGTTTATCCTATTGATAAATAAACTATTAAGTTGTATTTAATTATTATTGCTTATTTAATACTTATTTTTAATAGATTGGCAATTTAGACTTACAAAACCTTGAAATCTATGCCGTAGAATTGTAAATGATATAGATAATATCATTGCTAGGGCCTTTTTTGTTTAACATAATAAGGTGCGTGGACACAACTGGTGAAACACTTTCCGGGCGCCCAGCCCAACAAAATATTACATCCATCTTTATGTACAGTTTTTAACTTTTTCCTCAACTACTGCCGATGATGTAGTTATAAGAATATGGTATTGTATTTACCTTCAAATTCTAAAACCGAATATGTTTTAAAATTATCAAATTAAGGCTATTTTAAGACGTTCTGATAGGTTATTATTATTATGTAAGTATTATTGTGTGTGTGTGTGTGTGTGTGTGTGTGGATGTGAGTTAAGTTTAACTCCCGCTACGTGTATGCAAGAAAGTTGAATTTGGCTGAAAAATCAACCAGACTGAGAATTCAGTCTGATGGATTCTCATGAAGGTTGCTTTTTTACGAGGATTCTGGAAACATTTTTATTCAACTTTTTTGGGATAAGGTTTCTTTTATAAATTTGCTCTATTTCATATAAAGTCTTTACGCTAAACAAATCTCAATTGCCTATTTTTTCACGCGGGATCTACAAAGAATTGGTACAGAGTACCTCGGTACTCTTCCTCACTACTTTGTGCTTGCTCTGCTCGTCCTCAGAATTCCGCTCTTGCAGCGCTCAAACTTGAAATAAAATGGGTATCTGAAGAATTAAGTATTATGACTTTAAAACCGCTTCGCTCATCCTGGGAATGAATTTGTAATCTAAAGTATAGTGTGTTGTTTATAGAATTCATTAGTTATCTTCAGTCTCGCTATGCTGGACCTACGAATTATTAGGTAACCATATATCTAGGGGTTACCTAATAGCGTTAAGTGAATTAAAGCTTTGAAAAGTTATATAATAGATAGGCATTTAATTAATAAAATCAGGTACTTCGCAGCCTAGTTTTTTTAGTGTATTTCTTTTAAAATATTGTAATATTTTTTAAATATTGTGTATAGCAATATATTTTATAATTATATCATAGCATTAGTAATTTTGCGTTTTTTGCTGTAGATCGTCTCCCACAACAAACTTTTTTATATAATTTTAAGAGTCGCACCAATAATTATATAAATGATCGTCGATAATTTAAAAACTAAAAGTTGAATAGCTCTGTAATTCACTTCTAATTCATTTGGGTAAGACTATCCTATTATATGTTGAACGTCGAAAATTAAAATTGATGGGCCGTTAAAATGTAGTAGACAATATTTTCAAATTAGCGACCAATACCAAAATGAATTTTTGTGGATTGGTTGACCACCTGTAGATGAGCACTCGTGTACATCTATTGTTCAAATTATCGATTTTAACCGATTTTTAAAATTTAAACAAATCTGAAAAATACCATTTTCAAGGCAGCACAAATAGGCCTTATTTCTATGAATTTTTTTTTAAAATGACTCCGAAGAAGTGTTTATTTGATTATTATATGCTGAGAACGAACCAAGCGAATCTGAAGTAGTCAGGATAAGCGTAGAAAATCTGATGTAATGAGGGCAAGTTCCGAGGGACCTCGTACCCGATCTTTATTTTCCTCTGGGGACGTTCTGAGTGGTTTTTATCTTGCTGTCTCTCTGTGTTTGTACATGTGTCTGTCACGCATAACTCCCGGTGTGTTTATGCTGGAGAGTTGAAACTTGGCACAACAATTAGACTTTAAAGGTAGTAATGCTGACCGGAAGATGATGTTTTTCACACTACGACAACTTTTTGCTGATTCATCAAATACTTAACAAACATTAAAAATAGAAAATTATACCGATCAAGATGTCAATAGACAAAAATTCGCATCAATAAGTGGTCAATCGATCCACAAAATTTCATTTAGATATTGGTCGCCATTTTGAAAATATTTACTAATAGATTATAAAATTTTAACGGCGAATCAATTTTAATTTTCTTACTGCTTATCAACGTTCGACGCATCGTAAGATAGCGAAACTTATAATGAATTAGTTACGGAAATTCAATAGCTATTGAACTTTTAGTTCTTAAGTTAAACATATTCCAAAGACATGCAAGGCAAGTCCAAAGTTATAACACCCTAGACTTTATATAACCATCTTATTGTGATGTCGAGCGTAGCGAGCCCGACGTAATACCATCCCAAGCTTTGGGTAACTATTTGGGAAACGAGCGAAGCGAGTCCGAAGCCATGAGGAGTGTAACGTGGTACCCTGTACCTAATTTTTTCGATATCGAAAGAAACAAAAGACTCCTCTTTTACTATCTACACCTTTTTCGTTCCAATAAAAAAAAAACAAGCAAAAAAAACGATAAAATTGATAAATGTACCTTTTACGCGTCATGATGGGAAGGCGAGGAAAGCCTCCTGGTTGTGAAGCTATACAGTTGTTAAATCATACTGATTGAAATCGACCACCACTGCCCTTATGTCCTATATACTCTACTCTACTTTCACTAACACCCTTAGGCGCAATAAGGGGAAATATTTGTTCGGAAGACACTAACCGGTACTAAGTGTTCTAATTTTCTAGGTATTTTAGAGTTTAGCAATAAAATCGTAAACAAATATTTTCATAATTCTTTATAATTTGTAGTGGCTATTAGTTTCAGTCTAGAATGCCTAAATGAATTTATTTTGATTGTTTACTGTACGCTTCTAAACTTCTAATGACTCATCAATTCATAATGTCATATTGTTTTAACTGCTTGTATAAGATTGCTATTTATAGTAAGTTATTAATGACTCATTTATAAGTAATCACACATTATAGTTCTGTAAATTGTTTAAAATTATGATATTAATTTTGAAATGACTCATCAGTTCGTAAATATGCATTCTTGCTCTGTATATAGTTTAAAATTGTGATATTATGTTGTATTGAATGAACAGTTCGTAAAGATAAATTCCGGTTCTGTATACCTTTGTTGTGATATTAATTTTATATTGACTTGTCAGTTTTTAATCACACACTGTTTTTCTGTATATTATGTAATATTAATTTTATAATGGCTCATCAGTTCGTAATCGTACATTCCGGTTCTAAATATATCGTTGTTGTGATATTAATTTTATAATGACTCAGAGTCAGTATATAATCACACACTGTTGTCCTGTATATTATGTAATATTAAATGTATAATGACTCCTTAGTTCGTAATTATACTTTCTTGTTCTGTATATCGTGTAATATTGTGATATTAGTTTTATCATGACTCATCAGTTCGTCATTGCACATCATTGATCATAATCATATTACACACTGTTGTTGTGTAATATTAATTATATAAGTCATCAGTTCGTAATGGTCCATTTTTGTTCTGGATATCTTGCAGTATTTTAATATTAACTTTACCATCACTCATCAGTTCGTCATTGCATCTCATTGTTCAAAATTTTATATTATTGTAAACTTAATTTTATGATAGCTCAGTTATTATGAAATTGCTAGGAGCTATCAATGTACTCACACACATTGTCTTTATCTGATCAGAAGGACAGATCACAGGTCTTTATCTTTGTCTTTTTTACGCATCGAAGTCTTACTATCGTGTTTTAATATGCTAGGGACAACAGTAAAATTAAACTCATGCAATTTGTTTTCGTCCATTTATGGTCCTTTAATCTGATAATATCTTTTTTACATTATTTGTTTTTATAAAATAAATGTATAACACAGTTTTTAAAAATATTATTATTAACTTCAGTATTTTTATTTTTAGCACTAATTTGTAAAATAAAAACATAAATTATAAATTTTCTTAAATTAGCGGAAAATGGAATAATAAGTAAAAGTATCAAAGGAATCGTTTTACCTATTAATAAAGATATCTGAATTATTTCTATAACTCTTTTTATAGAGAGGTAATTGCTGTTGAATATTAACAACTGAAGAAGGAAAAGAATGTTATGAATATTTAAAGAGGCTTTGTTTTCATAGAAAGTTGTAGGGAATAAAGAATCAAAGGAAACTAATTCACGACGTAGCAACTTAAATCTTTAGCCTTTTCTGTTTTCTATGCTTGAATGAAAGGTTTAGAGGATTTTAACTTATATTTGAAGGGAATGCTAAACGAGTTTATCTTGCGAACACCGGGGCTAATATGTTTGTTGTTTAAATGTTATCGAATTTGTCATACTGATTTAGTGTCATATTAATTTTTAAGAGGAGGATAAAGTATGTAGTGACCATGGATAGATGGTGATTTTACCAGGAAAAATAACCTGTTGCTCTGTACGGTAAAGATTCAAATTTGCATGATTGTATTACTTAAGTTTTAGAGGTACCATGCATTTATTGTGCGTACATCAGTCAATTAAGATAATATTTTAATATTAATTTGTACTAGTAATTGGGTGTATTTTGTTAAGCTAAAAATTTAAGAGCTTATCATCTGAACTATCTGCCAAAGTAATTTAAGTTATATATATTTTGTTATATGCTTCATAAATCTACTTCATAAACTTTCTGAACTGTTGTTCTAAACAAGAACCAGTTTTGTTTCAGCTTTGTGTCTTCCTACGTTTATTATTTATTAAATCATTAGTTGTCTTGACGGAGATTTTGTTGTATAGACTTACCATGATGTTTAATAAAAAAAAAACAAGTATTAAAAACAATTAATATAATGTCAACCAATATAGTGTAAAAAAATTACTGAGTCTGTAAACAGCTCTGATGATGACGTAAAGTCAAAACCGGTTGGTTATAATTTTTATACTATCGTGGTTGACAATATATTAATTGTTTTTAATTCTAGTGTGTTTTTTATAAATCATCGTAGTTTATTATTTATGCTTGGTGATGCATAATTTATAAGCAAATTTCTCTGGTAATTTTAGGTTGTCTTTTTACTACTGAAAATTGTGCTTAAGTTAACTTTAGGTTAGAAAAAAGTAGTGAGGAAAGAAGACAAGTTCCGCTAAATGGCGAGGCTTGTAGCATAGTATGTTGGAAGGTTTCACATATCCATCAAAACGGAGAGGCGAGTGTAATTAGTGAAGTTCTTAGGCTCCTGTCAATTTTGTTGGAGAAGAGCCTTTGGTGAATTAAATTCAAGAGATAAATCCTCTAAAATCCATCGAGGAATTAAAAAATTGTGATGAAATCCACTCACTTGAGAGCTTGATCTGAATTAAAAGACAAGCCCCTTGAGAGTTACTATGACAGTTACTCAGTTTTACTAGTCGTTCTTTAATAAAAACTTAAGTTTTACTTATAAATGAATCCCAGTTTTAGGGCTTTTCGGCCATCCGAGAATTCAGCTGCCGGAACCGCCTTAGAACCGCATCCATTAAGCTTAAAGTATTTGATAAAGCTAGCGAAATTCTTGTAACACATACAAGTCCGATCTGGGAACACCGGTTCTCCGGTGCCGAAATTAAGAGCTTCTACATTTACGGCTACGGAGGCCATTTAAGATTTATCAAAAGACAAAACTCTTGATGAATAAAAGTTAAATTTGGTGAAATACTGCAAAACAAAAGCTGCATTAGGGAAACCCAATTCTGTATCAATTGCGTTGTCATTTTATTTGATTTTATATTTTAATTTTTAAAATATACCTTTAACTTAATTCCTAAATTCCTGCAGAAGCATTGTAACAAATAATTTCATTGAAATAGCATTACTTCTTTTTATTTTTTTCTTTGAAGCTTTTCTAGATTGTAAGCCCAATTATTTTTCCCCCCTTGTTAGAAATTATCAAGTTAAATCTTACAAGGATTACCTTAACACTTAAAGGATTAACAAGGATCTAACTCAGTTTGTATTCTTTTTACTCCAATAAAAGGGAGTGAGTGAAACTCAGTTGTATCCTCTTGACATGACGAGCAAAAAACTTTGTTTTCAAAGAAAAGAAAGTAGAAAATTTGTATTTAACTTTCTTATTTAAAAATGACCCTCAAAACATCTCAGCGAAGTCTTTGCAGATTAATTTGCATTTTAAGAAATAAATATTAATTTGTTCCTTTTCTTGTTATATTAAATGTTTCAAATAGTTTCGTTCATTGATGAATTACCAAGTGAAAAAGAAAATTTATATAATATATTAAATTTGTAAATTTTTTATTTTATGAAATGAATCTAAGTGTTCAATTTACTGATTTTGTTTGTAATAATACCGTATATGGAAACATACTATTTTATAGTTTTCAATTTGGTTCAATTTGTAGTTTGCCTTAGCAGCCTGTAGCACTAGTAAATAGAAATAGGAGTGTGGGAGAACTACTTCTTCTACAGAATGAAGTGAAAACATATTTTTAGCTGGCTTTAAGTCTGATAATTCACAGCATACCTCAGAAAAAAAATGTTTAAATTTATATTGTATGCTTTGAGAAAGTCATCTACTACATTTATTTTTTCAAAGCTATCACTCATGATGACTTATTGTTTTATTAAAAGCCATTTTCCTAATATGCTTTACTTAAATAATATAAATACAAAAAATCAAAAAGAAATCATTAGTATAAATATAACAAAAATAAAAATTAATTTATCATAATTATTATTTTTGCAAAATTATTTGCTGTGGAAATATTATTCTTTCTTTATAAGGTTGCAATGACATTAAAAGAAAATAATAAAAAAACCCGGTGGTTCACCAGCCGGGTAAAATTCCTTTAAATGCTTGTTTCCTAGCTCAACAATCCAGTTGCCTGATTTTCCCTTCATGTTCAGAGTAACATTTTTACTTGCTTGTCAATTTTCTTAGATTTTTAAAAGAAGATTTCATTTATGTACCATACGTTGCTCAAAACTATGTCTCGCTCTTGATTTATCAGTCTTACTCAACATTTTGGGCAGTTTTAAAAGCTCAGTTGATGCTAATATTCAAAAAGAACTAATTTAAAATTAAAATTTAATCTTGATCTTTAATTTCTGAAAAAAATATTTCTAAGTAATTAATATGTCACCTGTACGAAATACAAGTCTCTAAATCAGTGGTTCCTAGTCGATGGTCCGTGAGGAGGTTTCAAGAGGTCCGCAAAACATTTTTAGATGTTACAATGTCATTTGCTATGGTTAGACTCTTTAGACATGGCAGAAGTTCTTTTTACAATCTTATAAATGTTTAACCAATATTATACCACAAATTATTTTCTACAGACCATTTTATTTTTTAAAACAGACGAACACTATAATTGTTAATTATGGTTAATTTCTAAGAATTAAAAAAATCGGTTAAAGGGTACCACGGAACTTTTCCTTAAGTTATGAGAGTTGCTACTCTCATCCTCTCAACTTCGGACTCGCTTCGCTTGTCCTTAGAATATACAAATCGCCAAATTTATACTGCATCACACCTTCGAACTCGCTTCGCTCGACCTCAGATAGTAATTACATTAGTTTCGTTCTAACGGTCTCCTATTCAGGCACTGACATCTCACGATGATATTTAACTTTTTAGATCTAATAAAAACGACAATTGGATTATTTCATATTTTTTTTTTGCAATTTTTCTAAAAATGAAAATAAGTTATTCGATAAAAATTTAAGTATAATGACAAAACTGATTAACATTTTTTTTCAAATTTTATCATAATTTTGATAAAATTATGATTTTATATAATTAACACATTTGTATAAATAAGTAGTTAATTGTTTACGTTACATTTATTTTAGAAAATAATCTGTCAACTAACCATAAGCTTGATAGCGTTGTGAATACGTATTCGCTTCTAAAACAGGAGATTACGGGTTCGAGCCACAGGTCTTCTAATTACTTTTTATTAAAAATATTAAAAATTTTTGACATAATTTTTACTTTTCCTCATTTATACCGTATGTATTTTATACGAAAAGTATTTTATACCGCAGGTATACAGAAAAAGTATTGTGTCTGCACTAAACATCTGAAACCCAGATTTAATTCCTAAGTAGTTTTCCAAAGTTGTCTGTCTTTATGTGTGAATCTGCCTTACCATCGTAGCTCTCAGAGCATTTATGGTAGAAAGTTCAAGCTTGGTACAAAATCAATCTATATATTTAGTTTTGCTATTCGGTAAGTAATGTTTTTACATCCATAAGCGGCAATAATTTCGAAAAATTATAAAACGCGGAAAAATGTTTCGATCCATTCGATTGAAAATCAGTTGGACACTTCAAATATTCAAAAGATGAAAAATAAACTAAAAGTAGGTTATGCCCCGGCCGGGATTCGAACCCACAACCTTCGAGGTCCCGAGCGACTTCTTAACCACAAAACCAAGGAAGCTTACGAACGCAGGGTGGCTATAATTTATACATAACCCCACAAAACAACATTATCTAGGTTAACCATAAAACACCAGTTATTTTATTTCCAACATGTTTGAATGAAAATTTACGAGTTAAATCTCGATGAATGTGTCCTGAGGAATAATTTCTGAAAAATTTATTTTAAAACTTTTCTTCTTTAAGTAGTAGTGCTCTAATTTGTTAGTATTATAATGTAAGTTGTCTATACTGATTCCTGCAATGACGTCACCACTGGACTATAACCTAATATGTCAAAAAAATTTGCTTTCATTCATAAAAACCCTCCAATTGAATCACTTTATAAACTCTATCAGCTTGATGTCGAACTTAGTTGTTGCCTGGAGAAATCATTCCATCGACAAATACCGTAAACAGATCATTCCGTCGGCAAATAACTTTTCTACCGTATGATTTGGATTGTTGCATCGACATCACACCTTTATGCCGTAGGTATATAGGAAAAGTGTTGAGTTCGCAAAAAATCCAAAACTGGGATGTCACCGGAATCATGTTTTTAAGATTTCCTGGAGTTGTCTTGTTGTATGCGTTTGTGTGCGTGTGTGTAGGTGTGTCTTTTATTATTGTAACTCCTAGGGTATTTATGCTAGAGAGCTGAAATTACCTATAAGACTAACATATGTGCCAAGTTTTATCTCATTATCAGCATTAGTACAATTTTTATCATGTAACATGTGTACGTTTTTTAAAAAATTATAAAAGTTAGAAAATAATCCAATTGAGTTCTAATTTAATACAACTGTATGTCTTACTTAATAAATAGGTACACTACGTTCCGTTTCAATCCGACAAGTATATCTATGATTTTTATTAGATCATAAAAGTTAAGCAGAATCGAGCGTAGTCGCAGTACCTAGATGGGTGATGAAACGGATGTATTTACTATCTGAGGACGTGATAAGCGAGTCCGAAGACGTTTTAAAGTATAAATTTAACGACTTTTATATTCTGGCGACGAGCGAAGCGTGTTTGAAGTAGGGAGGATTAGCGTAGGGAATCCGATGTGATGAGCAAGAGTTGCGAGGTACCCCGTACCGATTTTTTTTAATTGTTATAAATTAACAATATTAATCAATTAGAGTGTTCTATTTTGTTTTAAAGAAACAAAACGGTCTTTAGAAAATAAGTTGTGACATAATATGGATTAAACGTTTAAAAGAATGCAATATATTATTCTAGGCTCTTTGGATATAACTCTAATGTATCCAGAACAGCAAAATTAAATTAAAGTAAATTAAAGATGAAATTAATATACCTTTACTTAGCCTTAACTCCTTCGAATTCAGCTTTATGGTTTGAAGTAGCCTCAACTCTTAACTCAAGTACTAACATTATAAACTAATTAACATTATAGTATTTTTTAACTCATAAATTATTGCTTACTAATTCATCACTGATAGTTTGCTATCAATATTTTAAACCCTTTCTTTTTGTAAGTGAAATTAATAAGCTTCCGTTGCCAATAACTTCCTTATCTTGCTTTCTTTGTAATGGTTTTATATTATCTTCTTTAGGTGTGAAAGCTATAGTAGTTTAAGGTTGTGCCCTCTCCTTGTTATCCTAACCTTGTTTTATTTATTTATATATTATTACTGATGTCCAATAATTAAGTTATACATACACAAAAGACAAAAAAGATTTGTTCAAATAAACTTTAAAAATATATATTAAACTTTGAATTATAATTCATCCCTTAGCTCCAGGGTTTATAAATGCAACAAGCATCAGTTAAAGAAGTGAATTCAAAGCAATTAAAAATAGTTTATAAAACTAATTAAATAAATAAGTATATATATATATATATATATATATATATATATATATATATATATATATATATACATATATATATATATATATATTTTATACTGTATGTATATATAATATATATATATATATATATATATATATATTATATATATATTTATACTTGTATAAATATATACTTTCACGTACAATATATTAGAGTATGTGAATATACATATACATACACTTATATATTCACATATATAGAAATATAGAACTTATTCTTTAACGTTTTCCCTTTATGTTTTCTTTAACACTCTATCTTACGTTTTTTAACGATTTTCTTTACATTTTCTTTTACGTTTTTCCTCATATTAGTTTCTTCTTTTTCAACCTGAATAGACAAAAATTGGG
Organism: Microvelia longipes; assembly: GCA_018340805.1. Classification (NCBI taxonomy): domain Eukaryota; kingdom Metazoa; phylum Arthropoda; class Insecta; order Hemiptera; family Veliidae; genus Microvelia; species Microvelia longipes. The sequence continues at coordinate 43,456,848 of JACMZG010001911.1, read as the reverse complement.
TACGGGGTACCTCGGAACTTATCCACATCACATGTGCACTCACATATATACATACACATACACATACGGACACATTCACACCTACAGACAGAACTTACTTTTACTTTATAAAAACCACTTAAGAGGCTTAAAATTCGCCTAAAGCGGATATTTCAGGTGACATTTCAGTTTCGTGTTTTTTTTGTGCTTTTTTTAAACACAATACTTTCCCTATATATCTACGGAATGAGGAAAAGTAAAAATGGTGCTAAACGTCGTTTATTTGAGTGTTAACTTTGATTGTGGTAAATTAAAGTTCATTATCCTGAACCACCCTTGCCAACAGCTCCTGAGACTAAATACTTGTTACTAGGTGCGCCAAAATCTTATAGTCTTAGTTAAAATAAATATACTGGTAATGATTATTATTTTGATGTTTCAGATTTTTCATTCATCTATCTGGTAGAGATAAAATAATACCTGAAAAATTAGGATTTGCAAAGAACACACAGTCTCACGAAGATTATCTCGTAGGTAAAATATTTATAATGGGTTGATTTGAAGACTTAGAAACTAAGCTATTGTTTGGTATATATTACACATTTTTGTCCACAACAAACATGAATTGTTTTTCAAAAACTTTTGATAAATGTCAAACAATAGCTTAGAGAAAATTATCAGAATATGCTAATATTGCATTCAAATTTTTAAGCGTAAATGAAGTTTCCAAAACAGTCAATATTATAGTTACTAAGTCAATATTAATATCTCTTATTTTTTCACTGTTAAAAAAGCTATTACCGAGTCCGGAAGCTCAGTGGTAGAGCGCTCGCCTTTTGACCAGGAGGTCGAGGGTTCAAATCCAGCCGGGGGAGGACCTCAATATGAGGTTATCCCTGTACCGTACACTCGGAAGGTCTTGAATTCAAGGCCGGCCAACCCAGCCAGGGTTTTACGTGGTGTCCTTGGCTTATAATACGCAAATGTGGGGTTGGATCTAGTTTCATCTGAGACAAGTCTGGATCCACGTTTCCGTTGTCTCCAGCTCACGAAAAGTTAATGTTCTGCGGCCTGGGGGAGATGAAGGTCGGAAAGATATACTGAGCCTTTGTAAATCCGAAAACTTAGTCAGTGAAAGTGATGGCCGCGACACGAAGTGACGCCTCCATCACTACTAGTCACTTCGTTCCTATAAGTGACTAGGAACGAAGTGCTCGGTTCTTGAAGACCGACTTCTCCTAATAGAACTGCCGAGATTTGACTTTCAGGTCAGGGCTATAGAATGAGTTTGTACACGCTAACATCTGGGTGCTTAAGTTCTTTGTCGGGTGGCGCTGGACTGGCCAGAGCGGTGAGCCTAGCTAGAGTCTGGTGATGCTAGAGGAACTGATGAGATTGGTGAGACTTGAAACACGGGGCCAAGTGAGACTAATGTGATCAGAGGAGCTAGTAAGACTGGATGACACAAGCGCACAGTGACCTACTAGTCCTAAGTTCTTTGTCGAGTGGTTCAAGACTGGCCGCTCTGGCCAAGAAGCGAACCTCTGATAGGTGAGCCTAGCCAGAGTCTAGATGATCTAGACGAACTAGGCACACTGTGAACTAGTCGTGGGCAATATCCAGAGCAGTGGGTTTGGATAGAGTCTGGTTGGGCTAGATGAACTAGACACACTGTGAACTAGTCATATGCGCCACCATGTACGGAGGGTGTGCTTTCTAGATGATTGGATGTGTACAAACTCAGGGGCTAATTAGTTGAGTGAGAGGAAAACGCTAAAATGACCCTACGGGTTTAAGCGTAAAAAAAAAAGAAAAAAACAAAGCTATTTCTCTTCACTTCTTTTTGGCCAATTTAAATGATTTTTTTATTATCTACAAGACACGACCGTCTTAGGTATTATTACTTTTTTATGCACCAAGGGAATAAAGAATGCTATTATATTTCCCTGAGTAGTAAGTTGGTTCCTAAAGCAAAAGCCGAGGGAACCAAAGCATTTAACTCCCAAGGTAAAGCCAAGGAAGTTATAATAATTGTAAAGGGAAAATAGGATTTTACTCCCAAGTTGCATACAAGATTCTATCTCCACACGTTGAAGTCATTTAAGTATTGTTATATTCTTAATTTCATACATTTTTTTGTATTTTATTATAATTTTGGGGTCGGACCCCTTTAATAAATTTTGGATGTGCTGCCATCCCCCTAAAAAAATTAAAATATGTTTATAAAATTTTATAGCTATAAACAGCTTCTTTTGGTCTTTTGGATTAACGGATTTTGAGCCAATAAACATTTTTTTTGTTAGGTCCCCCTTATATATTTTGGGGGTTTCACCCCCGGGACAGTGTTACAAAAATTGATCGGTGCCTTCATCAATTTACAGGCAACAACTCCCCCTCAAATTAATTTCCTATAATTGGTTATAACCCCAGTAATAGGAATCGCTTTTTATTCCCTAGGGAGAAAAAGTTTACTTTTACTCCCAAGGGATCGAAAAGTAACTTTTTTTCCCTTGGGAGTAAAAAGTGCTTCTTTAATTCTTAATAAATAGGCAATGCACTTCACATTATACACCGTTTGGAGATAAAATATTTTTTAATATACCTTTAGCGTTTTTACGCTTCGGACCGTATACTTTACACCGGCAGCTTATGTGAGTTGTCGATTTAAAATTGAGTAGTTTTATTTATTAATAGATTAGAGTGAATGTTCTGATGTTAATGTAGTTTTTTACTTTTCCTCATTTATACCGTAGGTATATAGGAAAAGTATTGTGTTTGCAAAAAAAAAACCGAGACCGGGATGAAACCGAAATTCGTTCAGGAAACCGTTTTTAAGGCCTCCTGAGTGGTTTTCGCAAAGTTGACTGTGTGTGCGTGTGTGTTTTTCTATTTTTTTTAATGATTGCTACGGCAAGCTCCACAAAAAATACTACATGCGATTAGTGTGTGTTTGTCTGTTATTATCGTTGCGCACAGTGTATTTATACTAGAGAGTTGAAATTTTGCTATAGTACTAAATTTTGCGCTGTACTTGTGCTATTCGGAAAATATTGTTTTTATGACGTCATAAACGTGCAATAATGACTCAGCAAAAATGTCAAATAATAATAAAACGTGGAAAAACAATGCAATCAAATTGAGATTTGGCACGCAAGTGACTATGTATAAGACTATATGTGCTAAGTTTCATCTAATTATCAGCATTAGTTCTTTTTTTATTGAATGACTTGTGTACGTTTTTTAAAAAATTGTAAAATTTGGTACAAGTGTATACTATTATCTAATAAATAAGTACACTAAGTTTCGTTTCAATACAACAAGTAAATCCATCATTTTTGTTGGATATCATAAACATGAAGAAGCATAAAGCGTGGTCAGTGCTGTATGGGAAGAATTATGATGATTGGGGTTGGAGTCGAGGATAGACCCCATTTCCACTGCGACTGGAAGTCTATCGTACAATAGGGAAGAATTGTACGGAGGTATTTACAATCTCAAGACAAGCGAAGCGAGCCTGAAGGCATGTTTCCACTATAAATTTGGTGAACTGTATTTCTGAGGACGAGCGAAGCGAGTCCGAAGCATGGAGGATGAGCGTAGCGAATCTGATGCAATGAGAAAAGGTTCCGAAATACCCTGTACCCGATTTTTTTTATTGGCTTAGCGGGGTGTTTTAACTTAACTTTTTGGGAGGGAACGCTACTGCGAGCCTCAATAGGCCCAACTTAACTAACTGATGAGACAGTGTTTTTCAGTTATTTAGATTAGACCTGAAGTGAAATCCGAAACCAATAACTCTAGTCATTCATATTAATGTTTTTAAAAATAAATCATACATTTTTTATGATTTATTCATATCATTATATGATACATGAGACAGCGTTTTTCAGGTATTTAGATTAGGCTTGAACTCAAATCTGAAACCAAAAAACTCAAGTCATTTATATTAATGTTTTTAAAAATAAACCATACCTTTTCTTTTTACTTATTGATGAAATGTTCAATATTTTTTGCTATGCGGGTTTTGACAGAGTCGAGATGACTAATACAGATTGACAGGTGAAATAAACCCTTGACAGGATATTTCATACTTCCATAACAGCTTACTTTCTACTTTTCACCTCTCAAACCTTTCTCATTCATATTTCAAAACAAAACAGTCACGTGTGTAAAGTCTGATGTAGGAGGAATTGTTGCCTAACTTAACCTGAATTTCCGCAAGTGTTTTTGAAACCTTTTTTTATACAAAGACTTTTTTCCTCGCCCTTACTGATTTTTTTTATTAAAATAATTAAATTCTTTCTAATATAACTAATCTCTCTCACGTACTTTACTTTACTTCTTTTAGCTTTTTTAAAACCTTATGAGATTTTTAATGGAAAATCCCATTTGAAAGTAATATGGTTTTACTTGATACTATTTTGTTTTTTCATCTCCCTTATTTATACCATAGTATATGAAAAGTATTGTGTTTGAAAAAAAAATCGAAACCCGGATTTTACCTGAATTACCTGTTCTAGGTGTATTTAGGACCTTTATAGTGGTTTTCACAAAGTTATCTGAGTGTATGTATGTCTGCGTGTCTATTACTATCGTAGCTCTTCGTGTATTTCTGCTAGTAAGTTGAAACTTATGAAAATCAATCTTAAGGTCTATTTATGGTTCATGACACAATAGTTTATGGAATTTTCATAATATGAAAGTGATGACGTCATTAACCGGTAATCATGATAGTAAAAATTTGAAAAAATTCATGATGGGCGAAAAATGTTTCTATAGATTTGAAATAGAGCACGCATGTAGATGCAAAAAAGACATACAAATGAGCTTAGTTTCATTTATTATTAGGATTAATTAATTTTTTATCAAATAACTTGTATACGTTTTTAAAAAATTGCAAAAAAAGAAAGCTCATTCAGTTGAGTTTAAATTCTGTAAAAGTGGAAAGTTTGATGAACTGTGGATAATAATTTTAAACGAATTTATAAAAGACTGCATTCCTGAAGTAGCATATAACACAAACTATTCCAGCACCAACAAAGTATTAATAAAAAATCTGGTGCAATGGTCCAAATGTCGGCCGAATATACTTTGGAATGCGTGTTTCCGTGCTTGAAAATTCATTTCTTGCTTACGGATTCGATTAATGCTTTACAAATTGAGCAGTTATCAACTATCATGCACAACTCGTTACTCATTTTTTCTGTAATTTTCAAAGAAAATGCGCATAATTATGCTGTTTTGTATACAATATTATCTATTTGGCATTGCACACCATTATTTGCACTAGTTTAATTCTCAGTTGATTTCATGGTTGGTTCTTTAAAGGTTTTAGCGCATTTCTTTTGATAAATACAGAAAAAAACAATTTAAGAGTAGTATTTGATAATTAGTATCTGCTCAAGTTACTTAGCTTAAATCGGATCAAGAGGATAATTCAAGAGGAAAATCGCCTGACATACAAACCAGCGCGTCAGAATTATTTAGTAGTTTGTAAACTTATATAAAGTAAAAAAATGATAAAAAAATATCGTCTCTACCAGGATTCGAACCTAGGTACCCTGCATTTGAATGTTCTTATCGGCTTCGGACTACTCTCATTCAACTTACAGGTACAAAATACATCAAAAACGATTCCTCATTTGAAATGTGTTGTTTAGTAGCAGTATTTTAGGTTTTCTGGTGCCGACTGTTACTTTTTTCGACTTACTTAAAGTAGAGGTATCAACTTTGGACCGGTTTTATTCGATTCAGCACTAAAATACTTTGAAAACACACAACTCGAATTTTATTTTTTATAGACCAAAAGTTTGGCTTTTGGTAACTTACCATGGTTTTTTCGACTTATTGGTTTATTAGAGTGGTCCTATCGACTATGGACCGGATTCATTCGATTAATCGGCCCAAAAAAATGACTTTTATGCGGTAAAAACTATTAGCCCTGAGTTTTGCCGATTTTTGAAAGTCTCGCAAACCCTTTTTTTCGTCATCAGGGACCTATGAAACGTATTTGTGTCAAGGTCCGAGGTTCAACTCCCACCATGGTGCCTATCCCAATAGCGAATTTATTTTCAAAGGAAATTCTCTAAAAGTACATACCATAAAAATACCAAAATTTACAGTTATACAAAAACCAGAAAATTAACTGATTAACAGAAACCAAATATTCAACAAACAAATTTCGAAACAAATACTGAACAATTTGGTAATTGAACAATTTAAATCGAAATTTGTTTGTTGAATATTTGATTATTTCATTTCTGTTAATCTGTGAATTTTCTGAGTTTTAGTAAAACTGTAAATTTTGTTTTATATATATATATATTGTGTTTTTGTTATTAATACTTTGTTATTTCCGTTACTGGAATACTCTGTGTCATATGGGATGCATATAACATCATCAGTAGTAGCTTATGATGTTGAGTTTCACTTAGAAAAAAGTTTAGTATAATATATTTTAGTATTGATATGGTTTATGTAAAAGTGTATCCCTTTGCAAAATTAATCAATTGACTAAGTTTCGTTTCAATATCGAAAGTATATATTCGGTTTTCGTTAGATCATATAACTTAAGCAACATTGAGCAAGTTAAGCAACCCATCCAGTTCCTGGATAGGTGACTGCTGGAGAAAAACGATAAATTTACTGTTTGAGAACGAGCGAAGAGAGTCCTAAGACGTGCAGTATAAATTTGGTGATTTTAATATTCTGAGGACGAGCGGAGGGAGTCCGGAGTAGTAAGGATGAACGTTTTGAATCCGATAGAGTGAGGGAAAGTACCGAGGTACCCTGTAACCCATTTTTATTTTTCTTTTGAGACCCATATTTTTTATTGTGTCAATCAAAAATCGCAGTGGAGTTAAATTTTACTGGTTCATGACATGGGAAAATTCTCAATGCTATTTAGCCTTTTCTTTTTTAAATTATTGTAGTAAAACATGAACAAGAATTAGAAAAATATATTCAAAATTCCCTTAAAATATATTTTTTAATTAAATTATATAATTATATTGATTCAATCTTATTTAAATCTCATATTATCAAATAAAAAACGAATAATTAAAATCAGACTTTGATTTATAATGTTTGATTTTATTTATGACGTGATGAAGAAAACTTTTTTGTAATTATCCGTAAAAGGTAATAATCTAAGGCAGGGACTGGTAGAATTAAACGCTTATTTCACCCCTTGGGAGTTAAAAATTATTTAATGTGAAATTAAGGGAAAAACGAAGGAATAAAGTTGCTCGTGTAGTTTCCCCATATTGTGAAGGGGCAAGCCAACCCCACATGGTATCGTGATATGGTCTCATTACGACCGTACTGTCGTGTAGGGGAGATTATCGGACATTTAGCCCTAAACTTCCCCTACAACTTACAATCAACGTCAAGAAGTTTTACCCCAAGAAATCATTTCACATGTTGCTTAAAAAAAACAGTTAAAAAATCAATGAAATTAAATCCAAACAAATAATCATTCCTGCAAAGAACCTCAAAATTTATGAGAATCAAGATTGAATTTTCTTCTTCTTTTATTAAATAAACTTACATACACGGGAAAACACGCATGCTAGGGGAGAGAGAAAATAAAGAAATCAACTTTTTTCCCTTTATGTTATTATGTATATAATGCTAAACGTAAGAAATATAAAGAAGGTCACGCATACACATATAAATATATAAAAAGACATAATATGACAACTAAGTTATGAAAATATTTTGAATTATGTCATGAAAGAATTGAGTCTCTAGTAGTTATTAAAAATGCATTTAGAAAAGAAAATTATAAAGTAAGAAAAAATAAAAATGAACCAAATAAAAATTTGAATGAAATTAATTAACTGTCCCTTTTATGGCTTCAAAGCTTGCCCTTGCATTCACCTTTCGTGAAAAAGCTCTATAAATTAGCATTCATTGTAGTCAAAATATTAATTAAAAGTAATGTTGTACATTGTACTAAGCCATTAGTATTGACTAAGTTAGTCAAAAATGTGTTGTTTCTTTGATTAAAACCTGACCAATAAGTCGATGAAGCAGGTGAAATTACTTTCTGTATATAATTATTATTTTGATTATTGCCAAAAAAAGTATCTAGGAGCACGGAAGTGCCCCCGCCAAGTCTAGTGGTCACTAGTGTACCATCCTTCACCGGAAGCATCTCGAGGCTAATTTAACCCCCTCGTATCTTTTTATTAAGGAAAATAAAAAATATAATTATAATAGTAACTAAAAGATTTTGTTGAGCTGACCCATTCTATTGAATTTCATATCTTTAACTTATTCATAGGTATTAAGATGTAATGGCTCAAACTCAGTTATGACTCTCACTTACTTACTCATCAAAATTCTAAGGCACTTCCAGCAATCGTAGACACTTAAAATTTCGTAAAAAGATAAATGTTTAAAATTGTAAAAGATAAAATCAATGAAAAATTTTCAGTTCCTTCTACCTAAGTTGAAAGGTAATCCTTTTTTTTTTTTTGACACTTTGTATTGAATAATACAACAACAATTATTGTTACAAGTATTAGGGTTAGCATAGTTTCGTTGACTTGAGAGGCTGGTAAGAGAAACAATCCAGTGATTGCACTCTGACGGGTGTTGGTAGATTTAGTATAGATAGGTGTAGAATCATATAATAATAATAAAAAAAATATAAAAAAAAAAAAATAAAAAAATAAAATAAAAAAATAAATAAATAAATAAATAAAAAAAAAATAAAAAAATAAATAATAAAAATAAAAATAAAAAAAAAAAATAAAAAAAAAAAAATAAAAAAAAAAAATAAATAAATAAAAAATAAAATAAATAAAAAAAAATAAAAAAAAATAAATAATAATATAAATAAATAAAATAATAAAGAAGATAGATAAAATAAAAGAAATAAATATATTTAATAGAAATAAGAACTAAAGCAAATAAAGATTTATGGATTGTTTAGCTGGTCTCTGGGCCACTGTCTTCTCAGGCGCCTGGTGGGATTGTCTGGAAGGGTTTTGGAGGAGAGGAGTTGTACAAGAGGATTGGGATGGTCTACTTGGGATTCATGGAATTTTTGGTAGCGGGATTTGGAGAGGTCTCTAACAAATGGGACTTTAAGGTCGTTATGGATGGTGAGGTTAGAAACATAAAAGGGAGCATTAGTGACTTTCCTGAGGATTTTTGACTGTAAGGTTTGAAGACGTTGGGAGTTGGAAGGCTTAGTGGTACCCCACACTTCTAGACCATAGGACCACGCGGGTTTTAAGACTACATTATAAATTCGAAGCTTGCTGCTCAGTGATAGTTTTGACCTATGATCTAGAAGGCGTAGCAGGAACTTGTATCGTCTTGAAACGTCAGTACGTTTGATTTTTGTGTGTAGTTGCCAGTTTAGCCGTCTGTCAAGGTTAAGGCCCAGGTATCGGACAGAAGAGGATTGAGGAATTAGAACTTGATTGAGGGTGACTGGAGGACAAGTGTCAATTCGAAGAGCAAAAGTGACGTGAACACTTTTCTGTTCGTTGATTTTTATCCTCCATTTCCTCAACCAAGGTTCTAGAAGGTATAGGTGGTTTTGAGTTTGATCAGAAGCCGTTATGTGGTCTTCGTGGACAGAAAGGATAGCTTTATCGTCGGCAAAGGTTCCTAGGATTGTGGATGGATGTTCAGGAATGTCGTGTGTGTAGAAGGAGTACAAAATTGGTCCTAAAATACTGCCTTGAGGGACTCCTGCGCTGACGGGATAGATTGTAGAGAATGATGACCCTAAGCTGACTCGAAAGTATCTGTCTGAGAGAAAGGACTTTAGGATAAGATAGTACGTGAAAGGAAGGACACCCTTGAGTTTCCAAAGTAAGCCAGCATGCCAGACTCTATCAAAGGCCTGAGCCTCATCTAGAAAGACTGCTGAGCAATACTTTTTTCTCTCAAGGGAGGAGGCAATGACATCGACAAGTCGATGACATTGTTGGATAGTGGAATGCTGGGATCTAAATCCAAACTGGTGATTAGGAAGGTACTGGTTAAGTGAAGGTATAAGTCTGCGAAGAAGGAGTTTTTCAAGGACTTTGCCCATGACAGGAAGGAGGCTGATTGGTCGATAGGATGAAGAGAGATGGGCCGGTTTGGAGGGTTTTGGGATCATTATAACTGTTGCGAATTTCCATTGGGTGGGAAAATGGGCGGTTCTAAGGACTGAGTTGCAAATATAGGTGAGAAAAAGGATTCCTTTTTTTGGAAGATGCTTTAGGATTTCAGAGGTGATGAGGTCGTATCCAGGGGATTTACGGGATTTAAGGTGTTTTATGGTATACATAATGTCCGACGGATTAAAGGCTTTAGGTGGATGTGACAACTGGAGAGGTGAAAGGAGATCATCTTCAATCATTTGGATATGTTCATTATCAAGGATATCTGGATGAGGAGAGAAAAGATTAACGAGATGTTGAGCAAAGACTTCCACTTTATCAGTTTCTGATATTGCCCAAGAACCATCAGTTTTCTTTAAGGGAGAAGGAATGAACTTATGGGAGAGGAGACGTCTACTAGCGTTCCATAGAGAGCGGTCTTTGTCAGTTAGGTTTTCAGTAAAGCTTTTAAACTTGTCTTCGTTGTACTGTCGAATTAGGTTGGTGAGTTTTCTACTTATATTATTTAAATAGCGTTTGTCCGATGGGTATCTAGTACGTTTCCAACTAGATCTAGCTCGTCTTTTGTCGGTTATAAGTCTACGTATTTCAGTAGGTAATGTTAATGGTTTGTACTTGGTATTATTGTTTAAATTTATCGTTGAGTCCCATATTGATGTCTGTATTGCGTCAGTTAGTAGCTGTACTGCTTCGTCTACGTCGGTGGCTGTTTTCAGGGGTATCGTCAAGTCCAGTTTTTGTTCAATCAGTGTTTGAAAACTGTCCCAGTTTATGGGTCCGTTGATAAGTCTTGGTTTTAAAGGTTTTGGAGAAGGAGTGATGTCTAGGGTTAGGATCACAGGGCTATGATCTGAAGATAGGTCATTGAGGATTGATGCTGCAGGATGAAGCTGGGTTATTGGAGAGGTGACAAAGAAATCTAGGAGATCAGGTAGTCTATTAGGGTCAGAAGGGTAGTAGGTATAATCATTTGGGGAATGTACTTGAAAATTCGTGGAGGATAGAACATCAAGAAGTGAGATACCTCGAGGATTGCTGACTCGACAACCAAACTGTGGGTGTTTTGCATTAAAGTCCCCTCCAGCAATAAATTTAGGACCTAAGGACTGGAATAAGGAGAGGAAATCTTGTTTGGAGATATGTTGGCTGGGAGGGCAGTATATTGATGATAAAGTGTAGTTGAAAGGAGTGGAATTTAATGAAATTGAAGTACTCTGTATTGCCTCTGACGATGTTGAAGGAATAACAAAATGGGAAAGGGAATTTCGTACTAGGATCGCACTACCCCCTCGTGCAGTGTTATTTGGGTGATCTGTTCTGTATGTTGTGTAATTTTGAATGTGAAAATGCGATCGTGAAGTGAAGTGTGTTTCTGTGATGAGGGCAATGTCGATCCTTCTGTCTTGTAGTATTAAGTCTAGTTCCTGACGGTGTTGGGTAACGCCGTTGGCGTTCCAAAGTAGGATAGTGAGGGAAGAATTCGTTAAAGGGAGGGCGCCAACCGCGCGGGAAGGAGAGAGGTGAGGATTGTAGTTAAGGTTGTTATGGCTGTGAAAAGAGGTTCGAGTGTAAGACGGAGTTCGTTAAGGAAGGTTTGGAAGTAAGGAAATAAATTGTTATTGGTAGCAGGAGGAATATGGACGGGTAGACGGGGTCTTTTAGGAGGAGCGGCTGATGCGACAGAGGCATAACTGAAACTCTGGTTGCTTGTCTGAGGTATTGATGTTGGCAATGAAGGTGTGTCGTCTGAAGTGCTGGCTCGGTGGTTTGTGAAGAGTCCTTTTTATTGTTTGTAAGATAGGTGAGATCTGGTATTTGCTGTGGGGGCTGAAGTGTTATTAAAGGTGGTGCAGTTGGTTCAGCTAGTCTGCCTTTTTTTCGAATTTTTAACTGGAGCTCTCTATGTACTGTGCAACCCTTATAGCTGGCTGGGTGTGCTCCATGGCATAGAGCGCATTTTGCATCCTGTTCGGGAGTCTTGGAGCATTCTTGAGTCAAATGAGATTCAGCACATTTAACGCATCTAGGAGGAAGGTTACAATAATGTTTGGTGTGTCCTAGGGCTTGACACCGGGTGCACTGGACCACTGTCGCACGCTTATATGGTTCTTCAACCTTTATCTTACAATGAAATATTGTGGTCACATTGAAGATGTCCTCATTTTTAGAGTTTGGCTCAAGATCAACAAAGAAAAGAGCCAACGGTGCATCTTTTTTTCTAACATTTGTGACGTTTCTGACCGAAAACCCCAGTCCTTCGAGCTCAGATTTTATTGACTCTACTGGGGTCGTGTGGTGAAGGTTACGCAACACCACTCTATAAGGTTTCTCTTCTTTTGGCTGATAGGTATGAAATGTCACGTTCTCGGCTCTAAAAGACCGGACGGCTATTCTGTACCCTTCTGAAGTTTTGCACTGTACTGCAATATCGTTATTGCGGGCTTTACATGTGAATTCTTCTTGTCCTAGAAGATTCTTAAGAGTATTTAAGAATTGTGGAAAATTGACAACGCTTTTGATGTAGATTGGTGGTGGCTTTGGTTGGCTTTGGTCGTTAGAGACATTAATGTTTTCTTCGCCTTCAGGAGGCAAAACTCCAAATTTATTGGGGGTGACAAAAGAAAGCTCCTTAAATTTAGAGTTCGCGACTTTTTCTGAGATACTGGAGTGTGTTGCGGGTCCCGGGAGTATTTGGGTTCATCAGGCTTTGTGTTAATAGGAACTGAATTTAAATTCTTGGCTGTGCCGCTAGAAAGCGCCTGCTGTTCAGAATTTCCTTGTTTCTCAGTGACTGCCACGTTCGGCTTCTTGGGAGCGTCTTTAGGGGGAGACGTAGTTGATCTACGTCGCTTCCCCATCTTGTTATCTGTATTACAGAATATTCGTTTTTGTTTACCTTTCGGTATCTGGGGTTTTCCCTTGTTGATATGGATCCACTGCGGGGCACTTCTACCGGACAGCTTCAATTATTTTCTTAAAACTACTAATTAAAAATTAAAAAAATATAGACTTAAACTTTACTAATATTTACAAAAATTTTACATAATTAAAGAAATCAAAATAATGAACCATCCGGTGTAAAAAAATAAACGTAAAACTTAATAGGGTTGTGTTAAAACGAGAATTAGCGAGAGCCGATGTGAACGTGTTTAACACTCGGAAACAACTCGAAAGGTAATCCTAACCTCAATTTTATGTATAAAGAAAAAAAATTAACAACTAGCGCTACCTAGTAGAGCACACCAAAACTAACAATATCGAGGGCTATATTGTGACAGATCATGACAAAATATTTTTTACGCAATTTATATATTGTTTTATTAAAGAAAATGGAACTGTTTAGTAATAAATAAGTAGTGTAATATGCTGTAACTTATTAATAATTTAATATTTCTTGGCGTATTTTTACGCTAGACTTGGCTCACACGCATGTGTTTTTGTTGGGATTGTCAGTAGTTATTTAAAACAAAATTTATTTGTAGTTAGTGTTAAAAAATTTATTTGTAAACTTGACTGAAGTAATAAATAAATTATTAAACAAACGCGTGAGGTTAAAGTTTTCAGGTTATTTTTTACCTGAAAAAATAACCTGAGTACCAAGCAAACAATTGGCTGTTAAGCAAAAAAATTAGGCATTCCGAAAAAATTCCGTAGCGTAAAAATTGAGTATGTAGTAATGCTACTCTGCTTATGTTATAAAGCATTTACCAAAAAATGAGCGAGAAATGAATCATTGAACAAGAAAACTCGTATTCAAAGAAAATATGCCTGGCTTTTACCTTAAAGTGTTACCCTAGCTTTGAGTACTTTCATTGACTAAAAAAGATGGGCAATGAAAAGATGCCTAAAAGAGATCTATAATATATACTAGCTTTGCACACGTTCAAATTCTTGTAAAGCTATGATATTTCAATAACACTAAGGTGTCTCATCTTCACATTTAAAACTGTTTAAGACAATGATTAGAATGAGCGTTAATGTAGTCTATTGCCAATAATAAAAACTACGAAGTCACTCCACAAAACAAAACTTTATTGGCAAAGCACTTTCAACCTACAAAGAGGCCATCATCAGTGCTACAAACCTACATACAAATACAACAGAATAAAAAACCAAAATAAAATAATGTGAAAAAAACAAATTATGATAATAAGTAATCTAAATAGTGTAAATTGAAAGTGATTATCGTTAAGTTATTGTTTTTTCCACATTATTTTATTTTGGTTTATTATTCTGTTGGTACTTGTTTGTAGGTTTTGCACTGATGATGGCCTCTTCGTAGGTTGAAAGCGGTTTGCCAATAAAGTTTGGTTTTGTGGAGAGACTTTGTAGTTTTCATTATTTGTTTAAGACATATATTTTTTGAATTAAGAGGCTAAACGGAATTGATCCCTCTCACACCACTTCCGTCATTTTAACAACAATATAAGCATTATTTCCCGTTTTCATTCGTTTTTGAAAGATTTTTTCGAGAATCGTTGGTACCTAAATTGATCTTTTAAGATTTATATACTTTATCTATATACTAATAAAGCTCGAAAAAGGTCTTAACTTTTAATGATGCCATTTAGCCAAAACTAATTCATAGATATAAAAAAATCTATACACGTATTTAAACTTTAATCGCAAATTAATTTTTATTACTTTATTACATTAACTTTTTAGAGAAACTTCATATCTTATAAAACCTGTTTTATAAAATGTGTCGTATTTGTCCTTAGGATTTCCTGGTATTTTCTGGATAAAGGGAGAGCACGAACTTACGAAGTCCTTTTGTCTGATACATCATTACTTCTTCAAGTAAGCTAACTTCTATACTTTCTTAATGGAAACAACAAAGACAACTAAAAACAATGACTAAACTAGACACAGAGCGTTTGTTCTTTTGTTTACGTGTAAAGTCTGCAAACTCGCAAACCAGTTTGAAACTTCTCTTCCCTGTTTAAAATGCTCAGCCATACTTTTATAAAACAGTAAGAAAAAAATCCAAAAAAGTAACACACGTACGCACATCAGACCCTTACTAAAGCACCAAGGGTGCGAACAAAAAAAAAGTGTAACTCTAATTAATTTTTCTGCGGCAGACTCGACCCTAGGACACATTTTTACACAAATGATATAACGCGACTACATATTAAAAAAAATCATTTGTTTTATACCCAGAATTTTAAAAAGGTATAATCTTGTTTTATTCTTCTTTCTCTTACTTGTAGGAAAGGAAATTTAATTTTTTACAATGGCGCAATTTTTTTAATTTAATTTTTTTCGGGGTAGAAATTATCTGGACCTTTTTTATGGTTGTTTTTAGGGGTGTAAAATAATAATTAATTTTATATGAGATATGCCGTGAGAAGTAGCCCCCTTGATAGAGTTAAGTATTTTAAAGAACCATATTGTGGCTTGAAATTATCTCTGCATCGAGTTAATTAAGTAAATAAGGGTAAATTAATAAAATAATGTAAGAGTGAATTTTTGATTAGATTGATAAGCTTAAATTTAATTATGTTGTCTGCATCAAATCTTTTTCTTATTTTTTGAAAAACTTTTTTTCTGATTTTAAGTCTGCAGAACGTAAGCCCTTTAAAAAATTAAAACTTTAGTTCAAGCCTCTAATTGATTTCTATTTATTCTTGTATCATACTATACAAATAAATAAATAAATAATAAATAATAAATAAAAATGATCTTGATAAATAAAATGATAAATGATAAATAAAATGATCTTGAGTTTACCTCCTGCTCAACATAAGCTTTAATGTATTAGGCATTTTAGGGTATAAAATGATTAATAGGTGCTGTTTTGTGCTGACCATATTGCTTAAGCTCTTTAAGCAGTATGGTCACTAATAAGCACTCTTAGACTGAATCATTGCTCAAATTATAACTATTAAACTATAAACGATTCTATTTAGCAAATAGAGCCGTTATTGTTTGGTTACGTTAAACAAGCATTTAAAAATAATTTTTACTTTACCTCATTTATACTGTAGGTATATAGGAAAAGTATTGTGTTTGCAAAAAATCCGAAACCAGGATGTCACCGGAATCATCTGTTTCAAATGTTTTTAAGATTTCCTGAGTGATTTTTACAAATTTGTCTATCTGTATGCGTATGTGTGTATGTATATGTGTGTGTCTGTCATCATCGTAGTTCCTAGTGTGTGTTTGCTAGAGAGTTGAAACTTAGTATAAAAATCATTATGCTGTTGAAGTATTCCTATTCGAAAAATAATTTTATTATGACATCATTAACTTGCAATAATGGCTCAGCGAAAATGATAAAACGCGGAAAAATTATGCGATCAAATTGAGATTTAGCACGCATAAAGACTATCATATGTGCCAAGTTTCATCTCATTACCAGCATTAGTTTATTTTTTATCAAATGACTTGTGCACGTTTTTTTAAATTTTTAAAAATTTAAACTTATTCCATTGATTTAAAATTTAGTACAAGTATATACTTTTACATAATAAATTACTACACCAAGTTTTGTTTTAATGCGACAAGCATATTTATGGTGTTTTGGATTATAAATGGTAAGCAACATTGACAGTGGTCTGTGCTGTATGGATAAAAGCTAAGAACAAAACGGATGTATTTACTATCTGTGGACGACCGAAACGAGTCTGAAGACGCCTAGCAATATAAATTTGGCGAAGTGTATATTCTGAGTTCGAAGTAGGGAGGATGAGCATAGCGAATCCAATATGATGAGGAAAAGTTCCGAGGTATCCTCAACCCTTTTTTCCAAGTAGTTTACGACAACGCCGAAAAAGAAAAACATAAAATCAAACATATAGGACGCAAAACAATTTTATCTAAATAATTACAAGTTTATAAACGCTTAACTCGCCCTTAGAATGTCATAATTATCCAAACCTCAATGTAGCATTATTTCGATCTCACTACGATTAATCTCAGAATGATTAAGTAACCATATTTTAGGATTTTAACCTAAAGAAGCTTTTTAATGTATTACTGTAGATAGGCATTTAATCCTGTTCGTTTCTTTTTTCACCTTCACCTTCACCTTCACCCTTTCAGATAACCCTGAAAGGGAATTTTGGAAAATATCTTTCGGATTAATATTAATTCTTAAGTTTACATATAGAACTTAAGAATTAATATCCGATTATTAATTATTAATAAGTATTAGATGGTTAATTAAGTATTAATATTAATAAAATCATTGTCCTATCATTTCATTTTTATTCTTTACCTTGTAATTAATTTTTAAAAATAAATAAACAATTGACTGAATTAATATATCTTTACCAAAATTCAATAAATTCGGTTGAAATGATGAGGATTATTTATTGAATACGATAACAAACAGAATGTACAACCTGAAACTGCTTTTTTGACGAATCAATAAAAACCTACAGGAATAAAGAATTCATGTAAATGTATGAAATCATGTTACATCAAAAATGCATTTTTATTGTATTGTGTTGTGCGTGTAGTATCACATGCTGTGATTTACATATCAATCCTGTTGCAGACAACACGTTGATTTATGTACATTAGATTTACTGAATAAACCTTATTTTTATTTTTTTACGCACATGTTAAAGTTATTTAGGTGAATTTTTAAGAATTTCAAAAGTTACTTGAAAATTTAAAACTTATTGCATTAAGCATAAGATCTTTGATTATACTGTAATATAAGGCAATCAAAGAGACACAAAGAATCTTTTTTGTTGATCAGCTAATTAAGTCGTAAGTAAACAAATTACATATTTCAATACTTACGGAATAATTAATACATATTATATGTACCGGGTAGAAAATTACAGATGTAACAACAACAAATCTTTTAAAATAAAGGATTTTAATTTAACTAATGCTGATAATAAGATTAAACTTGGCACATATATTAGTCTTATACATGGGTACCTGCGTGATAAATCTCAAATTGATCCCAAAGTTTTTCCGCGTTTTATGATTTTTTGAAATTTTTGCCGAGTCATCATTACATGTTAATGAAGTCGTTTCCTGAACAGCACAACTACACCTAAAGACTGATTTAGGAAAAACATTCTAGCATAAATAAACTTGGAGCAACGATGATAACAGGCAGAGAGACACTCCCGCACATACACACTTACAGGTAGACAACATTCTGTAAACTACCGAGGAAGCCTAAAACACCTGAAACCATAGAGATACATTATTAGAGGGGCCCAATTGGTTGAGTTTTGAAACATTGAAAAGGTAACCTGAACACCTTCGACTATCAATATAATCAAATAAACAGAACAAAAATACAGACTCTTACATAGTAGAACGTTAAAATACAAATCAAAACACAAAAAATGTAAGGGAAGACAAAAACAGTTATAACCTTATATATTATAACTTTAACTCACTTTTCTAGAGGAGGTTTTAATTAGGTTACAAAGAGCCCCTGAGAGCCCAAAAAAATGTTTCAGGACTGTCAATGTAATAAGATAGGCTATGCCCCCTCTAGTATATATCTCTATGCCTGAAACGGATAATTCCGTTTATACCTAAGTTATAAATGAGGAAAAGGAATAATACAAGGTAATAACGAATATTTTTACGTAATAACACGGTATGCCATATAACTTTTAAAGTTTTTAAAATTACCATATTCAGGTAATTGTTACCAAATAAAGTTTATAATTTGGAACTCGCAAGTGGCATTTTACTGGAGATAATAAGAGAGAAAGTGTTGGAACATGTTACCCGTTTAGTTTTGAGGATTCAATGTTGGCGCATTTGAAATGTTCCACCCAGTATAATACAATAGAACATTCGCTGTGTAGGTAACATCAATTGTGGTTACGAAGCGACCAGGGGGAGTCCAGTTTTCTATTTGTTTCTTATTTATTGAATCATAACCGCTCATGTTGAGACGGTTATATTTTAAGATTTTATAAAGTTTGTAATATACGTTGAGTGTTTTATAAAGAACGTCAACAAGACATATATTTATAATATAGCATTGGTAACCATAAAACAATTTTCAAATAAAAGTTTTGAAATAAGCATTTAACAAAGAAAGAGAGGCGTGGTAAAATGACGAAAATTTTACGCTATTTCGCGATTTTTCTTTGTAAAATATTTGCTAATGGGATAGGCGTCATTGCGGGAGTCGATCCTCGGACCACGACACAAATCCGTTTCAGAGGTCCCTGATGACAAATAATACGTTTCGCAAAAATTTATATATAACTAATTTGATGTATTTTTTAAAGAAAATGCGCAGAGTTTTAAATAAACCAACCATGAAACCAATTTAGCATTAAAATAGTGCAAATAATGGTGTGTTCTGCCAATTTTAGTGGCATGCTTACTTTAACCAACCTAATAATTATGCGCATTTCTTTCGGAAAATACAGAAGCAATTTAAAAGAAAGTTAATGATTAGTGCTTGATGATTGAGTAACTGCTCATGAAGCATAAACCGGATACTTATGCAAGAAATGAATTATTAAGCACGGAAACACGCATTCCAAAGGAAATTCGCCCGACATGCAGACCACTGCGCCAGTATTATTATTTTTAAGAATGTTGATTATTTCAGACTTTCTTTTTCCTTACATTTAAAATTATAGGTAATAATATGCTAATTAGATTATGTGAAGTGTACAAGTAATACCATTAGGTGTACGAGGAAATTAAATTTAGGTATAAATGAGGATATAAACTTTTTCATAGTTAAGTAAATATACCATATTGGTTTATGGTAGACTCGTGTAATAAGCATTAATATTAGATTTCTCAGACAGAGTCCCGCACAAATAACATTTCCATTAGTTTTGCTCTGTTCTATATGTAATAATCTTTAGCTATTTAATACTTAAGGTATACAACTCATCAGAATTACATATCCTAGTATGTTCGCTTTGAATAAATTATAACAGTATAATTGTATTGCATACTTCATCGAAATACGCAATGGGATAAATAGTGGATTACTTAGGCTTATCTAAAGTGAAGCTGTAACGTTACATCTTAAGAGCATTAATCAGCTAATTTATTAATGCTATAATTGAAATTCCAAGTAAATCTGAGAATATAAACTGAACTTTTAAAGGGACAACATGTGAGTCAAGAATGTTGTGTAATTAACGTGATACTTTAATAACCAAGTAGATTAATAATTAATGTTTAATGACTAATTACTCATTACCATGGATCAATAATAATTAATATAACATTAATAAGTAACTAATGCATAAAAAGCATCTTCAAAATGTTACTAGAGTATTGGTACTTAATATGTATTTTTCAAATTTTACATTTATCAAGATCTATCAAATATAAATCTTGTTTAAACATTCTGTAAATCAGTATGTTTGTTTGTCTATTATCTTATACCTTTGTATCATCCGTTATCAAATACAGATCCATCCGTAAGATGGATACAAAGTTATTAAATACAATAAACATATATGTTTGCTTATTTAAATGTTTCTATCTATTAAAATAAAATTAGATTGTTAACAAAAGAAATGACACTATTTTCTTTGTCTGGTGTGGTGCTTAATTCATAGTACTCTATAAAACAAAATATACAACTTTTATAATAATATATACAAAGTCAGTGGCGGACAGAGCAAAAAAGGACCAAGGCGGGTTTTGCTTAAAAGGGCACATACCTTCATCTCAAGGGGCGTAATAAGGAGGGGGGTCCTATAGTACTTGCAAAGTATAGGGGGTCTTCTTTTAACTAGTAAGTGGCAAAAATCTATGTAGAATTTAAGTTTTTAATTTAAATGTAATATTTAATTAAAAGTCTCCGTATGGGGCCTCTAAACGTCTAGGTATGATAATTTGGGGCCATTAAGATTTAAAATTTAGAATACATCTTTAATTACTTAAAAAACATTAATATCAAGAGCCCTTTTATGCTGCTTTTGAGCCCTGATGAAGTATAGTAATCATTTCTTGGCTATAGTATTCCGTAAGAGGACCTTAAAAGTCTAGGTGAAATAAATAGGGGGCTTAAAGACCCTAGATTTAGGTAATTATTTAAGAAAATTTTAATTGTTTTAAAAACATTTAATTCTAGAAGCTCTTTAGGCCCTACCTTGGCCTCTTTGACTTTGGTCTTATAAATATATTTTATAATTATAATAAATAAATGTATTTATATGTTTTAAGTTTAAAATATAAAATAAATAAATATATTTATATATTTTAAGTTTAAAAATATTTAATATAATTATTTCTTTTCATTTTCGTTGTTTTTTATTTTTGGCCAAGGACCCATGGAGGGCTGCCGTCCTTGCACTCACTGGCCAGTCCGACCCTGTACAAAATATACATTGCAAATAAAAAATACCCAAAACAATGCAAAAATAGATATAAATAAATGTATAAATTTTATTTATAATATAAATATAACAGTTATATTTATATAAAAAAATATACAAAAAAATATAAATTTATATAAAAAATATTTATATTAAATAAAATATATATATAAGAAATTAATTATATATAATTAATTTATATATAAATTCTCTTTTATATATTTTATCATCTATTTTATCATTATATCCTTTCATATAATATTTTTATCATCTTTGACATAAACATAATTTTATTATTCACATCAAAAACTCATAATGGAAACTTATTTTTACTTTTCGTCATTTGTACCGTAGGCGTATGTATATAGGGAAAGTATTATGCACTAAAATTCTAAAACCGAGATTTTACCTCAATTATACGTTTTAGATGTTTTAAGACCTCTTGACTGGTTTTAAGCAAGTTGTCTGTGTGTGTGTGTTGTCATCGAAGCTCCCCGTGTGTTTTGGAGAATTAATGCGATACAAAAACTAAACTTTAGGTCTAGTTGAGCTTTCCATAGGTATAGAAAATAATTTTTCCATGACTTGACTAACCGTTAATATTGAGTAAAAATTTATTTAAAAACGCATAAAAATTTTGCATTCAAGAAGTCCTATAGAAGACCAACAAAAGTTTCATGTCATTATCAGCATTTGTTAAATTTCAAATTCGTTGAAATCGGAAAAGTAACTCATTGAGGTAAAATTTAGCACGAGTTTTGTTTCCTTTGAAATAATGCAGTAGACAGATTTTCATTTTAAAAAGTTTGTAGAGTATCCACGGCGTTTGTCACTACTACTGTTGAAGAAGTATTGAGAGTAGTCAATAGGGGGAAAAATTTATTTTTCCTGGCTAAGAAAGAGTGGTACTTAAGAAGTGAGTTGGAAGATGTGAGGATAAACAAAGATTAAATGATGTGATGGATAATTCCGAGGTACCTTGATCCCGATTTGATTCTGATTTAAACCATGTATGCGAATTTTAAACATTTAAAACTTTCTGAGTGATTTTCCTAAGCAAGAGTCTGTCTGTTTGCGTGCCTGTTATTATTGTAGATAACTACTCACACTGTATTTATGCTAGAGATTTAAAACTTTGTACAAATAAGTCTAGTTGTGCTATTGGAAAGACATTTTAATGACGTTACTAATGGCTTATCGAAAATTTCATAAGTTGATATAAAACGAATAAATATTTGGGTTGAATTGAAATTTAGTACGCATTTAGCCATTTATAAGAACAACAAATATGTGCGTCTTATTATCATGCAGTTAAAATTTAAATAAAATGGAATGTATATCATTTGATACTACCGAGTTTTGCAAAACATAAACGGTTGACACAATGGGTATGGGGTACGTCGGAAATTTTGCTTCACCATGTCAGAAAATGGAAATCACTAATACCAACATCGGTCGATGATGCTTAATATAATTGAAGCAACAAACACTATATTTAATTTCCTAAGAAAAAATGAGCCTATTTAAAGAAACGTTCACATTCCATTTTGACACAATGTAATTGTGCGAGAGACACCTGGGAAATGTAATTAGCAAAATGCAATGCTACATCTGGGAACTGTTCCATCATTCGACATTCGTCATCATTGATGGCTCGACATATTGTCATGTCCCACTCTGATTCGTTACGTCTAACTCATCAGGGCGCCGACAGAGCCTAAACTCACTCTGAAAGGTTAGAGGTTAAATTAAAAATTAAACGAAACAGAGTAGGATATAACATTATGTCGAGCCATCAATGATGGAACAGTTCCCATCATCAGATGTAGCATTGCATTTTGCTTGTTACATTTCCTTGATGTCTCTCGCACAATTATATTGTGTCAAAATGGAATGTAACCGTTTTTTAAATAGCCTCATTTTTTCTTTGGAAATTAAATATAGTGTTTTTGGTTCACGTATATTAAGCAGCATCGACCGATGATAGTGATTTTCATTTTCCGAAGTGTTAAGGAAGAACATAGTAAATCTGATATAATGAAGAAAATCTTCCGAGGTACCCCATACCCGATTTTTAATAAGTATTTAACAATTTTAGAATAATAACTTCAAAGATTAATAATTTAATACCCGTGTAAAAGAACTAAATTTTAACTAAAAAGTTATATAGAAAGTAAAACAGTATTGTGTCATCCTTGTTATTTAGAATAAAACCTTTACTTGAAATAAACAACCCGAGGAAAAGGGAACAAAAGATATTTGTAAAAGCAAGACAATCTAACTATTTACATAGCCTCTTTGTCGTTCCAAGGGTAGTCTAAAAACTACCAAGGAATCCTAGTCTAAACCTCTGGGACACCGAAAAACCAAAAACCTACATTTTCCACAAAAAGGTAAAAGAATGGAAATATCCGTAAAAACACCGTCCGTTTCCATTCTTCAGGAAAAATAAGGACATAAAGTTTATTTTTCACGAGGAAAGAAATATTTTAAGGTTTTTTTTCTACAAATAAAAAGTTGAAATATATCATAAAGGTACAATAGCCTATTTTTATATCTAGAATAAAAAAAAAATAAAATTTTTGAGGAACATAAACACATTGTTATTATATTGTAAATAACACTTCTTTTCATTCAAGTTTTTATTATTTCAAAGGATTTTACTTTTTATTTTTAAATCACTTTGTATTTTAAGAAAACTCAAAATGTATAAAAATACGAGAAAAAGATTTTGATACAGGCTAGAGAGTTGTAATGTAATCCTGAAATAAAAGAAAGAAGGACTCTAAGTTGGAAAAGTTGAGAATGAAGGACTTAATTTGCCACTTGGCCGCTCAGACTTTGATCCTATCCCCTCGACTCTCTTTTCCTTTTACTTGTTTATTCTGTTTTTTATATCCAAGGACTGCCTTAAGAAGCAGGACACCGTGAAATCACCCGGTGATAACTTAATTAATTTTTATACAAAAAGAATACCAAAATAAGAAAAATAATATTTCTATTCAACAAAATATAAAAATGATATTTTTTTTTCGGTTGTTGGTTAGTAATAACTTTTAAAGTAATGCTTATAGATTACTCTTGTACCTAGTACAAGAGTTGTAATACCTACGACTTGATTCGTAAGTTAGGTTTTCTTATGTAGCGACCTTGCCCTATAAATATATTTTGCGTCTGGAGGACATAAAATGCGTTTATGGTGCCAGGCAAATATTTTTCGAAAACAAGGTTTACATAGGCAGACTATAGTCAATTGTCAGGATGATATTTCCATGTCGATTTTCAGATTGATTTCCTGACCAACATTGGTCAGGAAAACAGAACAAAGATGGTATGGTATATGGTATGATACTTTTGTCTATTTAACTGACTTACTCATTCTCTCACTCTACTCTACCCTCTCAACTATCCTATCAATATGGAGTCACCTTTTTCAAAACAATTACTTTATTTTTTTTGGTATAGTACCGGTTTAATTTACTCTTTTATACTGTATTTCAATAAAGCCTTCCCATTGATTATGATTTATATATTATTTTTTTTGTTTGGCCGAAGGATTTAAATTGGTTAGCTTTCGAGGCAGTTGTGGCAACAGAGGGAAAGCAGACAATAAATCATGTACAAAGCATAACCAATATGGTTTTTACTTTTCCTCGGTTGCTCGGCTTTTCCTTGGTTGCCAAAACTGTTCGAAAGCTAAATAATTTAAATCCCTCGTCCAGGCAGCCTTGGGACCTAATAAAGTTTTTTTCTTGCTCGAAAAACCCTTCTTATGTACGTACCACTTTTTACCCAAATATATATGTAGGTTAAAGTTGTTTGCCTTACGGCAACAACGGTAACAACTTGGCTAAAGTTCGCAATATTTTGTTTCCACAATTTAAAACATCTTATCGGGCGTTATTGATTGTGTTATGTTACTTAAAGTAATTAATAAGTTTAAGAACCAGACCTGAAAGACCGTCATCTATTATGCACTGTTTAAACCTTAATTTAAGGAAAACCGCGTAGAATTCTTTCTGTTCAAAGCAATGGACTTCTCTAAGTTTGGTTACAGAGCGCATACTATTTTTTTTATTATTGGACAAATTTTAATTTTCTTTAAATAAACTATTTCCTGATTTTGTACATAAAAAGATCAAATTTAAAAAAAATGGCAAATCATTCTAACGGGGGACCACTTATTTATAAAAAAATATCCTTCGGCCCCTTGGCCACTATGTGACGCCGCTGTGGGCAACTATCTGGCCCCGCTTGCCCTTATTAACAATTTGAAGCCACATTGTTGTTTTCTTTTATTAGTTTGTCATATTACGAGTTTTGTTAAGTTGCATATTGCCATAATATTAGAAAATTTCCAAACGTTTTAGTAGAAACCCGTCATTTCTTTACGTAAAACTACATATACATATCATACAATAAAACCAAAACTAATGCTAGTAATAATATACGTCTATGCCGTATTTAGTTCACTTTATATAGCAGTATGGCTATACTAATTTTCATCTCGATCTAAACTGTTTTCAATTTTTAATGTGAATTTTAGAATTTTTTTGAATAATTATTATTTAAGTAAAGACGTCATACATATTGTGCAAACAATCGAGTTATGTACTTTTAATGATATGATTAATTTTTTACCAAGTTTTGATATATATATATATATATATATATATATATATATATATATATATATATTATATATATATATATATATATATATATATATGTATATGTATATGTATATGTATGTATAAACATATAGATCTGTGAGTCCCTACCTTTTTATAAAAACCACCCCCCCCCCTTCAATTAATTAAACCTTATAAGCTCTGTTTTTCTTGGGAAATTCGCAAAAAAATACAAATTCTTAAATTCTTCATTACTCGAGAAAAAGTATTAGAAAATGATTGGTTTCAAACAGTAAAGAATGAGTCATGTTTTTGAGGTACAGTTCTCGAACTAAGCAAGTAAGTAAAGCTGAAAAGAGGAATCTAAATTGTAATTTCCTACACCAAATAATAGAATTTATACCTAGAAACATATTTCAATTTTTATGACTCAAAAAATAAATTTTCATTCATACAAAGAGATATTAAACAAACTCAAGACTTCGTGTTTCTCTTTCATGTATACTTCCTAACATATACTTAAAACATTTCTATAGAAATTACAAAACATAAGAAGTGTTGCTACTTAAATTAGAGCTTTTTAAGTTTATTTCATGTTTCACAAAGGCTTAGTGTTACATATCACTTTAAGTAAGAAAACCCCATTCACACACTTAAAATTTTGAAGAAAATCCCCCCTCATTCAAAATAAAAATAAGAAAAGGTTTCTCAAAGAGTTCAAAAGTTTAAAAAGCATACTTTTTAACGTTTGTAAAAAAGTTTAGATATAAATTATAAAAGAGAAATGTAAAAGATGCAAGAAAATAGAAAATAACTTCTTTTTTTAGATTTTCAAAAAGTTGCTCGCAAGTTTCATTACTGATTCTGAAGCATAAGTTGAAAAAAGGTTGAGTAGCACTCTTTAAAAGAATGTTTTATTTTAAATGTTTTTTGAGGTCGCACTTAATATGCCACCTACGTTCCAACACAAGTCAAAAGAGAAAAAGAAAGAAATGAATATTATTTCTCTTCTTAATGCAAATATAGCTTCACCTTATTTTATTAAAATCGTTGTCAGTATTACGTTAGAAATTATTCGATATTATATCATCAAAATATTTAAATAGTCACCAATTTAATATTTATATTTCATATTTAGCGTATTTTTACCAGAAAGTAGATCTTTTTAGTTTGTTCGAAAGTGTGCTAGGGAGGAAGGAGAGAGGAATAAGAGGTATATGAGTAAAAGGTTCTCTTACTCGTAAAAAATACCAAGAATCAACCTCAAAAAGAATTAGTGGGAAGGACACCAGATTTTAAAAACCAGATTGTTGTGTCATCATTTTCCCGGTTTGCTAAGTGAATAAACTGTGTTTGCAAAAAATTGATTGTTTGCGTGTAAGAGTTTCTACCCTTGGGTATGGCACATGACAACACTCAAAGGTTTTTCCAATCCGAAACCGGAATTTTCCCTTTCAGGGTTTTTCAAGGCCTCCTGAGTGGTTTTCACAAAGTTGTCTGTCTGTATGTGTGTGTTTTTTTTCCTCTGGTAGTCATCCTACTAGAGGCCGTTTATTTGCAGCATGTCCCACAATTATATTACATGCTTATCAAAATATAATCGTATATAAATATTTGATATGTTCTTAAAGGTGTATTCTTTTTTTTCTATTGTAATTTAGGCTCTATCTTCTCTAAAATAAGTGTTCTTCAAAATTAGTTCATATTTATTGTCATTATTTTTAAGGTATGTTTTGAAATATTTATAAATTTTCAAAATTAATAGTGTCAATAAAATTAATGAAGTGTTGTTTAAATTCTTTTTGTACAAGTTGAGTTGCAGGTACTGGCCAGTTGTTTCCTGTTGACATTATATATTGTATTAATGGAAGTCTTTCTCTATCTAATATGTTACAGTCATATATTAAATGCATGACAGACTTGTCTGTTCTTCTGTTACACTTACAACAACTAGAATCATTTAAGTTGAATCTTTTCAGATACTCGTTACATTTTCCATGTCCTGTTGTAAACATGGTAAATTTATATGAATAATCCCATGGTCCAAACTTCAAACGATGGCTAATAGTTGGAAAAAATAATTTAGTTGTAGCTCCATTGGATGAATTGTTCCAAGTAAGATTCCAATTCTCGATTTTCTTTTTTCTTGACTTTTTAATTGCATAAGACTTAGGATAAAATTGGTAACTTACTGGAAGGCTGTCATCAGTACTTGCTATTTTGGCTAAACTGTCTGCAATTTCATTTCCCACTATTCCTGCATGTGCTCTAACCCAACCAAAAGAGACTTGGCCGAAAGGTAAAACGTTAATTAAATTTCGAATTTTCATTAGAAAAGGATTATGGTTCCAAATACTGTTAAGACAATCTAATGTAGATCTGTTGTCTGTTTTAATAATGTATCTTTTATTTCCATTGTTTCTTTCAAATAGCCATTCGACCGCTTTAAAGATAGCAAACTGTTCTGCTTGGTAATTTGAACATTGTGGTGAAAGTTTAAACGTTTTAGTGGAAATAACGTTAGAATTTGAATAGACCACAAATGCACAGCCAACTCCTTCTGAATTTTTACTACCGTCAGTATAGATAGATAAGCTAAAATCACTGTCATTTGCGCTCTCTAAAATTTGACTTTCTATATAAATTTTCACTGTCAATCCAATCTAAATTGGAACCTTTTTGGATTCTATAAAGATCATACGCTTGATACGCTTCTTCACAGATGGGAATGATCCCTCCTAAGACACAGCAAGCTTCATAGAATATGGTTCGGTAACCCTTTATAATCCTTAAGGCAATCAAAACGTTGACAAGTCTTTAATGTTTGTCTATTAGCTTTGACTTCTAACCCTTCAATCCAAGCAGGAGCAGCATGTAATATCATTGGAAGAAAGGCACCGTTATATATAATTTGCAGAGCTTTACAGCCTGTGTGTTTGTGTGTGTATGAGTGTATGGGACTGTTATCATCATAGCGCCCAGTGTATTTATGCTATAGAGAGTTGAAATTTTTCTACATAAATCAGTCTGCCGCTGTAGTTGTGCTATCCAAAAACTATTTTTTGATGACGTCACTAACCCGCAATAATAACTATACAAGTTCTACATCTAAATAGTTTTATTTTTATGTTAGTATGATGATTAGAACTGATAACTAAGCGGAACGATCCTCCACTTCAACTTCTCACTCCTTCCATGCGACTCTCCTCATGACGTCATTTTTCAATTTTAAATTCGTTAAAACATTATAAACCTGCAACAATACTTTCTAATTAACTTTTTCCCCAAAAAATATAAAGATTTACAACCTTTTTAACATATTTTAATTTCATGGTAGATATAAAGATTAGACAATAGTGAAACATGTTTCTGATATGTTAATATTTTCAACAGAAATATTTATGATATTTTTTTCAAGAATTAACACTTCGAGTAAAGGTTTCGGTGTAAGCCCTTATTTTTGAGGTTGGAAACACCCTCTTATTTTCTTTAATTTTGTTTTTTACCTCACTTTTAAAAAACTCTCGTCGCATATTTTTACAAAAAAAGCTCACTTAGGGAATAGGGTTGTATAAGCGTCACTTCTAAAAATATATTGCCTATAAGATTGTAAAGAGGGGTTCTATATTCATAGTAAATGAGCTTAAACGCTTAAATGTCTTTGCCAGTTTTTATCCGCTATTATAAGATTCTTATTGTTGTGGGTAAGCTATTGTAAAAAAATACCCCCCTTGAAGCTTATTAAAGAAGATAGAAAGCTTAAGTGGGGGCAAAGCTTTTAAAAAATAACATTTTTTTATTCCTTCGTTGATGAAGAATAATTTACTTTACAATGCTTTTTGAGCGAGTAAGGCGCCTTATCAAAAAGATTTGTTAAACCAACAATACAATATTTATATTTATTTTTATTTAGATTTTTACAGCACTTTTAAAAGTCAGATAACACTTCCTTCCATTGCTATCTAGTAATTTGTAATAGTAATAATAATCATGAAAGCTGATTCTGTTGGTAAGACTGTGCATTAACTTCGTATTGCCATCGTTGTCAATAAATAATTCCGGCGCGGTGGTCCGCTGTCGGGCGAATATCATTTAGAATGCGTGTTTCCGTGCTTAACAACCAATTTCTTGCTTAAGGTTCCAGTTCATGCTTTAAAACCTAAGCAGTTACTCAATTTCAAACACTGCTCGTAACTCATTTTGTCTGTATTTTTCAAAGGAAATGCGCATAATTATCCAGTTGGTTGTACAAAACTATGCCTCTAAAATTAGGAGTACGCCCATGATTATTTGCACTAGTTTAAAGCTTAGTTACTTATTCAGTAGTCTTTATAGGTTTTAGCGCATTTCCTTTGAACAAAAACTTGGTTTTCAATAGGGTTCGTGTCCTCCCAAAGGTACATTATATGAGTAAAGGTACATTATATGAGTATAATAATCTCAACACACATACATCTATTATAATTGGAATTTTAGCTGGACATGTAGACGAAGCTAGCGCTAGAGGTCCATAGCAATTAGTTGGAAGTCCCTTACTTACCCCCGACTCATAAACCCAAATAATGACTTGGCTAAAATTTCGAAAAATCGAGGAGATTTGACAGGAATGTAACTATGTATAACACCAATATACGTGCGAAGTTTCGACACGGCGAAATGTATATTCTGAGGACCAGCGAAGCGAGTCCGAAGTAGGTAGGATGAGTGAAGCGAATGTGATGAGAAGTTCCAAAGTACCCCATAACCGATTTTTAGAATTAGTCTAAATATTCAGAAAATTGTTAGTATTAAAAGTTTATAGTGTACTTATTCTGAATATTTTTTTTCTGTCTAATTAATATGTGCCGTATATTTTTTCCCGTGTACTTTTTTACGTGTTTTTCCGTGTATTTTTTATTTTAATTTTTTTCTGTAATTTTTTTGTACTTTTTCCTGTAGTTTTCCGTGTGATTCCTGTATTTTTTCTCGTGTACTTTTATTCCGGATGCCATTTTCGATAGTCTAGGACCGTGTTTTCCCCTTATTTTTTTTATAATATTTATAAGAATAATATTGGTACATATAAACTCAGAAACAAATTTCACTGGGGAAGGAGACAATTTCAAAAGTCTAGGACCATCTTCTCCCCTTATTTTTATGGATTTAATGTTGGTGCATCTGAACTGTGCATCCGGTATACCTTCTTGAGATAAAAGAGGCCTCCGGTCACTTGGCGCTACGCGACGTCAGCATTAGAGGCCGGTTGGTGGCCCCGCGTCTCTATGTGGGCACATTGCGGCTACATGGTTGTTAACAGTTTGTCATATTACTAATTAATATAAGGGGCATAGTGCCACAATATAAGTGAATTTTCAAATGTATTAGTTTTAAAATGTATAAAAAACATACCTTGTTTACATCATGTTTTATATATCAATCGATAAAAACCATTATTAATGCTGATAATCAATTTTAATCTTCATACATCCGTATAAAATTTCAGTGGAATCAAAAATATTTAAGTTTTATGATTTTTGAAAGTTTTGTTTCGTTATAATTGTAGGTTAATAATGTCTTACATGTTTCATAAACAACAGGGTTCGCGACATTAACAAGGTTGATTATTATATTCTGTTATTATGTGATGATAATATTTATTATGTTGAATATTATCTTTTGATATTACAAGTTTCATTTCGATCCATAAAAATGTCTAGGAAAACAATCTCAAAAATACATTACATACACACACACTCACATATATACATACACACACAAACACACACACACAAAACACACATATATATATATATATATATATATATATATATATATATATATATATATATATATATATATATATATATATATATATATATATATATATATATATATATATATATATATATATATATATATATATATATATATGTTTGTATATATATATATAAACCTCATACATATTTATATATATTCTTGATCAGTAAGCCCTCTGTCGCAAAAAAATTGCATCTCCCCTTCTATGACCCCAATCTCATGAGGTAATTTGAGGTAATTTTACTTTAAAATTCTATAAAATATAGTAGGTCTTAAAAATGGATAACTAAACTGACGTCACGTATTAGTTTATTTTTACCGAAATATGAACATTTTTCGCTGCCATGATTTTTTTTAAATTCAATAAAAATAAACAGGAATCATATATGTGCGTTTTTGAGGTTTTTTTAAATAACCCTTTTATGTGCTATACTTTTATTTTATGGAATAATCCAAAAACATGCAAGTAACTTAGTATATTAAAACTAAAAATACGGACACTTGTTTGAATAAAAGCATTTCTAATGAACAAAACAACCATACAAGTGTTAAAGAAAACTTTATTATGCGTGTTACGAGCTCATAAAAATAAAATAAAAAAGTAATTGTGATATTAAGTTGTGCTAGTGATAAGAAACTATAAAATAATCAAAAAAGTCAAAGATTGTTAAGGTCACGTGATTATTGATTATTCGAGTGTTTAAGTCAAAACCGTATGGTAATTTGTTTTAATAACTTGGTATAAGTTACCCGCTTCCTTCTTTATTAGCTCAGTTCGTTGACCTTCGAGTGTGTTTTTTAAGAAGTGAAGTTTTTTGTTCTTTAGGGATCCTTAAACGACTTGATTATAATTACATATTTATTTTTAACGTAAACCCCACCACGGGGATAAAGTATGTTGATTTTGATGGTCGTAGTTCTATTTTGATGAATATGCTGCTGAAAAACAGCATTAGCATAACAGATCCTTAACTGATACCGTCACCCAATATTCCATTATTACGTAGGTGATATTCAGAACATTACACTAGATTGACATTGTGGCTTAAGATTTACAAGATACATTGTAAGATTTAGAAGATATTAACTTAGTTGCAGTGTATTTTAGACGTAGTTATTTGTTCACTCTCATGTTTTTTCTGGAAGAAATCATTTTTATCACCACGCTCTTTTTACCCAAATATATATATCATATGTTGCGTTTTCGCTACATGAGTTGGTGCTTTACTTTTTTTTATTGCAATTCTAGATAAATTAATTAAATTACTGATTACAAATATGAATTAAAAACGTTGATTACATTTTTAGTTTAAGCTATATATATATATATATATATATATATATATATATATATATATATATATATATATATATATATATATATATATATATATATATATAATAATATATATATATAATATATAATTACAAATTAAAAAGGAAAATACTAAAGTATAACATAACAATCTTTTATAATAATAATAACTTACAGGAGGTGAAGCGAAGAGATTTAGAGGGGTTTTGAGTAAGTTCTTCCCAACTTACCTGACCGAAGAAGACATATGTCGCAACTTCTCAAAACCCCTCTAAATCTCTTCGCTTCACCTCCTGTAAGTTATTATTATTATAAAGATGTTATATATATATATATATTAATATATATATATATATATATATATATATATTATATATTATATATATATATATATATAATAAAATAAATAAAATATATACATATACTATAAAAACAATATAACACATCTTTAATATATATTAAAAAAAAACTTTAACTTTTATTTAACAAAGAGGAGTTTTCGATTTAAGAATAAGTTGATAAGGGAGTTCTAAGCATTTTAGGTAGAGTTCGAAGTTGCTAAAATTCAATATTTTGAAGAATTTATGAGGCGTAAAGGGAGTTAAAATGAGTGGTGTCGTAGGATCGGGCATGCATTGTATTGGCTTTAGTTTATCGAAGCTAGATAGTAGCTCCATAATCATTTAAACGCTGGTTGAAGCTGGTACTAGTTTCACCTATATAGAAAGAATCACATCGCTTGCATTCTAGACAAGATACTACATTGCTGGAGGTTCAGTTACAGGAAAAGGGAACTGGGTAGGTTTTATTAGTACATAGGCTGGTGAAGGATGTAGAGGGATCAAGGAGAGAACAAGTTTGGCATTGAGGTTTTTGGCAGGGATGAGAGTAAGAGCCAAGAGGACGCGGAGTAAAAGGGAAAGAAAGTTTGGTGTGGATAAGGACTAAGGACGTTACGTAGGTAGAGAGGTCCCTTGAAGGTAACAGAGGGGAGTTTTGAGTTAGCGGTGCATATATATATATAATATTATATATATATATATATATATATATATATATATATAATATATATATATATATAGTAGTGGGTGGATGTCTTCTTATGATATAAAACACTATTTTTTTAAAAATAGTTACATTTATAAATTAATATGCATGGTCTAATGTATTTTTTAATTCTTTTTAACTAGGACTTCCTAAAGTGTTGATTTGTCGCAACGGTGGGTACTTGCAGGGCCAAAATGAGCCTTCTTAACTTTTACATTGTATTTCTAATTTTTATTTAAATTCTATCGTTTAGTCTTGAATTTGCATTAATGCTAAACTTTATGCCTGGGCGTTATCAAGTACTAGTTAGAGGTCCCATGTAGTATAATGACCTGGATATCATGTAGATTTTTGGACCCTTAATTCAGTGATAATAGTTCTACACAGGGGCAGACTAGCCAGTGAGGATGAGGGTGGTAGCCTTTAATAAGCCCTGGTGGGTAAAGGTAAAAAATAAAGGAAAATTAACCTGCTTGATGTGATGAATGATGAATGGTGAATGAGGACTGTATGATTGCGGTTTAATAAGCGGTAGAGCATGTAAAGAAATTATGATTAAATGGCGTATATAGCGTGTGTACATTCGATACGGAACTGACTCGGAAAAACTAATGCGTACCGCGGCAGGTTCTCCCACTCCAAACATGAAGGGTCGAAGAAAAAGGAAATATAAGGAAGGGATAACCATCTTGGATCCAAATTTAAAAATTAAAAGAGACAAAATCGTCCAGGCTCCCGGCCTTGAAAAAACTTAAGGTTTTTTCAACAAGAAAAAGATAAGTCTACTGAAAATACAAAGTAACTTTGAAGGTTAAGCCTTCAGAAAGTAAAGGACTTTACTGCGTATGAGGAAAAAAAAATTAGAAAAAAATATATTACTTAAACAAACAAAAAAATGCACTCAGAAGATAAACTGATAATAGTATAATGTATAAAAAAATAATATAGAGTTCTGAATAGTAAAGAAAAAAAATAAGGTAATACTTCTTAAAGAGAGGGTATAAATAATAATAAAGTCATTAGGAAAGAGGTACAGGAATTAGGTTATGAACAGGGCGTTTATAACATCCAGTACTAGTTCGAACAGTAACATGACGAACAATTCCATCAGAGGGATTAGGATGAACTGAAACGATCCTAGCTAAATTCCATTCAAGGGGTGGAGTCTTATCCTCTTTCATGAAAACCATTTGATTGACTTCTAAATTAGGGTGAGAAACGGTCCATTTAGAACGCTGTTGTAAAGTATTTAAATATTCTTTACTCCAGCGGTTCCAGAAATGTTGAACAATTTTAGAAACCAACTGCCAACGTTTAAGTCTATTATTCGGTTCTTCCGATACATCGTGTTCAGGTAAGGCAACTAACGAACTACCTATCAAAAAATGTCCAGGTGTCAAAACCGGTGGATCGTTCGGAGACGGAGGAAGCGAACAGAGAGGACGTGAATTTAAAATGGCTTCAATACGCGCTAAAACGGTAAAAATTCCTCTATGGATAATGTTTGAAGACCTACAATTCTGTATAAGTGGTATTTTACGCATTTAACGTTGGCTTCGTTAATACCTCTCGTATGAGGTGCGAGTGGCGCAGAAAAACAAAACTTGATTTGATTTTTAGCTAACTCTTTAGTTAAGTAATTTTGATTGTCTTTGTCACTAAAAAATTCTATAAGTTCTTTATGTTTTCTAGCAGTAGCGGTAAAATTAGTGCCGTTGTCACAATATATGGCATATGGTAAACCACGACGGGAAACAAAGCGTTGAAGCGTAGCGATAAAGGCTTCGGCTGATAGATCGGTCACAGCCTCAAGATGAACGGCCTTAGTGACTAAGCACAAAAATATCGCGAAATAACCTTTGTAAGTTCGAGAAAATCTTAAAGTGGTATCTTTCAAAGTAAATGGCCCAGCGAAATCTACTCCAGTGCAATAAAAAGGTCTACTAGGAGTGACTCTAGGAGACGGCAAATCGGCCATAATCGGAGGTGGCGTAGTCTCGGAAAACCTAACACATTTTAAACAAAATCTTAAGCGGGAACGAATAACATTACGCGCTGAAAATATCCAGAAATAATTTGCAGAAGACCATGCAAAGTGCGAGGCCAGCGTGTAGATAAGAATGATGATAATTATCAATTATTATTTTGGTTAAATGCGATATTTTCGGCAGTAAAATAGGATGTTTAAAATTAAAATCATAAGGAGAATGCCTAAGGCGACCTCCCACTCTAAGCAACCCTTCTTTATCTATGAAGGGGGCTAAACATTGAATCCGAGGAGAGCACGGCTTACTTTTAGAAATATTTTTAATGTCTTCAGCGAAATAATAATTTTGGGTAATCTTAATTAAAGCATGTAAACCAGCTTTTAAATCTTTAGGTGATAAAATTAAGGCGTTTTGAATTTGATGTTTAGGTATTAATTTTATATCTAAAGGCTGAGTTCTATTTTTCTTACGGCATAAATAAATAAATCGCCATATATAAGCGAATGTAATTTGAACTTTGGTGAGAGAAGAATAATATTCTATATAATCAATTAAAGAATTAGATTGCGTATTGGCGACTAAAGCAACTTCTGACTTTTCTACGTTTAATTCAGGTATTTCATCTAAGGGTAAAGAATAAAAATCAGAAAGGGGCCAATTTTCAGGCTCAGAGTTTGAAGCCCAAGATGGGCCAGAAAACCAAAATTCATTATTTATTATTTCAGAAGCTCTAAGGCCTCTAGAAGCTAAATCAGAAGGATTTTCATCAGACGAAATTTTATACCATTGTTCTATTTTAGTGTACTGCAAAATACAAGCAACTCTATTGGCCACAAATTGTTTCAACAAGTGGACTGGTTTTCTAAGCCAGGAAAGCACTATAGAAGAATCAGTAAATAAGTAAAAATTTTTAATAACGATATTAGAAAATAGATGTTCAAGTGAATGTAGAGCTTTAGATAACAGATAAGCAGCTAATAACTCGAGGCGCGGTATTGTTACAGACTTGACCGGAGCTACTTTAGTTTTTGAACTTATTAAAGAACATTTAGAGTTACCGAATTCATCAAAGGTACATAAGTAAATACAGCAAGCGTAGCCTTTCATAGAGGCGTCTGAAAATCCTAGAATGTAGGAAGTAGTATAATTTTCAATAACAGAGATTCGCGGTATTTTTAAATTCGAAATAGAAGCAAGATCGGTAATTAAAGAACGCCAAACTTCATAGAGATTTTTAGGTAGTATTTGATCCCAGGTAAGACGGGCTTCCCACAAAGATTGCATGAAAGATTTAAATGTAAATATAACGGGAGATATGAGACCGAGGGGGTCGTAGAGCCTAGCGATAACGGATAATACACTTCGCTTAGTGTAATCAAAATTGGCTGGAGTATAATTAAAGAAAAAAGTATCTGAAGCGGGGTGCCAACTCATACCTAAAATTTTAAGAGAATTATCTTCTGGTGAACATATTATAATATTATTTGAGTTAGAATCAAGGCTAGAGAGAGTAGATAAAAATTCATTACAATTACTTGACCATTTGTTTAAGGGGAAACCTCCTTTCTTTAATAATTCAATAAGTTGGTCTTTTAACATAATTAACTCTGTGACGTCATTTGAGGTCCCAAAAAAATCATCAACAAAAGAACCATTATTTATTAATTTGGCGGCTAAAGGATATTGCTTGCCTTCGTCTATGGCTAATTGTTTTAAAACTCTTTGCGCGAGAAATGAACTAGGGGCTAAACCAAAAGTTACGGTAGTTAATTCTAACTCAGAAATAGGCTCGTTGGGGTTATTGCGGTATAAAATATGCGTATAAGTACGGTGTTCCTCGTCCAATAAAATTTGGCGGTACATTTTTTCAATGTCGCAGGTAAAAACATAAGAAAATAATCTAAAATTCGTAATAATATCAGATATATCTTGCTGTAATTTTGGCCCGACATATAAGCAGTCGTTTAGAGATAAGTGATTTTTCTTCGCGCTCGCGTCGAAAACAACTCGTAATTGGTAGAAAGTGAACTTATTTTTCAACTCCATGATGAGGCAAATAAATTTACCCTGTCGGGTTGCGGGTACAAGATGTCCAAGAGTTTGATACTCTAATAAACATTTATTATAAGTGGAAAAATAATCGGGGTTACGAATAAACCTTTTTTCCAAAGAATAAAATCTGTTCAATGCTATATCTTTAGCTTCCGGGAAATCATTAATTTCCTTCTTAAAGGGCATTTTGACTATATACCTGCCTGAAGGGTCTCGGCGATACGTTTTAAGAAAATAAGATTCACAAAAAATGTCTTCAGGGCTTAGTATACTGACATTAGGCACTTCCTCTACTTCCCAAAACTTATTTAAGTTTGATTCTAAAGTACTAATCGAAGTTAAAAAAGATACAGGTTTATACGTGAGTTCAGGTACTGAGACTGGACCTGACACAATCCAGCCAAATATAGTTTCTAGGGCTCCTGGTGTGCCCGGTATTTGTCTTATAGTAGGCGAAGTAAATAACGAGAAAAAATTATCAATGCCCAGCAATATATCTATGTTGCGAGATTTGTAGAAGGCGGGATCGGCTAAAGAAAGATTCTTAAATTCTTTGAAAATATTGCTCGGTAAAGACACAGAAGGTAAATTAGACATAATACCATCGACAACTAATGCTCTCGCGGTAAACATATGTTGATTAGACTGCCGAGGTTTTAACGTGACTGAAGTACAGTACTCAGAAACAGCGACTTGACAAGAACCTAGACCACTGATATTGGTTCTTTTAGGTATTAAATTTAAACCTAAACGTTGAGCGGCTTTCGAAGTGATTATAGTAACAGTACTAGCCGTATCGATAACTCCACGAACGGTCTGATATTGACCTGCTTTATCAGCTATGTGTGCTAAAAAAGTTCCTAAGAGAACAGGCGATTCGTTAGGGATGGAATTAAAGGTAGTAGTTTGCGTAA
Organism: Microvelia longipes; assembly: GCA_018340805.1. Classification (NCBI taxonomy): domain Eukaryota; kingdom Metazoa; phylum Arthropoda; class Insecta; order Hemiptera; family Veliidae; genus Microvelia; species Microvelia longipes. Next base: position 43,417,708 of record JACMZG010001911.1, on the reverse strand, counting down.
TTGCCTGATCAGCAGCTGGAAACGGTTCAGTACAGTTTGTCTCAACAACACTATTTAATAAAGTATTACTTGAACTATTTGATTCATTTCTATTAGGCGTAGGTATACTAGGTGGCGGTTGCGGTAAACGATTATTATTATTGTTTGGATTCTGAGCAAAAAAGGTGCGTTGTTCAGGCGGTAGGTGAAGAGAAGAGTGATGGCGTCGTAAGCACTGTGAACAATTTATTTTACTTCTACATTTAGCGGTATAATGTGAAACAGAAAGACAATTTTTACACGCTTGTAATTTATTTACCAGAGCAAAGCGGTTGGGAACAGATAAAGCTATGTAATTAGGACATTTAAAGAGCGGATGATCAGATGAACAGCTAGGACAAGTATATTTAAAGTTGTTAAAATTACTATGTTCAGAGTAAGAGTTTGTGGTTAAAGTTATTTTGCGGTTATTTTTAGTATTAGCATGATATGTTTTAGAATAAGCGGCTTTAGCAGGTTCAGGCGGTACTAATTGAAGTTGAGCGACTTGCTTATCGACGAAGTCTATTAAGTTTTTATAAGTAGGAAATTCCATATCCGAAAACTCTTCTTCGAATTTGCGGCGTGATGATTTATCTAAACGTCGAATACCTTGCGAAAGAAAAATAAAATCAAGCAAATCGGGAATTTGCATGGCTTTGAGACTGTTTACATGACCGAAAATGTGACTTAAAAAGTTTTGAAGCGAATGTAAAGTAGGTTGGTCGATAGGAGGTTCATATTTAAATATTTTATCAAACAGATGATCAGCAAGAAGGCGCTTATTTTCATAGCGTTTTTTAAGCGCATCCCAAGCTACAGAAAAACTTTCATTAGTCATAGGATAAGCGTGAACAACTGATAAAGCTTCACCGCTTAAGTTAGTTTTTAAATAATTTAATTTTTCAACCGGTTTTAAGAGAGAATCTTTAATTATTATAGAAGAAAACAAGTCTCTAAATTGAGGCCAAGCGATTATATCGCCAGAAAATTTGTCTATATTTATTGGCGGCAAATTAGAGCGTAGATTTCGTGTCGGTACTGTCGATTGCGTTTGAGCATCCTGTTCCGTGTCTTTACTAGATTTTTTAGGCTTAACTTCGTCGTATTTATACTTAATAGCACAACAAAATTCATCAACAACGTTAAGGTTTTATAATCTGGTGTATATTTGGGGTTTAATTGAAGCTGAAGAGCGAATATTTTATCCAAATATTCTTCATACTCTTTCTTAACTTGATCTATATACGGAACGCGGCTCACGAAAGTTTTAAAATTATTTTTATCATTCAGTTTCGGAATAAGATCATATAAATCATTAATACGAGAGAAAAGAGCGTTTTTTAGCGTTAGTAGTTTTAAGATCAGCGTCAATAGCTGTTTTGAGTTCTTCGTCCATAGTGAAAGGAAAAGTTCAAAATCAAAAATTAATTGAAAAGAGGAAAATTTGAAGTGGTTAAAAAATAATACAAATGACGTAATAAAATAGATAGATAAAAGGAGATAGAAAATATGAGTTAAATATAATAGAAAATAACAGACACTGAGTGCAAAGGGTACAATTAAAAATACGCAGTATAACATTAAACTATATTCTAACCTGGAAATTATTGCATAAGGTTGTAAATTATTTTTATAATATAATAATATTTTAAATTTAATAAAAGAGCAATAATAATTAATAAAATTAAAAACAAAATTAACTGAATACAGAATAAATAATTTAAAGCCAGGATTGAAAATATTCTGACAAGTTTTAAAGAGAAAAACGTTATAATTTTTAATTAAGTCAATCCGGCTCGAAATTGGACCAAAATGGTGGGTAAAGGTAAAAAATAAAGGAAAATTAACCTGCTTGATGTGATGAATGATGAATGGTGAATGAGGACTGTATGATTGCGGTTTAATAAAGCGGTAGAGCATGTAAAGAAAATTATTGATTAAATGGCGTATATAGCGTGTGTACATTCGATACGGAACTGACTCGGAAAAACTAATGCGTACCGCGGCAGGTTCTCCCACTCCAAACATGAAGGGTCGAAGAAAAAGGAAATATAAGGAAGGGATAACCATCTTGGATCCAAATTTAAAAATTAAAAGAGACAAAATCGTCCAAGCCCTCAACCAAAATTAATCTTTAAGAAGAAAAAAACGAAAATAAAAAGAAATCATTAACATACTAAATATTTTTACGCTTATAATATACAAATGTATTTATTTACAGGCAATGATACCGAGCTTTGCTCCGCAAATATTTTATTTATCTAACAATTTTTTTTTAATTAGTCTATTGAAGACTAAAAACATAGAAGCTGTTAACAATTTTGGCAGCAAGAAAGTTATTTTTTGATATTTTTTTGTCTATTTGGCCATTTTTTTAATGAAAATCTTAAATCGTTTTTTTAATTTTTACTAAGAATACGCAATAGTGACTTTCCCCAGCTTCGCATCAAGAGTAACTCCCTCGGATGTTAAATGCTTTGGTTGGGTTTAAACTTAGGAACCAACTTACATACAGCTCTGGGAAATAATATCATTCTTTACACCCTTGTTACATAAATGTGTATCATACTTAAAACAAAGGTCTTTTCCATTAAGTAAGGATATCTATCAAAAAACTCCCGAGGCGAAACTGTCGTATATTTGACTATTACCTCCCGTGGCGAAGCCGAAAAAGATATTTAAGGGAAAATACCATTGTATTCTCAAGGTGCATATAAGTTTTCATCTCCAGAAGTTGACATCATTTAATTATTGCTTAATTTTATTTTCATACGTTTTGTTATATTTTTTTTATACGGTTTGATTTATTCTTAGTTTCATAAGTTTTTGTTTTGTAAATTATTTTAATTTTTTGGGTCGACCTCCCTCCGTTTAGGTGCTGCCCCCATAAAATTAAACAACTTCTTTTGACCTGAAACGGTATTTAGCTAATGACAAATCTTTTTTAGTTGGGTCCTTCTCATTACTTTCGGGATTCCGCCCCCGGAAAAGTGATAAATATTATAAGATTTTAATGTAAAAAGTTAATTTAGCCAATTTTAAAAAATCAAGATGATACATTTGAGGAAATGGTGCTCAAAAATAGGCTAAAGTTGAGTTTTTACCAAATTGGTGCCATGAATACTCCAAAAACTATTATTTTTGGGGTTTTAAAAAATATAGACATGAACTACCTCAAAAGGAATAAGCCCTACTACCTAATAAAAGCGCCACTTTATTTTTTCTGGTGATTTTTTCTGGCACCACTTCACTTAACTGGTGATGTATGATGTCTTCTTTTAAAATCCCGCCATAACTATTTTCATTCAGAATTAAATAATTCCAGCGCGGAAGTCCGAACGTCGGGTGAATTTGGAATACGTGTTTCCGTGTTTAATAATCCATTTCTTGCTTAAAGTTCCGGTTTATGCTTTACAACTTGAGCAATTATTCAATTACTGTTCGTAACTCGTTTTTTCTGTATTTTTAAAAAGATATGCGCATTATTATGATGTTGCTTATACAAAACTATGCCTCTAAAGTTGGCAGAATACTCCATTATAGCACTAGTTTCATGGTTAGTTTCTTCAAAATTTTTATTTTTTATTATTACTCCCTTCGCTGGTTCTCAGAATGTCATGATTGTCCATAGCCGAAGTTGGTAATTCTTTTGGCTTCTGCTTGTCTCGTCCTCAATTGTAATGATTATACAATTCTATGAACTTTTGATTTCGGATTCGCTTTGCTCGTCCTCAGAATGTCATGATTACCTGAAGCGTCAGGTGATTTACATCGGCATCGCTACGCTCAAACTAAGAGTGATTGTAACCAAATATTTAGGACGATATAGCTTTTGGTTAATTAATGCTTTGAAAAATAATACGGTACATACGAGTATGTATCCAATGAAATAATTTGAGTAATAAATGAATCAAATTTTGACAATTTTAACGTATATATTTAGTAAACAAATCTCGTTTTATAATTTTGGAAATCCGCTAATATTTTGGCAGTGCTACTTAAAAAGACTATTACTTCAACAACCTAGTACAGTACAATAACAATGTACCCGCGAAGCGGCTTCTAGTGCTGAGACCGCTGAGCCTCCCAAAAATGGGGTTCTCTTGTTCTAAAGTTTTTAGTCATATAAAAATGTATATGAGGAAACGTCTAATAAAATTTATTTTTAAAGAGATTAACCCATACAACATAAAAATCTTTTGCGATCAATAAAGTTTTCATTTAGTTTTATGCCTCTAATAAATATAATGTAACTCGAGCGAAATGTCTTTTCGTCTATGTATGCGAAAAGAATGTCTCAACTTGTTTCTTTCTGATCCTGACAAGAAGAATTTTTTTTCTTACTTAAAATTCTGTATATACTTATAAAAATAGAAATAGATCATATTGTTGCATACCAATATTTTATGTGACAAAAAACCAACTCCATCTATCTTAGTAAATATCGAGAGAAACTTTGGTTTTAGAAGGGGGTTTTATATATAGGAAGTGGATTAAGTTAATACTAGTTGTTTGACATACAGTGGCATAGGCCACATGCCCCTTCTGGTTTGAAAATTCCCCCTTAAACTTACCTCCTTCGGGGCCGACCAAGTCATGCGAGTTTTTACCCTATAAATCTTATTTTTAGCTACAGCACCCAGGAGGAACAAGTTGTAAATAAGATTTTTTTCTGTAGTTATATTATGAGTTATTGGCAGATCGAGACCTTTCACATTACTTTGGCACGCACGTACAACAAATACTATTAAATTTTATTGTATTCTCTTCCCTTTAACTTAATAAAAGTATTTTCTTACCTTACCCAAGTTAACTTAGAGTTAATGGTAATATACGTACTTAATTTATTAATGTTCAAATACAGACTAACCTAGATATGACTTATTTTAATAATGATTACCTCTGTTGATGATTCTACCTATAAACGAATCCATAGATAATTAACCTACAACATAAGATAATTATGTAACCCTCTATACCCGGTCTCAAATCCGTGGGTCAGAGTCCACTTTTCATTTAAGTTTTTAATAACAATACAATAATAACAACACATGTTTGTTATAATCGTAGCTACCAGTTTATTTATGGTAGAAAGTTGAAACTTTGTACAAAAATTAGTCTTCTGCTGTAGGAATGCTATTCGGAAAATAATTTATTTATGACGTAATTAATCCGCAATAATGACTCAGAAAAAAATTCGAAAAATCATAAAACGCAGAAAAATTATGATTTTAGCACGCATGTAGCTATGTATAAGACTAACGTATATGCTAAGTTTCGTTTCAATACAACAAGAATATCTGTGATTTTTGTTGGATCAAAAAAATTAAGTAGCATTGAGTGTGGTCAGTGCTGTATGCATGACCGCTAAGAAAGAAACGGATGTATTTTATATCTGAGGACGAGTGAAGCGAGTCCGAAGCTGGGAGCATGAGCGTAACGAATCCGATGTAATGAGGAAAAGTTACGAGGTACCCCGTACCCAAGTTTTGTAACAAACAATGTACTTCAACGTCCTCCAAAAAAATGTAGAAACTTTAAATTTTTAAATAACTCAAGATTTTTAATAAATTATATTTAGAAAATATATTTACTTAGAAAAGTTTTAATATAACAAAGCTTAAACCATAATTGAGGTTATCACAGTGCTCGAAAAGCCAAACATCAAAAATCAAGCCCTGAGTGGCCCGTGATTTTATGAATTAAAAAAAATAGGAAGCTTAGTTTCATACCTGACAGTCTTTTTTAAAAGTAATTGTAATTAATATACTTAAATGTAATGACAATTTAATACATTAACGAAACCTAAAACACTTTTAACGACTATACCGTAATAATACAAATGTGCAAAAATAAAAACCGAATCATATATCTATACTTAGAATTAAAAAAAAGATTTTGTAACAATTTTTATTATACGTTGGTCACACTGATAATTTTTTAACTATCATGTTGAATTATTAAAATTCACATCCAGATTTCTGTATTCTTGCTTAGATTTTGTTAAAGTGCGTATTTATTCCTAAAGTATTTTTTATTAACTTAATTAATTGTTAATTAAATAAATTAATATGTTAAAATGGCATGTTATTTTAATATTTTAAAGAAGATGTTGCGAGTTCGTTTAATAGGTATGTATTAATTGATAAGTTAACTGTGAATTTTTTACTTTCCATTATTTTTTAAATTTTAATTTACTACATGACCAAATAGATGACCAACTTGGTCATCTAATAGGAATGGTTTAAACGGACTAAATGAACACGGTTCAAAAGATCAATCTATTGTGTCTTTTAATAAACTGTAAAGTTTATATTTTAAATTCAAAATACGTTTTTGAGGTTTTGATACTTTCGTAATTATAAATAACGAAGTAAAAATGACAAGATATTATTTTATAATATTTTAAATTAATTAAATATTCGGATAAACAAGTAGTTGAAATAGATATAGGGTTTTGCCATGTATGGCTGGTCTTGTTTTATCAAAAAATATTTTGTAATTAGAGAGGCCCTAATAATTAAATTTTGAAAAATGAAAGTAACCTTCGATCTATATTTAATCAAGTAAAGTACAAAATTATAGAAAACATGATCAGCAGAACGTTTATAATATAAAACAAAACACAAAAATGTGCGAAAAGCCGGCAACGATTGATTTATTACAACCTTAACCAAAGAGACTAATATTAAGAGGGAGGATAAAACAGCTCTTATCATTCCTTGGGTAGCTAGGTGTCGTAACTGTACACTGGTGACGTCATTTTTTTATTTGTCATAATAATTACAATCCAACGTAAATATTAGATTATTTTCCCTCTAATTTGTCTAAAATTGAGTAAATTGAATTTAAAATAAGTTTAATTATTATTTATTGCATATATTCTTTAATTCTTTGTGTTGAATACATTGGTTTAGTGTAGCGTCACTGAAAAATGCTTGCCGTTTGTAGAGTGCGAGCTACAATAGGAGTTGTAGAGGGGTGTGGGAGTATCTAGTCTCTCTCTAGGGAGATTATAGTAGAGGTAAGTACAGTTATGGCACCTAGTGAAAGCTGTCTCACTTCCAGACCCCTTATTGCTGTGCCATTCTGCCCAAGTTCACCCTCTAAGTATTAGTCTCTTTGACCTTAACCAACACTTAGAGTAGGTTATAATGAGGTTACTCAGATCCTCTGATAGCTCTGAAAAGATGTTTCAGACGTTATTAAGTTTATTGATAAGGTGTGCCCTTTAAAGTAATATATCTCTGTGATTTGTTAACGCAAACTAATTTTATTTTAAAGAACGATTAAATTTTTCTGACATTTCTTTGTCTATTGTCCTTTTTATTTAAAACAACACTCAAATAAAAAAGAAAGAATTTATTTATTGTTACAAAATGCTATATTTTTATTTTCTTGTTCCTTTCTTCTTACTTATTTTGAACTCGAAATAGGAGTTTTGAAGCGTGACTATGGAGTGATTACTTAGTTCTAGGGCAGTTTTTTTTTTTAAATTTAAGTTGTCACTCCTGTCATGTGATTGATGATATATAGGTTAAAATTTACAAAAAACAGCAAATATTTTTTAACATAAATCTATTTTCATATTTTTCACAAATAAATTTTAAAACTAGACTGAATCCAAAAAATCCAAAAATGTTTAATAATAAAGAGAGTCCATTTTTACAATTAATTAAATAAATATATAATTTGACTCTACAGGGTTTTGCAAAACAAAGAATATAATTAAGGATTGGCACAATATAATTGTGCGAGAGACACCTAGGGAAGGTTACAAGTAAAATGCAATGCCACATCTGAGTTCAGGCTATGTCGGCGCCCTGACAAGTTAGACGTAACGAAACAGAGTGGGACATGACATTATGTCGAGCCATCTATGATGACGAATGTCGAATGATGGAAAATTCCCAAATGTAGCATTGCATTTTGGTTATTACATTTCCTAGTATTCCGCTGATGAATGGACTATAGGTGTCTCTCGCACAATTATATGGCGCCAATTAGATAAATTACTAATGTTTGAAACTTCTGGGTTTGAAGAGACAAAACTGGGCTCAGGAAGCTTTAAATGTTGGCTCATGAGTATGAGCAATTTAATGCTTCTACCTGAAGAAAAAAGGTAAGAGATGTAAGAGAATACTAGAGCTAAAATCAGAATTATCAGAATTTAAATCAACAAAATAGGTTTCAATGAATTGATTTATTTTTATAAATTGGTTTATTTTTGTATTTTAAAAACATTTTAAGCAAATAAAAGAGATTCTATCATGTTTATTTAGTTATAAAACCTGACAATATGCCTAAGTGAAAAATAAATTTACCTTATGTGTGAAAAGCAAATATAAGAATCATATTTTTTAAAAATTTCAAACTAAATATGATTTTCATTTTAGATAATGTTGTTGAAAATATATTTTCTCCGGAAATACATCAAGACCAATTTATTATACCGGATCAATAAAATCGTGCAGGATATACCTATATAGGGGATAAATTGGGCAAAAAAATGTTTTTTCCTTCCTTTCAAGGCGTACTATGGGCGAATGGGAAAAGAGTGTATGAAAAGGTCGAACGTGAGATGCATACGATATTACGGAGGTATTTAGAGGTATTGGAGCATTTCAGAGAAAAAAAAACCACGGCATTTTTAAAGCTTACCAATCTCCAAGTATGCAAAAAGTTCTTTACAAGATGATTTTAACACAGATGTGTTTTTCCTTCATCTACGTCTTTATCTCCAAAAATCTTTTCAGATAGTAATAAGAAAAAGTAAATCTGGAAGATTTTTTTAAAGAAAATAAGACTTAAAAAAGCACACACTCTTTATCTACCTTTCAATTTTTAAAAATGGAAAATCACTTACCTTTGTCTAAAAAAACAACACGAATGAAGGAAATATTCTAAATATGAATGGGAATTTAGGTTAGAAGAATTTTTATTTAGTTTTTTCTTGGTGGTGTCTTAGGGTACCTTTAAGAAGGTAATATCCCGAGAACATAAATAATTCAATCCTATATAAAATATCGTTATTACCTTTTGCAAGTTTTTCTTAGAGAAAGGATTTAATGTGACAGAATAAGATGGTTTATAGTGAACATTATATCAACACTATGATCTAGATAAATATACTTTCAATATTATAAAGAAAATGTTTTTAGATGTATAAAATATTGATTTTAATAAGTATTCCAGTTTAAAAGTGTATTATACCAGAAGGAAGTTAATGGTTTAGAAAATTAAATTTTAACCTAAAAATAGAAAGTAAAATTAGAGTTCAATTATATTGTATTTACAGATGAATATAAGACAGGACGGTACCGTTTTATTTAACTTTAAACAACTGCGATCTTGCATTAAAATGACTTACCTTGACATAATGTCATTCATATTTCGTTTGTTAATTTAAAATTATGCTGTAGCTCAAAAAATGTAAAGAAAACAATGGACGTTAACATATTCTGGATGTCACGTCATTGATTGCTGCAGTTATTAAAACTGCCTTCATTGAAAAGCCACAAAAAGTTCTTTCTGGCTTTATAAATTTAAAAAGAAAAAAATAATGAAGAAAAATAATAATAAAGGATCCTATGTGACAGAACTTTGAAGCACTTCCTTTTATAAAAAATACTTTCAATTCAATGTCATAATTAGTTTTGGCTATGAGTCCTGACCTGAAATTTTAGTGAATTGATAAAGTGTGCTCTGTGCACAATTGATTTATGGGACGAATGACACTAAATGCATAATTATAATTTCTAAAAATTAGTAGTAGTATAATAGGTGTTTCTTTCTTAAGTTGACCTTGGATTCGGTATCTATATTGTTTTTACTTCCTAATGTGCTTAATTGGACATTGATGTTTATGGATACAGCCTTATTTTAATTACGCAAAAATTTAATTTTATTCACTAAACCACGGTCACAATTTTTACATCAAGATTTGTTTTCACCCTATCCAAATCAGCAGGATGCGGCTAATATTATGGATTTTTAATGAAGGGAAAAAAGACAAAATACTAATTTTAAGCACGATGTCAAACTTGCATCAGACTTATCAGCATAATTTTCTGAGCATAGGTCCAAAATTTCAAGTCTCATGCGACAAAGCAATTTGGGAAATGTAAAAAAGGTACGAGTAACATAGATTTTTACTTGTTACAATGTAGCCATGTAAAGTTAATACGATGGATCATATCATCTCAGCCTTATATAAGGAGATCTGCTTGAAAAGTATTTTAAGCATATGAAGCAAAGACGAAGTAAACATCATCTTGACAAGCATTGTAAACATGTAAAGCGAAGATGAAGAAGCAGGTCATATCAGGCTGATATTTTAGAGATCTGTTTGACAAGTATTGTATACAAGCAGAGTGAAGCAGGTCATATCAGCATGATATTTTAAAGGTCATCTGCTTGAAGCTTTGCTCGAAGACAAAGTGAACATCAGCTTGACAAGCATTGTAAACATGTAGAGCGAAGACGAAGAGCAGGTCATATCAGGCTGATATTATAGAGATCTGTTTGACAAGTATTGTAAACAAGCAGAGTGAAGCAGTTCATATCAGCATGATATTTTGAAGATCATCTGCTTGAAAAGTAGTGTAAAGATAGGAAGCGAAGAGGAAGAGGCAGGTTATATTAGACTGATATAGTAGTGGTTATTTGCTTGATAATTATTTTAAAGATGAAGAGGCTGGTCATATGAGGCTGATATTTTGGAGATGTGCTTGACAAGTATTGTAAATATGCAGTGCGAATATAAAGAAGCAAGTCATATCAGCCTGATTATTTAGGGATCAATTTGACAAGTATGGTAAGCAAAAAGAGAAGGGCATACCTTTACTTGCTTTGTAAACGAGTAGGCTTAAGGGATTTTTTTAACCTCAAGACTTATCGATTAAATTTTATCATTTCGCGCTATCATTGTTAAACTAAAATTAAAACTAAATCGAAAAACTATCCAATTATTAAAATAATTTTGCTAACTTTAAGTAAGGAACAATTTACAAATAATGACGAAGTCCGCAAAGGTTTTTTTTATTCCTAAAAATTGTACGATTTAGAAGGGCAAAGTATCGGTTTGCCTGACTTTTTCAGTCGTAGTTAAAGACCCGCTGAGACTTCTCGATAGAAATCTTATCGCTTCGGAACATCTCGACGCCCTCACCCCCGCACTTCCACGTCTAATGACCACAAAGATTTTTTCCATCATTACATGTAAAGTTCTACTTAAAAACTTCTCGCATGTAGAAACGACTTTTTGTATTCATTACAATAATATACTTTATTGATTTTGACCCTTTTCTCGAGAAAAATGTTAAATTAGCCTCGTAATGTAAACTTTCTCATCTATGTTAAAAATATTATTTTTTTCAGAACTTTAATAAAATCATTATATTTTAATTTAATTACACATCCATACTTAAAAAATGTCTACAAATTACATTAACTTTCAAAACGTCACAGAGTTTCTTTTATCAGATTCTCAAAGTTGACTTAAGAGTTTTATATAATCTTACCCCGCATCTTTTTTTACTCATATGTTTTTACAGCGAGTAAGCATCTGAGCTGTACTCTGGTATTTCGCATATAAATGTTTGGGTGACCTCACTTTTGAGCATACGGTAACCGTAAAAGACTATAAAAGTGTTTCCATCAAACAAGATGTTTCCCAACTGCTAAATAAATGATTAAATGAGAACCAGACTGCGTGAGGCCTACATGTTGAAGGCTTCCCAACACATACAACTACTTAAGATCCAGGTCTGGCGTCATCAAGAAAAAGATGCATTTAGCGTTTGAATCATGTGACTTGCCTGATGTTATTCAAACCTTGGCTATAAACTAAAGATAATTAAATGTAACCTTGAAATGAGTCTAACGCTCCACCAAACTAAGCTAGTTAGTTATATCTGTGAACGCCAGACTTTTTAGTTTCTTTTGCACCCTTATAACCAGCCGTTACTCGTCTGACAGGGTGTCTACCGACCTTAAAAACCTTGAAAAAGCCTTGAATTTTGTTTTACCCTAAAAACTCTGGAAAAGGCCTTGCATTAAAAACCCTTTTAATTTTAATGTATTAAAATAGATTTAATGTATTTAATTTTTTTTAACAAGTAATCCTATAATTGATGAATAAAGCAATAAAGCCTTTTTATGAAAAGGTGCAAAATTAATTAGTATCTATGGATCTTAATTTATATTTTATCCCAACACAGTTTTTAAATTATTTAGCAAAGTAACTACAATACGATTGTTAATAGTACTTATACGAAAAGTTATATTGTCGTTTCGTAACATGAAAGGAGAAAATATCCATTGATATCACTCCATGTATTCAGTTTTTAAAATTATAGAAACTAAAGAAAAATAGAAATTAAACTATTTAAACTGAGGGATATCTCAGCCACTGTCTTGTCAGTCGCCTTGCAGGATTGTCTGGAATGATTTGAGGGTAAAAGCCAAATGATGAATGAATGATGAGATAAGGATTGATGAATAATTTGATTACGAGACCTGCATAAGTTGCGACGAGAATCGGTGTTGTATTTTGCAAGAAGGTAGTCCAACCATATCGCAAGGAAAAGCGATATGGAGAAGCCACAACGATTGTTGGTTATGATTAACTATTTATATATCTGATCAGAGAACTGTGAAAGAACTATACAGAGAATAGTTAAAAATAAACAGAGAGAATAACGGGCTAGAAAGAATTTAAAGAATCGGTACGGGGTACCTTGGTACTCATCCTGATCACATCGGATTCGCTACGCTCATCCTCACAACTTCGGACTAGCTTCGCTTGTCCTCAGTAATATAAAAAATCCAAATTTATGCTACAACACGTCTTCGGAGTCGTTTTGCTCCTCTTTAGATTGTAAATTTTCAGCGTTTACCCATACAGGCACTTAACTAGGTAGAAGCAGATGTACTTTTATGATTCAACAAACACTGTAAAAATACCTGTCGTATTGAAACGAAACTTAGTATATACTATAACCGAATTTAAATTCAACTGGATTAATTTCAATTTTTTTACAAATTTTAAAAAAACCTTTAAAAGTCATTTAAAAAAATGAACTGGTGCATAATTAGACGACAAGTAGCATATTTTGGTCTTATATATACGTGCGTATCAAATCTTAAGCCGGTTGAATAATTTTTTTGGCGTTTTATAAATTTCGACAAATTTTGAGTAATTTTTGCGAATTAATGATGTTATAGAAAATATTTTCCGTGTAACACAACTATACCTAAAGATTGATTTGTTACCTAGATTCAATTGTCTAGCAAAATTACCCTGAGAGCTACGAACTACTGAGATGACACACTCACATACCCACATACATACAGACCAAGAACTTTGTTAAAACCTCGTAGGAGGTTTTATTATTATTTTTTTAATTTCGATTACAATCGAATAAGAAGTAGAATTTATTTACAATTTTTTTAAGTATATACTAGGCAGTTGAATGTACGTACCAGATTTTTTGTCCCGTTGGTGTTACAGGAACCACTAGATGATACAATACTGTAGGCTAGATATTGTATCATCTACAAGATATTGTATCATATTTTAGGCTAAATATATATTCACTGTACGGGTGAATTTATTAAGACTACAGCGTCTGATACCGAGCTCAGTACCATTGTTAATTAGTACAAAAATAGTTGGCCAAGCGAGTAAAACTAAAGAATGTCCACTCAGACTGGTGGTAAAGCTTTGAGTCTGATAGACTATCAGACTCAAAGCTTGATCCTGAATTACTTACAGAGATTATATTTACTTATAGATTATTAATTACCTATACTGAACGTGATACTAAGTTTAAATGGGCACCAGGTCCTTAAAAATTTACATTATGGGGCAAGAACTAATCCCTAGGATCATAAGACATCTTACAATGATACTTCAAAAAAGGTTGAACATAAAACTTCTGATTCAATAAGACACAGTATCTTGAATATGTTAATAATTTAATATTACTGATTTTATGATTTGATAAGTTAGGAAGGGTGTGATGTCGTTCCGTCGACAAATCATTCCGTCGACAAATCACTCCGTCGACAGTCGACGGAAAAATTTGTCAACGGAACGAAACGAGTTGTTGCGTCGACAAATCATTCCGTCGACAAATAACTTGTCGATGCAATGTTTTGTCGACGGAGTGATTTGTCGACGGAATGATTTGTCGACGCAACAACTCGTTTCGTTTCCGTCGACAAATCATTCCATCGACAAATCATCCGTCGACAAATCACTCCGTCGACAAATAATTTGTCGATGCAATGTCGACGGAATGATTTGTCGACGCAACAACCCGATTTGTTCCGTCGACAAATCATTGCGCGAAAAATCATTGCGTCGACAAATCATTGCATCGACAAATCATTCCGTCGACAAAACACTCCGTCGACAAATAACTTTCGATGCAATGATTTGTCGACGGATGATTTGTCGACGCAACAACCCGATTCGTTCCGTTGACAACAAATCATTGCGTCGACAAATCATTGCATCGACAAATTATTTGTCGACGGAACGATGTCGACGGACGATTGTCGACGCAATGATGTCGACGGAACAAACCGGTGTTTGGCGTCGACAATTATTCCATCGACAGATCACTGCGTCGACAAATCGTCCGTCGACAATAACTTGTCGACGGAAATGATTGTCGATGGAAGATTTGTCGACGCAACAACCTGATTCGTTACGTCGACAAATCATTCCGTCGACAAACTCAAATTATTTGTCGATGGAACGATTTGTCCGCAATGATTTGTCGACGCATGATTTGTCGATGGAATGATTTGTCGACGGAACGATACGGAGCCGCAAGAATGGCCCCAGAAACAATATTTAACGTTATAATAATCAAAATACTTAAACCAGTTAAAACTTAAATTCTTAGGACTGTATGACTGGGCCTCTAAATTTATAAAACAATAATACTTTTTCAATTTACACCCATAAAAGTTATTTTATATAAATGTACTTGAAAAAAAGGGAAGCTTTTTTGACTCTTGCAGAAGCTGATCCCCAGAGACATATGCAGACGCGGTTTTATCTTTGGCGTCGCCACGTCCCAAATTTGGATTTTCGAGAATTACGTGACCTCAATGAACCAATCAGAAACATCTAGCTTGCCGCCAGTATTTAAAACGTAACAATTTAAATTCTGGCTTCACAACATTATTCTTACATATTTTAAATAAAATTCCATTATAATTTTAAAAACCAAAAATGATTGCATATTACCGTAGCAAATGAGCTAGGAAAATTTACTGACTATATTTTCAACTCAGAAATTATTGTTCAAAATAATCGAATAATAGTTTCAGCGAATAAATTATAATTTAAACTATCCCTTCTTTATGAAACTATAAAAGCTTGTCTTGCTTTGTATTGTGTTCAAATAAATGACGATTATTACGAAATCATCAACTTTAGTGATTAAAAGTACTTTAGTATTTAATCGATTACCATTTGATTACATTTTGTAAACTGTCTTATCTGTCGTATTTAAAATGCAGGTTTTATTAAATTGTCCAAAAATGTTCAATAATATCTTTAATATATTTAACGATTTAAATTTTATCAAGTCACTGGGTTTTATTAAATGGAAAAAGTAGATTAAAAAATAGGATTAGCAGATGTATTTTAAAGTGAAAGCAAATGGAGATTACTGAATCCTTTTTGGAGGTTTTGTATTATAATAATATTAGCTTCGTTAAAAAGCTCTCAACGTCATTCATAATGTACTAAGAGAGTTTGGTAGAATAATGAGTTAAATCGCAAATGTTTTAACTACATATATTGGTTTTCTTTGGCGTGGTGGTGGATTCACTAATTGAAAACTGCGAGGTTTTTAATACCGATTGATTCTGTTAGGGAAGAGTATATAAACATAAGCAATGTGTGTTAATACTCGTTTTTATTGGCAGAATTAATTTAATGAGTTTTTAACCCTCGACGTAGATTCCTCTTTCCAGTGCTTTGATGGTATAAGAGCTTCGGGGGGTTTCGGAGCTCGATTTAGTCAAAGGGAATTATTTAAACAGGCCATAGAGGGAAACTTGGAGTGTCGGGGCAAAGAGCTTAAACGAAAATGTAAACTTACCCTATTAAAAGCTGCAGTGCTATGTGACTCCCCGTTGGAACTGATTTCAAACAAAAGGGATTCACTTGCAGATTTCCTTTTTCAACTTTTACGACTCGAATCTAAATTAAAAATTCTTTATTGTTTTTATATACACTTGTGAAACATAAAGGTATATTTCGTTTATGAGATCAAACTGAAATCAGAGAATACTCTAGAAACGCTTCAGCAAATATTCAGTGACCTGAAACGGAACATACCAGGTGGCTCTTGGGAGATTCGAAGTACTCAAAAAGAGTTGAAAATCTAAGTACGAGCAGAAGATAGTACAGAAGAGCTCTTGATTTAGAAAGAGCTTTATAGAGTTTGTTTTTAATTATATCATAAAATTAAAATTTGAGATATTATTTTGCTTAGTTTATTTGCATATTATAAAATAACCTTTTTAGATTTTAGATAAATCTTTAAAAGGCATTTAAAGGAATGTAGTATAACCCATTAATTTTATTATTATTTTTTTTAATTATTTTGTGACTATATTTTATTTATTTTTTCTGCAATATTCAAATATTTGATAAAGAGACCTATATAGGTAAGACCTCCCTGCTAGAATTACTTATAAACCTACAGAATTTCTAAAGACTTGAGTCTTTGTTCATCAAAATTGAATATATAAAAATGATGTTATGACTTTCGCTAAAACTCTGTTCAATTAATGTATAAATGTAGTTTAATCTATTACATTTTTTATAATCAAATACTGTAAGTTTACACACAACTTTAGACTGGCACTATCAATGCTTTTTGTGTATAATTTACGTAATATTTAAATAAAAATTTGGACTGACGCGATAGTGATTGAATCAGGGTTTTATGTCTTGCTCTTGGACAATTTAGAGGATACAAACAAATTCAGTCTACAAGCTGAGATGATATTTGCATAAAGATTTTGAAGTTATTGTTAAACATTTGCGGCCCTTTGTATTAGACTGTAGAGATTGTTTATTGAAACAAATCTAGATGATTTTGTTAGGCCATTACACAACTCATTCTCAGGACGTACTAAAGCACTGCAACTGCAGCAAAATTTTTAGAACTTGTATCAATTTTAATCAATACTAATTCCACTTTCTCGAGGGTTTCTACAATGGCGAGCGCTCTACCACTGACCTACCGGACTCGGTTTTGATGTAGTTGATGTAGTTTAATGTCTTTTTAGCGTATTTTCTTGCCATTTAGACTAATATATATATATATATATATATATATATATATTATATATATTATATATTATATATATAATATTATATTATTTTATAATCCTAGATAATTATTCTACTGATAATTATTCTAAAATGTTTAATAATTGGAGGTTGAAACCTATTTGAAGACGAATGGCTTGGAATATGATGGCTACTTTAAATATGAAGAGATTGGAGGTGAGTTAAGTTATTAATTAAGAAAATAAAAACTTTAAGTGCATTGAGATAAAGTACTTATGAGTACTTTGTAGTACTTATCACCTGTTAGGATCGGTGATAAGAGGGAGATGTTAGATAAGACTACCTAGCAAGTAATCCGCGTCTTTGGGTTCTGGGAACATTTTATGATATGAGATTAAATTCCTTATGGATCTAAGCATATGTTATCTAATCTTTACAAAAGCGGTAACTATACAAGGAGTTTCTAAAGTTTCATCTAGGAACAACACGTAGAACAATGTCTGATTTAGGTTTCCAACCCTTAAGACAAAACCATTTCATACTAATTTATAAAAGTAATATTTTTCATTTACCTTTTCAGGAAGGTATAGTGTCCTGAAAGGGTAAAATGTCCCTTAGGGACCCACATAGTGTCCCTATTTGTAGGAGTCCGGTCCTATGTCCTAAATAGTGTATTGTAGGTGAGTGAGCCTAGCCCGGATAACCATAAACTCACCTGGTCCGGGTTCCTGAGTGCCCTTTCAGGACGGACAGAGTGTAGCTTAGATCAGTAAACTAGCCTCGGATATCTATGAGCTCTCCGAGCTTGAAGTACCCTTTCAGGACGGAGAGAGTGTAGGGTAGCCTTATGAGCAAGGCTCGTATACCTGTGAACTTTCATAGCTGGGGTTTCTATAAACTCCCATGACTCGCATTAATTATTTTTACTGATGAAATTTTAATAATAATTTAATATATTATTAATAATATAATTAATAATAATTTAAACTGATAAAATATTTTTAAACTAATCAAATATTTGTATACTGATCAAATATTTTTATTCTGATCAAATATATTATTACATTATAACCTTTTTATTTATTTTTTATGCTACTTTGGTGTAATATTGTAAAAAACTTATACATCTATAAATTGTTTACACTGCTCGACCGTACTATTGATATAAATCTTTATATATCTATATATTTATATAGATTCATAAAAATACAGAATTTGATGGAACTGATATGAAAGAAATTAAAGGGAGAATGGGAATAGGATGGATAGCTTACCATATATTTAAAAAATTCTTTAGGTCTGATGTAGAAATAAAGATGACAGTAAGACTGTGAAATAATAGTGTCCTCCCAGCATTAGTGTACACATGTGAGTTGTGTTTTATGTGTAAAAGAAATGTGTTAAAGGTGTACAATAAAGACACAAAAAATAGATAAGAAATAAAACAAAAATTACAGACGTAGGTAAATATATTTTATGTAGTGTAAGTAAAAATGGACAGGACATATGATAGAACATCAGACAATAGATTCACAAAGGAAATTCTAAACTGGTACCCTAGGCATAGGAAAAGGAGAGTAGGAAGTTCTAAGATCTGTTGGGACAAGTAAATGGCAGCAGCATGTGGCCAAGGTACTTGGCAGCGTGTTGCTTCCCAAACAAATGCATGGAGAAGAAATGAAATAGATGTTCTGATGCAAGCATATTTTCCCAAGTTAGTTTACAAGAAGTTTTTTAAAAAAATAATAATTTGTCTCTTTAATTTTCTTTGGTCACCACACGTGGTGATATCTCAGCTTTTTGCAAAGTTTGATTTATGCAACTCTGGACAAACGAAAAATCTTTTGTTTCTTTTCTACAGATGTTACTTTTTTTAAATAAAGAAAATATATTAAATTAAAATAAAAAATATTCTTTCGAATCCAAATTTAAATAAATAATTTTTCATTAAGATTTTTTTTTTAAATTTATAAATTTAATTTATATGATTAACTGTTTATTATGATATAAAAATATAAAGATAGTTTGAGGTTTATATTTATAGAGTTAATTATCTATATACATGTACACACACTGTTTTTTGTGGTTTAAGCCAATAATTTGAAACATATTTTAAAATATATTTTTTTATTGTTTTATAAAGGCTATTGTATGAACTATGAATTATATATATATATATATATATATATATATATATATATATATATATATATATATTTATATATATATATATATATACATATAAAACTTGGTAAAAAAATAATCATAAGATTAAGCCCCTTTTTAAGGTCCTGAAAGACCCCTAGGTATTTTTTAGGGTTACAGGTCTTTTACGGCTACGTGTCATTCCAAAGGCTCGGAACCGGCCTAACATCCTTTTTCAAGGACGTTGTATGTAATGTTGTCCATGTCCATCCTTTACACTTTAAAGCCCCCACCAGGATCAAAGCCAGGTCCTCTGGGGCAATCTAACCTATATAGTCCAAAAGCTGGACCTAAAAAATGTGACTCATTTTGTACTAATTCAAATCATATATTTCTGAAAATATACCTTAAAATATGAAGGAAAAACATAGTCTGCCCATCCAGAGTGGAGCTCTTCATTTGATTGCGCATGCTCAAAATTTTATAAAATCGCACAAATTTCAGTTTTCTAGAAATAAGTCCCCTGTGGGTCGTGTGCAAAACAGTAAGAGAACATTTTTTAAAGGTGATAAAATTTTCTGTAAAACGAGTGTCTATTCATCAAAATCGGATGAATGCAACCAAAGTTATGGTTGTTTCAAAAACACTTAAATTTATGTAAAGTCAGCTAACTTCTTTAGAAAAATATTGGCTTTTTGTGCATTTTTTGGCCATTTAACACATTTCATAACTTTAGTTGTATTTATCCGAAAAACACTCGTTTTATAGTAAATTGTATCAGCTTTAAAAAATGTCTCTTTATGTTTTGCGCATGACCTACAGGGAACCACTTATTACAAGAAAATTGGAATTTACTGCGATTTTCTAATATTTTAAAAAAGCGCATTTATATGAAGGGCTCCTCTCTGGCTAGGCAGACTATGCTTTTCCTTCATAACTTAAGATATATTTTCAAAAAAATTTGGTTTGAAGTAGTACAAAATGTGTCACATTTTTTTAGGCCAGGCTCTTGGACTAATAGGATCCCTGACCAAAAGTCATGTCCACTTTTATTTTTAGAGCATGTACCTGTAATGTAATGTACTATAATGTACCTAGGTTAATTTTGGTAAAAATAAAAATCAACTTAAGTGTTTATAATAAATTGATCTCTGTTCCTTTATTATTTTTTCTTTCTATTCTCTGCCTTATTCTGGATTCTTCCCTGGATTCTGTATTAAATTTGTATGAAAGTTAGATTCGGCATAAAGATATACTGTAGCAGAAATAATAAATTTATATTTAGCGCCTTTTGCTACCGATAAATTGTACAGGAATTAACAGTTAATAAAGGTTTAATAAAACAATGAATTTAGGAGGAATATTTTATTTTCAAGAGCAATTAAGAACTATTTATTAAATTAAACTAGGTTATAAAAAATTAACACGATATTTTAACGTTTGTGAATTAATTTGGTAAAAAATTAAATTAGGAGTATAGTTAACCGTGTGTTTTATGTGTTGAGATTTAGCTGCCTTATTACTCTATAAATCCTCTTTAATGCTCTTTATGTGTATGTTTAATCGTAAGGAAAAACATAAAACTTTTCTTATATGTTTTACTATTTTCAAAACTTGGGTAAAATTTCGAAGGAAGTTTATAATAGTCCGGGAATAGTATATCATAAGTCGAATTATATAGGTTAATGATGTTGTCTTTGTGCCCTGGGGGGCTTTAAGACCACAAACCACTCAATTATACAAAGGCGGAGTCCCAGGGCGCCTCGGAGTTCCCCTCTAACTTGATTTATGGAGACCAGTAACTACTCAGCACGCGACTAATTATAATCAACTGTTATCCTTTTACACAACACACCTAACTCTATACAATAAACAACTTATCCCAGTTATAATCTTAACATTATTACTCGTTCAACTTAATTTAACTCCTTCGTATTAAAATTTACTGCCTCGGTATTCGCTATTAAGTATATTATATATACCACTCTACTCATTCCAGTAATTATTCAAAAATCACTAATTAAACAAATGCTATCTTTTAATTAAGAATACCTTAATTAAACTTGTTAATTAGATTTTATCTGGATAAATAGGTCTTAATCTAAAACTCGTACCTTCTTAATATTAACAATTTGAGTGATGCGTAACAAACCTTAATGATCTGGGGCACAGAAGTGCCCCGTAATTGCTAGAGGTCATTGGTGTACTATTACTGGAAGCATCAGGTGGCCATTTTGAAGTCTGTATCTTTGTATTACAGTCATGAAAATATAATAACTATTTCAACTAAAATATTTTACTTAGCTTATCTTTTCAAAATTACTGTCCGTACCAATCATACTTAAGCTGGTACATTCCATGGACGGAAAATATCAGCGAAAGGTGGAATAGATAAATATCTTTATGGGTTATTCTATAGCAAAACAAGATAGAAAAAAACACCTGGTATCTTAAATTTTTCCAATATATCCAAATCGAGATTTTTGGATCATTCCGTGCAGCTATATTGTCGCAGTAATGTGTTGTAATTTCCAAGACTTGTGATTTTTGGACATTTCTTTAACCATGAAATGATTATATCTAAAAATCTGCTAAGGATGAAATTTTTATTTTGGTGGCGTTTGAAAGGTTAAATTTGATCCATTCCAATGGATATAACACAGTTTTGTATAATTAGTTATAAGTTTAAATTATGTGAATTTATAAAATAAAAATTCTAATATCACAAAAAGCCATTTTCTGAGTTTTGAAAGATTTCCAAATAAGAACATAAACTCTTAGTAAAATGTCCAGAAATATTAATTTTTGGAACAATATGGAATTGGACTCTGTAGCGCATAATGTGTGTTAAAGTATCTTAAACTGAAAAAATGTTAAGATGTATCACATAATCATTGATAAAAACTGCAAGTAAAATGTCATACCTTAAAACTTGCTATGCGTTACTGGGTCCAATCCCGAGGTGGTCCCAAAATGAAAACTTTGTGGACTTTTTAATAACAGTTTAAGCTCTTATTTGAAAATCGTTTAAAATTGAAAAAAAATAGCTTCTTGAAATATTTTTTTTATTTATTTTACACTTGCACATAATTAAAACTTGTAACTAATTATCCAACTGTATGTAGAATCCATTTAAAAGCATTAAATTTAGGCTTTCAAACAACACCAAAATAAACATTTTACCCTCAGCAGAATTTTAGAGCCCTACAGCCATTTTTGTAGTCAAATTAAGTCGTAAAATCACATTTCTTAGAAAATGCAGCACGTTACTGCGATAATATGGCTGTACGTTCTTTTTATAGAGCCTGCCTGTCAGCCAAGTTATATTAAAATCGGAGACATCGAGTCCAAAAGATTGTTTTTCTTTGTGTTGATTTGACATGAAATGACTCTTTTGTAATTCCACCTGAGGTGAAATAAATAAATATCACTATCTAACCCTATCTTTAGTAGAGTATATCGACGTTATCTCTAACTATTATACTTAAGTCTATACATACCTGAATAGAAAATATCCAGAAAGGTAGAATAGATAAATATCTTTATCTAACCCTATCAGTTGTACAGTACCTCGACGTTGTATCTAACCATCATACGTAAATTGATTTATACCCTGAATAGAAAATGTCTTGTGATTTGGAATAACTTTATTTTACTATACCTCTTATAGAGTATCTCGACGTATTGTTAACGTTGGCTTATGAGTTTAAATAATACTTATTAACCAAGAAAAAGGTTTTGTTGCATAAAAATTAAGGAATTTACTTTATGTTCAAGACTCATGCTCTTGAGTCAAAGACCATCATCCACATAAATTTATTATAATAGTTTGGTTTGGCGGAAAAACTTTACAATAATATTATTGATCAAGCTTGTTATCGAGTAGCTATTATTTATTACAGCGAATTCTCATTGCTAAGAGACAAAAGTTATTAAACAAATTAAATTGATGGCTTTAATTTTTATTTACTCTTATTGCTATTTTATTAAGTAAATGTAAGGTTTAAAGGTAAATTTTAAAGCGTGAAAAATTAAAAATAAATAAATTATAAAAAAATATTATTAAAAAATAAGTATCAACTTTGCTTATTAAGTTCAAAGCATTGTTTATGGTTTAATTAAAATCTTTTTACTTTTAAAAAAGTTCTTCAAGACGTTTAAATCTTAGAGTATTAAAAGTAAGTAAAAAATATATAAAAAAGTTTTTTAATTAGGCTGAAAGATAGGATTAGGGTCAGTATAAACGAGTCATTGTTTATAAAGGGCGCTGAATTCCTGATAGTTAGTACATTGAGTGAACAAGGTATTTTAAATGAGGCAAAAATTGGTCAGCTTTCCTGCTACAGAGCTTAAATAGGACTTTAAACTTAAGGAAATGTATAAAAAGAGAGTTGAACAAAGGTAATCAGTAGGCTACATTATAGGAAGGTTTTCAAGTTCCTGCCACAAATCATTTTCTAATCCTCCTATTCTTATTATAGGATTTTCATATATACTGATTTTTATCAATAGAAAATGATTTTAAGAGCTTATTTATTTTATGAGAATATATAAGACTATAATATTAAACTAAAACGCTTAAAATTTTTCCTTAAATATTGAACAAATTAAAATGTATCAATTTTTTGTAGACTCCCCCATATATAAACGGCGTTGTTTTAAAAATGAAGGCCTTGTCCTAACCCTTATTACCAGTCAGTGTAATCAACCCTTATTACCAGTCATCATCAAGGATTTAATACAGCTGTCTATTTTTAAAACTTTTTTTTGTAAATTAAAATTTATGTGCAGACATTGGCGTGCAAAATAAATCTGTGGTGATCAACAGAAAAAAATGAGGTTACGTTGCAATAAGATAATTTAAGAATTATTGTTAATTTAAGAATTTGATCCGAAAACATCAAATTGCTTTATGGCAAATGAACGATTTATTGGTTCATATTAAATTGTATTACTTTTAGGAGTAACTGCCTCCGTGCTCAAGGTCGTTAAGGCGTCAGTTATTAAACTGACCATTGACACCACGGAGGTTTATTCCTCTGTGGTGCCAATGGACAGTTATTAATTGACCATTGACACCACGGAGGTTTATCCTCGTGGACGACATTGACGGAGGTTTAGTCATGGACAGTATTAAATTGACCATTGACACCACGGAGGTTTATTCCTCTGTGGTGTCAATGGACAGTTATTAAATTGACCATTGACACCACGGAGGTTTATCCCTCTGTGGTGTCAATGGACAGTTATTCAATTGACCATTGACATCACGGAGGTTTATCCCTCAGTGGTGTCGCATCCCAGGTCACGCTCTCAAATAACTTAACGCTAACTTTAGATTACACTTCAAGCGTAACGGTTGCCACAACAACTAGAGGTGGTTCCCGCAGGGGTTATCCCTGATGAGCCACAGGGCTCTAAACGGGTATTGTTATTATTATTATACTTTTAGGAGTACCCTCCTATCAGGTAAGACATTTAATAATATTGATGATGTTAACAAAATGTAGACGTTGTAATTCTATCAGCTTAGATGTTTACAGCTTTTAAAAATATTTTTAAAATGTTTTTATTTTTAAGTAAATATTAAAATAAATGTTAACATACAATTTTGAGGTTCCATATTAAAGCGTAGACGTTATTTGTTTAAAGTGGCACTCATTACAGTAATGCATTACATTGCTTACAATGAGTTGTAACACACATGGGTTTTAAAATATGATTCACCACAATTAAGTATATTTGCACTCGCACCCTTACTACAATTTTTAAATCTGTGTATGTTAGATATGAAGCGATCTATATAAAAACTTAACATGGCTAAAATAGATTCTAATAATGTTTTTTTTGTGACACTGGATTGAATTTAACCGGCTCCAAGTCAATACGACCACTCTAAGTGACCAAAAAGTCGAAAAAACCGTGGAATATATAACTCTCTAGTTGGGTGTCGTTTTTTAAAGTCTTTTGGGGCGCTAAATCCAATAAAACCAGTTTGGAGACTTTTTGAAGCAAGGGTTCCCGGGTTCAAATCTTGGTACTGGCGCTAATTAAAGGTAACAACTTCAAAATAGTTCTGGCGCGGAGGTCCGCAAGCAAGGCGAATTTTCTTTGAAATGCGCGCTTTCTTGCTTATCAGTCCAATTATTGCTTAATTTTCAGTATATATTTAATAACCTGTTTACATTGACATAATGTAAAAAACACGTATTTTTAATAATACATTTGAAAATTCACTTATATCGTATCAGGATACCATTTATATATACAGTAATAAGAAAAACTGAATACGAAACGACTATGTGGCCACGAAGCGGCCATATGGTTGTTAGTGTGTTGTTATATGCCGTTGGTTATAGCGCTAATGCCACGCAGTGGCCTTAAAGGCGAAAGCCTCTTGTATTTTAAACACGCTAGGTCAGAATATTTTATGTTTCTATAATTTTTAATCCTATGTGTAAGAAAACACATAGGAGGTAGAGTATCAGAGGTTTTGATACTCTACAGTCCCATTAGCCTTAAGGCTGAATGGTGCTCGCCGTCTAAAGCAGTGGTTCTTAACACGGACGATGAGACGTAGGGGGGGGGGGGGTTGAAGGGGGACGAAGAATCGTAATGGGGCAATTTAGGAGCTTGGAACCAAAAAAAAAATATAGTTTTCAATTTAAATAAAAAGAGACAGATAACATAATTTAACATGTAAATTATAGATGTCATCATACTACAAACTAGCACCTCGCTTTGACAAAAATTTATTTTATTTAGCTCGCTGCACTCGCAACATGAACATGGCCTTAATATAGCAATGCGGAATTAAAATGGTATTTTAGGTATTAAAATCTGAGAGCAATAACGATGAACGAAAAAGTCTGGAATCATCATATTTTTATAAAACTTAATAATTTTCCAATGTGACCGAGCACCACCAAGTTTCAGTTACTCGACTGAATTTACTCGAAGGAATTTAATTAATCGAATGTTACATTTTTTCTTGTTTTTCGCAATAAGTAACGATTATTTTTAATGAAGATCAACGGGGACGTAGGAGAGAGAGCACGGGGCTTATCCACAGCATCCATGAGGAGGATTACATCGAAAATGCACAATTTTTCTTCGGTTTGCTTTAACTGCGCTTTGGAGCGTTTATCCAAAACGGGAGAAAATTGTAAACGGGAACCCCTTTTACAAAATTAAAGAAAGAAGAAATTTCTTGGATATTTTTAAACATTGAAATTCATTTTAATTAGTTGGAAGTAGCAAAAGTTGATATACGTGCAAAAATTTGATTTTCCCTTTTGTGAAAGATTGCCTATTGCGCTTGTTCTTAAAATAACGTCTTTCCTTTGTTCCTAATTATACAATTTTTTTCATTGGCTGGACATTCATAAATTACGCTTAAAATGTATGATACAGTTTACAACTTCATTCAAATGGACTTGGTATATTAGGTACAACTAAAAGTGTACTTTGCCCCATACCCGATTAATTACGGGGGGACGATGGAACATCTAAGAATATGTAAGAGAGTGATGAGTGAAACAAGTTGAGAACTACAGGGTTTAAATGGTTGAACACCCCACCTCTCTTGACTGACCTCGACTTTAGCAATGTTTTCAAAAACATGACCTTAGCACTTTACTCATCACAAATTCCCAACACTTTTATCAGTGATCCTATCAATTTTAACGATTAGATGCTTTATTATTTTTGACAAGGTTCTTTTTACAATTATTTTTATTATCATACGATTATAATGTTGAAAAACTTTCCTAATTTATAAAATTTATTTATAGCTTTTATAAATAGACAATAAGCTTAACTATTTATAAAATAACTGAGTTGATTTGCAATATCATTTCTAGACCGTCGTTTTCAAAAAGTAATTCTACAGCTAAATTTTCTTGATAGCGCTACATTTTCTAAAAACGCTGTAGGTATTTACAGTTGGCGTATTTGAAACTTTCGATTTTACGTTTTTTTTACGTTAATTTTGGCTTACAGTCGTATAGAGGCCAAAAGTCTCCCCTCTTCAATTTTGAACCATTAGGCATAAATTAATAAAACTAGAGGAAGTAATTTCTTGAGTAAAAGGATTTTATTTTGGTGGAGTACTTGACTTCGGGTGTTCCATGCCACACCGGATATTGCGAAAAAATAAAAAAGCATATATATTAACACGCATAAAATCATAGCATTGACAACTTTCTTTTGCTCTATTTAGACTCTTATCAATTATTCTTTTCATGTAGCCAGCAGATACCAATTAATTCTACTTTAATGACAAATGGAAACACGCGCGGACTCTGAGAGGAGTAAATTTACTTCTTGATTCTATTCAGCTATGATAAAAAATTGAAATATATGAAAAATCACATGTAGAAACCATTTGAGTTTGAACTCGCGGGGAAATTTAGCAGCGTTGCATTTTTTAACACTTTTGAGTTGTAATTTTACTTATTTAGTAATAATTACTCCTTTAGTTTAGCGTTCTTTCTTAGTTTCTTTAGTAACAAGTTTTAACTTTTTGTATATATAATAATAATAATAATAATGCCCGTTTTAGGGCCTTTCGGCCCTTCAGGGTATTTGCCCTGCAGGGCAAATACCCCCGCAGTAGTTGAACCACCACGGGGGGGGGGGGGGGGGGGTCACATCTACTTTGCTCAAAGTAAAGATAAAGTTGGCGAAATATTTTTAAATTAAATTCTATTCATAAAAACTGAGAGCATAGTCCTGGCTGTGAACCCCAGACCTCCGGTGCCGAAGTCTAGTACTATAAGACCGTGGCTACGGAGGCAGATATTTGTATATATAAAAATGCAAAATAATGACAACTTGAGTCCCTACTTTGAAAAAATTTTCAATTTAACATAAAAAAAACAGATGATGCATGGGAAAACCAGGCAAAATTTTTTAACAGTGAATGAAGTAAGTATGAATGAAGTTCATACTTCATTCATTTTTAGATTTGGATGTTTTATAATTTGGTGATGGTTGTCTAAATTCGCTAACTTTTATAATCAACACCAACAAAGTCTTTTCACTAATTTTAAACTTCATTAAGCAGAGCCGGTTTTCGGCAATAATACCATCTACAGCGCCGTGGTGAGATATTGAGTCTTTCTATTTATGGAATCTGACATTATCAAGTTATCGCTTTCTTATTTTTATTTTAACACCGAACAAAAAGTCTAATTAGTATGTTAATTAAACATATTTTTCAAAATAGGAACTGAAGTCTTCATTATTTTTTATCAATAATTTTAGTGTAACAGTCCAATCATTATTTTTTAAGTATAATTTAACTAGTTATGATGATAATAATCGAATTAAAATTAAAAATTAACCTTGTTATTTCCTTGTTACTTTTTATATTTTTTGTGGTTGTAAGCTTCTAATTTTATTAAAAACATATTAACGTCTCTACACCTCAATAGTTCCGCTAATTGAATAATAATTAAATGAAGCAAATAAAAGTATTTTATGTTTGATAAGAAAGAAAGTAGTAAATAAATCAAGGGCAGGGTGAAGTCACTTGTTAGTGTTGTATTCAAACCTATTTCTATTGTTATAAACTTATCTCACTAAATCTTTTAACTTTCGTTAACAAGCTCAGTAAACTGAGGGATCTGAGAATCGCATGCGTTTTTTGAACTTTTAGTGTTTTTTTTTTATTTCTTGATTAGAGTTTTCCTTTTCATAAAAGAAAGGTTATTTTTTTTACTTTGAATGTTTTTTTTCTTGAAGATTGGGAATTTTCTTTTTCAAGTCTAGACCTTTAAAGTATAAAATATCTTTATTTCTTCTTAACGAAGTTAATAAAAGTAAATCATGAAGATGTATGATAAAAAAGGTGAAGTAATAATTTATTTTCTATCGAGGTAAAATAATTAAATGAATGTTATAGGTCAGTGTAGTCTTATTTTAAAAAGCATGGAAATTGAATTTCTGTGTGAACCCAATTGAGGCTTTTCAACGTTTAATGGTATATTTTCTTTTATTTAAACTTCAAATTTTCCAAATATATGAACACTCCATTTTGCATTAGCCCTTTACATTTCAAATCTCACTAGGTCACCACACACATACATTCAACTCAACACTACATTCAACACTTAGTGTGTGTTTGTTTAAATCTCACACACTAATTTCACCTAGTCTCTTTAGTATCTTAACCATTGTCATTAATCTCAATTATTCCTCTGTTCACTCTAAAACCCCTAGTCTCACAAGTTCTTACAATGTCACCAGTCACCCTGGTATAGTCTCTCTTATATTTCTGTTCCACTCTAAAGACCACTTGTCTCTCAAGTTCTTCAAATATCACAAGTCACTCTTAGTATCTTAACTATTGATTCTACAGTCTCACTTATACTTTGGTCCCACTCTAAAAACACTAGTCTCGCAAGTTCTTCAAATATCACCAGTTACACTTACTAGTGTAACTGGTAAGGTTATTTTTTTACTTTGAATGTATGTATTTAAGATACTTCTTAATTATTGTCTCTAGCATTACTTATCCTTCTATTCCGCTAAAACCTTCTAGTCTCACAAGTTCTTAAAATATTACCAGTCACGCCAGTATCACAAGTCCTACTATTTCCTGTAATCTTCTTATCATACCAGAATCACTTGTTAAAATCTCAACAGAGTTTCTAGTATCACTATATCCTCTCTCCAATCACACAAACTCATTTAATTTCACTATTCCCGTCTGAATCTTTGGTCCCACCAGTCCAGTTCTACATAACTGAGAAAAGGTTCTGAAACGTGAAATCACTGATCTAAAATAAAATTAGGGTTCTAGTTAAATAAAATAAGGCCAATTTGGTTGTTTGTTTTGTGTCTGAAAAGAATTTTATGTCCCTTATTCTTCATCTTGAACGATTTAATGTTTAGAAGTTAGAGATAAGAATTATCTAAAGTAACAGTTATTATACAGCAGAACGTTTAAAATACAAATAAAAACAGAAACAACGTGCGGGAAGCCCAAAACAATTGATTTATATAACCTTAACTCACCCTTGGAGAAGGTTTCAATGGGGTTAAACAGAGCCCCTGAGAGCCCCAAAAAGATGTTTTAGGCCTCTTAATGTATTGAGATAGGCTATGCTGTCTCTAGTATATATCTAGAGACAGTTTGTTATGTTACGAAGTTTGAAGTTTATAACTTAAGATGTTTGACATAGAATGAGCATGTTATTATTATGTCAATTGTTGCCTGATGTATGTTTTGCAATCTAGTATTGAAAAATGTTGCTTAGGAAATTTAATTATATGAAGGTAAAATAACATTAATTGACGTACTTTTATCTATTTTTTAGTGGCTTTTAAATGAAAGGTAGAAAATGTCCATTAAGAATCTGAAATTGAATCTGTAATATATAATGATATTAACTGCTGGCCTAGATTCTGCCTTACCTTTATATTATTTCCATCTTCTTAGACGAATTTCTTTTAAAATTATAAAAATATGAAACTAAGTTTTTTCAAAAGCCCCAAACAAATTAATGGCATTAAAATTCTTGATACCTTCGGTTTATAACAAAATAAGCAAAATTTTAGGAAAGGGCCCCAGGAAAATGTTTGATAAATTATTGTAATGTAGTTGAATTGGCGAAGAACTAATACACTAGTATATTTTTACTTTGACAAAAAGTCTATTCGATTAAGTACTCTGAAGTGTCAAGGATATTACTTTGTCAATAAGTCTATTTTACTCACTAATTTTAAAGGACAGGGATTTTACTTGGTCAATAAGTCTATTTTACTCACTAATTTTAAAGGACAAGGATTTTACTTTGTCAATAAGTCTATTTTACTCACTACTTTTAAGGGACAAGGATATTACTTTGTCAATAAGTCTATTCGACAAAGTACTTTCAAGTGACTAGGATATTACTTTGTTAATGAGTCTATTCGACAAAGTACTCTCAAGTGACTAGGATATTACTTTGTTAAAGTCTATTCGACAAAGAAGGATATTACTTTGTCAATAAGTCTATTCGACAAAGTACTCTCAAACGACTAGGGTAATACTTTATCAATAAGTCTATTCGACAAATTACTCTAAAGTGACAACTCTATTACTTGATATTGATCTATAAATATCAATATCTATTGATTAGGATATTCTCTTGTTAATAAGTCTAATCGAGAAAGTAATCTTTACTAAATAGAATATTTCTTTGTCTATAAATATTTTCGACAAAGTTCTATCATTGGACGAAGTGATTTGTTATATCCGTCAAATAAAGTATCTTACATGCTCCCACTTTAAATTTCAATAATGTTGGAATTATTTTTTAATGTTTTTTACATATTTTTGATTATTGATTGTGTAGGGTTGCAAAAATTAACAAATAATTAATTAAAAATAAAGGAAAAACTAAATTACACAAAATAACAACTAAAAAAAAAGGAATAACTACAATTTGATTTCTATTAAAAATTCGTTCTTTGTAACTTCTCTTCGCAAAGACCCTTTTCTATATGAAAATAGCTAATAGAAATTGACTTTTTTCTTTAGATAAAAAAATGGCAATAAATATTATTTTGTAATAAAATAGCCGCAGAGAGGCTGAGAGAAAAAATAATCAACTTTGATATTTTTAAATCT
Organism: Microvelia longipes; assembly: GCA_018340805.1. Classification (NCBI taxonomy): domain Eukaryota; kingdom Metazoa; phylum Arthropoda; class Insecta; order Hemiptera; family Veliidae; genus Microvelia; species Microvelia longipes. The sequence goes on along the minus strand of JACMZG010001911.1, from coordinate 43,385,594 downwards.
AAAAAGAGAATGAAATTAATGTCACCACTTAGAGTTACTTTAGTGAAAAATATTTCTTTTTCAAAATATTATTTAATTTAGTTTTGCCAATATTTCTCTTCAGGTACTTCTTAGACTTAAGTAAATGGATTCTTTTATTGTGAAATGGCAATTATGACGTATATCTCTTCTTGTTGTCTTGATTTAAATATTTCTTTGCTATTATGAAATCAGAATTTTTATGTTAAGGCAGAATTATATTAAGTATCTTATGTGGATACTAGATGCATATTATTTTTAATTTTAAAGATAATTCAAAGGGGAAAATAAACAAAGCGATATTCTCGTGCCTTCTGGTAAAAGATATTAAAACTTTTGACATAACGGAAAGCATTAAATATTTACTATTTTTGCCCTTTACACCCACATGCAACAGAAAAGCTTTTGAAAGTCGTCTTTTGATTAGCAAGGAAGAAAAGTTAATCTTGGTTCAGGATATTCTGTCTGATATTACTTCTTGGATTAAAGGTTCCACCTCGCTTCCTTTGATCGCTTATAATTGTAAGCATTCTTTATTTGAATTTATCTTTTATTTATTTCTTGGACTATTTAGTCGATTTCGAGTGGCGTCGTTATTAGTTTTCCTACATTACGTTTGAGCTTCAGTATTTATATTATAAAGTATTGTCTGCTCTAAAATTGAATTTTGAAAATTGAAATTTGAAACCAAGATTTTGCCTGATTTTTTGTCTTTGAACCTCAATCAATGTAAATGTATTTCGGGTAGTATTTATTAACCGAGAGCTCCCGCACTTATCATCTATCTCAGAAATTTCAGGTATGTTTTTAAAATAAAACAAGACTGTTTTCTGGTTCCATCGCCACTTTTAATGTCAAGTGAATTAAAGGATTGGCTCTTGGAATTCGCTCGAACAGCTCTATTTGCTAAATAAAAACTTTTGGATATGCCCTAAGAGTTTGCCAAGATAAATGCCTGAACCTGTTATGAGAAAGAATCTGGAAGAAATTCGAGTAGAGTTTACTCTATTTACGCCTCTTAGTGGTTGTCTATTAGTAGTATACCCTTATAACAAATATTAACGGTCGAGTAGAGTTTACTCTATTTATGCCTGTCAGTGCTTGTTCATTGGTAGTATACCCCTATAGCAAATATTAACGGTCGAGTAGAGTTTACTCTATTTATGCCTCTTGGTGGTTGTCCATTAGTAGTATACCCTATAGCAAATATTAACGGTCGAATAGAGTTTACTCTATTTATGCCTTTTTGGTGGTTGTTCATTGGTAGTGTACCCCTAAAGCAAATAATAACGGTCTCTACTCTCCCGTTTGTTTACTTGACCGTTGGAAGATCAAATTTTATTTAGGTATTTTTCAACGCTCAGATGTGTCACTCAAAGATAGCAAACGTATATATATTAACGTATATATATAACGTATATATACAAACGTATAAATATATATTCCTCTTCCTTTAAAAAATCGATAATAGGATGGGTGGCACGACGACGGGAGTGTCAGTAATACATATCCATATAATATATATATATATATATATATATATATATATATATATATATATATATATATATATATATATATATATATATATATATATATATATATATATATATATATATATATATATATATATATATATATATATATATATATATATATATATTATATATATATATATATATATATATATATATATATATATATATTATATATATATCTACTCTAAGTGAAGAATTAATCGCAAAAAACATATTGAAAATCGTCGGTTAATTTAAAAAATCGAGTGGGCTGTCCTTTGTGTTAGGTTTTAAGGCACTACGTCCAATAAAACCGGTAACAAAGTCGAAACGACCAATTAAAATGGCAAAACATTAAAAAAGATAGTGGGATTCCGAAAACAAAATAAATTAAACAGTAAATTCCGAGTAAAGTTTTGTATTCATATATATGCAGAGATTTTTTTCTTTGATGCATTATATAATGTTATATATCTAAAACTGTTTCTTCAACAAAGTGATTAGTAAATTTATTATTCAATTTACTTATTTTGAAAATAGGTAAATTATATCTATTATTTGGTATTAAAGCTTATAAACTTTTTTGTATCAGATTATTTTTAAAAAGTTAAAATTTAGCCTGCTTGAGGTGGAAACAAAAAGCTTGGAGTAGGGTAATATTATAAATGTTATGGTTAGCGATAGAAGAGTGTAGGGCCCAAGGTAGAGCTTTGCCACCCTGCGGTAAGCCTGCCTACTCATATAGACCCTCCTACCTTGAGACTTGTGCCTTCAGTGGCCCGCTAGCCCTCTACTGTACCGGTCTATTTCTCTCGCCCTCATATTTCCACATCACAACGTTCTTATATTATCTAATATAGAAAAACTTCGTCAAACCTTTATACATTAGTTACGCGTTAAAAATATTATTATACCTTTAAACACATGATTTATGGTAATATCTCTTCCAATTAAAATGGTAAGTAATATATGGCTTAATGAAGCACTTTTTTCGTGTATAGAATATTTCTATCCTCACTTAAAACAAGAAAATATTTGTAAATAAAATATGCATTTTTAAACAATATCTAAAAATAAGTAAATTTTATTCATTAAGCATATATTTACTAATTTTATTTTTAAAATTCATTCTTTATTTATATATTAAGTATATTATTATGTATATATTATGTATTATATACATTAATTATTTTTATTATTAATATTTATTTCTTATTAACTTAAATTTTTTTAATTATATTTATTTTATAGCTAAGGCAAATCATTATTTATATTATTAATTTTATTTTTTAATTAATACTTTGCGTATTATTTTTATATTTTTTCTGTTTTTGTTGTTTTAGTAAACCATCAAAAGGAATGCTTGTGTATTTTCTTGTTATTATTTGCATATAAAATGAGTCGCGTTTTTTTTGCGATAAAACATTTTATGTTTTCAATGATGAAAAATAACTGAACACATTTACTTGTTACAAACGTTTTTCAGTATACTCGTGTATTTTTTAATTAATATTTCATAATTTAAACACAATAGTGTTGTATTCTTTCCATCCTTTAAATTTTTATAATTGTTTTATTTAAATAAATTACATTTTCATTTTAGGTTTGTTAAGTTTGCTTAGAAGTTAGCCATTAAAAAATACATGAATTTATGACTCCTTTTGAAGCTTTGATAGCATTTTTTTTCGTCAAGAAAACTTTACCTTCGCCGAATATTTTTAACTTTTTTAAAATATCGATGCTATTATTTACTTAAATGGTTTGTTATTACTACCATTATAGTAAAAAATTATCACTCTGGCTAGTAACTTTTAGTAAATCTTCTTTTTGCTTAATTTTGTAAGTCATGGTAGTAAGCACCAGTGGGTAGCTGGTGGTGGTGGATACTTTAGGTAACTTGGTTTCCATAAAATATTCTTACTTTAGTATGCTTACTTAGAACATTATAAATTTCAAATGAATGATTATAAATTTCAATGTTTTGTGTTGCATTAAATTAATATGCTCACACTATTACTTTGAAACGCAAATAAGGTAAAAATACCTGCTGTGATATAAATTAGTTGAACGTTCATATAAATTTATATTAAAATAACAATTGATTGACGACGTTTTAACAAAATAGGTCTTTAATAGCTCTAAATGCACAATGATCATTGGCATCGAATGCAACCATTTTCTGTTTACAACAACTAATGTCACAAAAACGAAATTTAAGGAATTGTTAGTGATTTTAGGTCATGATAAAATGTATAAATTTTAAAATTCGCTTCCATAGAAAACAATTTCTGTTACATCGGTTTTGATCGAAAAACAAGTACTTGTTAACCAAAATAATATCAATAAAAAATTAATTAATAAATTAAATATTAAAATTGCATTTTTTAAATTTGTGTTATATACCTTTTATAGAGTATGAAATAGGGCTCACTCATAAGGTAAAATAATACTATTGTTTAATTATGAATTGTAATCTCAAATTTCTTTCATTTCACTCATAAAAAATAATAATTACGTAAAATTTAATTAAACGCAATTTATAAAAATTTCCATGGTAATGTTTTATAAATAAACGCAATAATTTTTTTTCAATTTGTATTATACGAACAAGTTCATAAAAAAGAGGAATTATTGTGAATTAATATTTCAAAGAGATTGTCATTTTATTTGGGGATAGGTTGTATTATTGTTGTAAAATAATAACAGCTACTTGTAAAGTAGCTGTTATTGGCACAATTTATTATTGTGCCTAAAGCACAAATAATTAATATAGAACATTTATATGATTTTTTAAAACTTGTTTTTACCGTATAATATGATTACTTAATTTATTTTTGCTTTGGTGTGACAGGTTTTACTTACTAATGTTTTTTTTTTTTTTTTTAATTTAGAGTTGCATAAGTTATTTAAATCAAAATCTAATTTCTTGATGACGAGTAACATCGATACGTGCAATTTACGAATTCGAAACACTCAAGAAGGAAAGTTTAATTATAACAAAGTGAAACCATATCACGGTTCTCAACATCCAAATTGCGAGTATCAAACCCTTAATGAAGTAATTCATTGTATGAAATCTATACTTAAATAAAAAAGTATTAAGTAAGATTATCTGAAATCTTACTACATTTCTTTTGCTTCAATCCTTTATGTGTTGCAAATATATATGAAAGTAGCTTTAAGGTCTCTTCAAGTAAACAAATATATGTTCAGCAATAAATGTTTCAGTTCGAAGTAAAATTTAATTTATCACGTAAAAATTGTTGCGTATCCTAATATTAGCATTTAAAAAATATTCATATCATTTGCGTATTATGCATAGGGTTGTCGGGAACTTTTTTAACTTTTGCATTTCTGTGCTGGAAGGAATTGTGGCTCTAAATTTGCTTCACTCAAAATATATAATAATTGTGTTAATTAAGACCTGGCTCCATCCACAAAGGTTTCAGAGTTAGATATCTTTAAAGATCAAATTACCCCAGTTTAAGTAGCCTGAACGCTCCTCCCCTACCAAAAGCCAACCGTTCTGCTATGAGACCAAAGATCAAATACAGCTAAAGCGAAAATAAATCGCTAGGAAAATGACTCGCGTAGTTGGACCGAAGTTCCGGTATTGTGCTACAAATTCGTTTCAGAGGTCCTTGATGACAATAATATTTTTTGAAAGACTTTATATCATAATCCGGTGTAGCGAAGGACACCCAAAGTACACTACCAAAAAAAAGTTATCTGTACTCATAAAAAGTTTCTTAAGTTTCTGTATTTTATGTCTAATAGTTCAAAATTTAATGAGGGGGGATTTCGATTCACTCTGTATATATCAAGTTTTACGACTGAACTATGGAAATGTGCATTTTTTAAATATCCAGGAAACATTTATTTAAGTAGTAATGCTATTACTCAGGTTATATGACAAATTTAATTGTTCATTGTGATAAAATCTAGGGATATTAAACTTAAGATATAATTAATGTGCTTTAATTGTGACCTTAAAAAAATTAGTACAGATTACGATGCGTATGTTACTCCGTCTAAATGAGTTCTGATAGAAAGAGTTAGTAGGACTAAGTAGTCCGAGAGCCTGGCTATAAACAATTTTCTTTTATATACCATAAATAATTTTATAAATATTCGATGAACAAACTTTAGAGTTTACTAGCCTACAGTCGTAGATAAAACACAACTTCAAAGCCAAAATTTCAAGATTTTTTACTTTTAATTATTCATACTATACTATATAAGAAAAGTATCATCCCGTTAAAAAACCGGAATTCAACTAAATTATCAAGTGGAGATGTTTCAAGACTTCCCGAGTAGTTTTCACCAAGTTGTCGGTCTATATGTGTGTGTGTGTGTCTGTCATTATCGTAGCTCCAAATGTGTTAATACAAGGAAGTTAAAACCTTGTACGAAATTCAATTTCTAATTATGCTTTTACATTACCCGTCGTTACTCTCTAGCAAAAATTTCGAGAATTCAGGGGACGCGAATGTTTTATTTATTTATTTAATATGTTGCACGCGTGTAACATCATGAGTTAATTTGTCTCATATAAGATAAACCAATGAGCTTTTTATGAGCTGTTTATGAAAAATTACTTGTATTTGTTTTTCAAATAATTGATAAAAATCTAAAAATGCCCCAATTGAGTTGAAATTTAGTACACGTGTATCCTTTTACGCAATAAATAAGTCTAGTAAGCTTTGTTTGAATACAGTAAGTAACTTAATCAAATGGAGCGAAGTGAGTTTCTGAATGAGATACTAGTGGGAATAAAACGTAATTTAGTGATTTGTACATTTTGAGAACGAGCAAAGCGAGTCAGAAGTAGTGAGGATGAGCGTAGCAAACCCGATGTGATGAGGAAACGTTTTAACTTCCTCATCATCATTTCTGACCTTTACCTGATTTTTTTTTAACTTTATAGCAATTCAAGAGTTATCGTAAACAAAAAATGTAGTCGAGAAATATTTACAAACACACTATTTAATATAACACATACACATACATATAATACTGTATTTAAGTTTAATTAATGAAGTTTAAATACAGAGTAGCTTTAGGGATGAATCCCATTTTAGAAAATCCAAGACCATTCTTTTCTTTTTAGTTAAAGGGATTTAATGTTTGTCCATCAAAAAAATTTCCCACTTGTATAATTAAGTAATTTCTTCTTTGAAAATTTGTTCAAATGTATTTCTGTAGAAGTACGTCTCAATAGAACGGCCGCAATAGCATTTTTTTTTTAAATTTACTGGAATAAATTATTGATTGTTTTTTAATCAAATTCTTTATTGACAAAAGTAATTGTTGGTAAAAATAAATTAAATATATGAATAAAAAGTGATAAGAATAAGTTAACAATTAAACGAATATAACGTTATATATAAATTCATTTTCTCAATTATTATTTTGTTCGGAGTTTAAGTGAAATATATTTATAGAACAATGCTAAAAAATCATTATTTCATTCGTATTTTTTGTAAATATTAAAACTTTTTATTGTTTCCCGAAAAAATAATGGAAAAGTTGTAAGTCGGTCAGAATTTCCACTCTATTTTTTTCGTAAAATATTTTCTTTAATTTAGATATTTTTTGTTCTGGTTTTTATTTTGTTTTAAATGATAAAACAAAATAGGTAAGAAACGGCCTTGTGAGAATATTTAAGCCTAATCATAATACTTTCTTTATTTTATGTCTACCTCCGTTCAAAGTCTGTATGTTTTAGATTTTCGGCACCTCGTCGTAGTCCACCGATATCCTAGTCTGGTAGTGGGCACGTGTTGTTCTTAGGGAAAGGTATAGAAACTTTATTGTGGATTAGATACAAAATTGTTGATTAGACTCATAATGCTTCAACTAGGTCTCATAATTCTCACCTCTCTAAATATTTTCCCTGTCACTAAAATTACATCCATGCACCGGAACTGGACTAACGAAGAAAGCTGAATACTAACTCAATATTTCATAATAATGGCTAAGAATCGCATTATTTTTTCTTTTTTAGAATCTTTTTATTGGATTATGTTACAATTTTGAGTTAGATTTTTAGTTAGAAATGATTGAGTTAACTAATAAATAAAATAATTTATAAAAAACATAATATTAAAAACGAAAAGAAAACAATAAAATGTAATTATTATTTATGAAAAAAAAATTTAACGCAAAAGTACAAGAATAATTAGAAAATTATTTAGTCATTTTTGTTTTGTTCTGTTTTATGAATTGACATATTTAAAACTTATTAAAATCGAGTTTACCAAGTTAATATACAGCAAAGCTAAAGTAAGAAAAATATGTCAGTATATTTCACGCGATTTCTGAATATACTTATCTTAAATTATAATAAATAATTCTTAAGGCTTGATTATAATATTATAGGTATTTATGCGTTATACATTTACCATAAGATGGTATAATAAAGAATAATTAAATATTTATTATTTTAGAGAATAATTTTCTATATTGTTACTTAGAATATTTAGCTTATGATAAGATTAGTGCAAGACACTGTTAATTCTGATAAAATCTCGCTATATTTAGCTTGATATATAATTAATGTACTTTAGTTTTTGGCTTAAAGAAATTAGTAAAGATTAGAATGCAAATCTCACGCCGTCTAAATGAGTTCTGATGGAAGACAGAGTAATCCTAGAGCATAGCTATAAATCCATGACTTAATTAGTTTCGTTTCACAACCAACAATTTTCTTTAAAATTGTGCGATAAATGAATAAATTATTTTATGAATATACATTCGATAAACAAATTTCATAATCTACCAGTCTAATAGTCGTTGATAACTAACAAACTAATGGCCAAATAGTTTTCTTTTTTAATTTTCGTCATTTTGTACCGTAGTATATAAGAATAGTATTGTGTATTGATTAAAAGTTCGAAACCGGAATTTCAACTAAATTATCCGTTCAAGGCGTTTTTAAAACTTCCTGAGAGGCTTTTACCAAGTCTCTCAGTACATGTGTGTTTGTGTCTGTCATTATTTTAGCAGAGTGTTAATGCAAGAGAGTTAAAACTTTTAGAAAATATTTATTTGTACGTCGCTATTATTTATCGTTAGTGCCCAGATAAAATTTCAAAATTTCAAAATCTCAGAAAAATGATTGGCAGGAATGTACTCCTACTATGATACTATAATGAATAATTTAGCCTACCTTAGTAGGTATTAGGGGTGGGAAACTACATAGAAGTTCTTTAGGCCTTCTGAAAAAGAATGGAGAGGCCTGAGCCTTTTCTATCTCCACCAACAACATTTAACATCTTAAGTAAAGCCAAATTTAGGCGCCAGGTTCTTTTTCAAACTAAATCGAGGCCAAAAGAACCAACTCCAGGCACCACATCCAAATTTAGAAATAACGAATACTTAAAACAACGTATACAAGAATATAATTAAAATGTAGGTTAAATTATGTAATAAACACAAAATTCATTGACATATAAACGTTACAATACCAAAAAATGTGCCAAGTTTCATTGCAATATCATCATTAGTTTAATTTTATTTGAATGAAATTATTTTAAAAATCGTAAATAATCCAAATGGGTTAAAATTTAGCGCAATCGTTGACAAACTTATTAGGTTTTATAACAACACAGCTTGTATATCTGCGGTTTTTGTTAGAACACTGATGATAAACAACATCTAGCAAGGTCAGTGTCTGGGTGGGTGACCGCTGAATGTTTTTACTGTCTGAGAGCAATGTGAATTTGGTGATTTTCATATTTTGAGGGCGAGAAATGAGAGTCCGAAGCTGAGAGGAAAGTTCCGAGGTACTCTCTACCCGATTTTTTAATTCTTAGGAAATAATTTTCCTCGTGTCGTTCCTGGGAAAGTTGAATTGAACATTCTCTCATGTTGATAAAGTTACTAATAAACAGTTTATCATGTTAATTTAATAACTTATAACAAAGTTATGACAGTGAAAAAAAATATGATAAAAAAAGAAATATTTTGCGAAGTCAGGGAATGTTTTTAACAGGAAAAATGTTAAAAAATTTTGTTTTTTTTTGTTTCTTATTCAATTTCGATGGTCAAAGAATCAAATATTTCGAATGTTTAGAAGGTTTGAAACAATCCTACCCAACATTTTACTATGGGAGATCACTGATTTTCAAAAAAATATAAAAAAGCAATTTGATTTAGGGTGAGCATTTAAGAGTGCGTCTTGCATTTAAGTATTTGGCTTATGATTGGTTGGCTCAGTTTTTTTGCGTATCATTAATGGTAGGTATATTTAGGATAGTTTTGGATTCATCCGAAAAAATGAATTAGGTTTTTTGGGCCTGGTTACTAGACTCTTGTTTTTCAACATGCTGTACGAAGTGAACTACGAAGAGGGTATGGACTTGATACTCGACAAAATTTTGTTTAGCTCTTAACTATTAGTTTATATAATATTTAAAACCTATTAAATTTTAATAACCTAATTAAAATCTAAGGCAGGGTCTATTTGATAAAACCTATATGGAATAGATATGCTATGGTTCTCATCACACGGTTCTCATCCGGTCACCAAGTAGATCATAATGGTACAAATATCACCTTTAATATAATAATATCTTGAACTCTATTGTCACATATAAAATATGTGACGTCATTAACTAACAATAATAAGTCTATTAAATTCTAACAATCACAAAAACTTAAATATTTGTCTCATCAGGCTGAAAGTAAATATTTATATACTAATAAGTGTGATTAAACCATACTCAGATTTAAAATTCATTAGCAGCATTAGTTCCGTTTTTATCGTTTGAAATATGTAATATCATGTAAACAAATCACTTGGCCAAGAAGCTAATGAGCTCTTGTTTATTTTTTCAATTGTTCCAATATGATGTAATATATTCCAACATAAAATTAAAAATATTGTATGGTTTACTTTTAATTGCAAAATTGAATCTGAGCACCCAGGTGATTTTGAATTTTAAATAAAAAGAAGAAAGAAAAGTATTTAATAAAACTTTTAATATTAAAATATAAAAGAAAGATATTAGAGGAATACAATTAGAAAGAAATATTGTTAAATCTTAAAAACTTGTGTTTATCCGCAAACATTTGCTTTAGACAAATATTTTGTATTTAATTACTGGAGGTACAACACTGGGACTTGTGCCCAGGATTTATTAGAGCGATCCTAAAACTCATCCGACCCGATTCTCTGCCAACTTCTTCTTAATAACTAAACTTTTCTTCTCCCGCTAGAAAAAATAAAAAACTTAGCTTAAAAATATTTAAAGATGTCACAAGAATTTTTTAAAAATTGAATTAACAAGGTAAAAGTGTAAAACTTTGCTACAATTTTAATAACAATTATAATTAAATAAAAGTTATAATAAATTTAACGTTTGTTGATTTCAAATTGAATTCATTCATGCAGATAAATCACTTAATATTTAAAAAAAAAGTTTTTTTTTTTTTTTTTTTTTTAAACAAGTTCTTTATTAGCAATTTTTTTTTTTTTTTTTTTTTTTTTTTTTTTTTTTTTTTTTTTTTTTTTTTTTTTTTTTTTTTTTTTTCTTTGAATTGGTTAAAGTTAAGTTAGAAAACTTATTATTTTAAGCGACACTCCTCTATAGTCGATGATAGTTCTGGATAGGACTGTTTAGACCGTGTATAATTTACACTCGCAGCACAAGTTTTAATGAGAGACTGTAAGAGTCTGTCAGGCTGGCTCGATAGCCGAAATAAAAGGTTAATAACGAAACAAAAGTGATGTAATCAGTCTAAAGACGTCCCCTGACGTCCTGAGTTTTGACTTGGCGAAGAGAGAGACTCAGTTCGCAGCAAAACGACCTCGATAATATGACGTTATAATAATTATAGTTGTAAACTTAATTACTTTATTATAGTGAAAGCAATTGTAATCATCCCCAAAATCTTTTATTAACGAGTTAATATACAACTGTAAGAATTATTGAATAGATAATACATTCAATTACAATTTTGTTATTGTCACGCGTCAATTATTACAATTATAGTTAAGAGACGTATGGAGGTCAGAAAATAGGAATTTTGGTCAAAATAAATAAATATACACTTAAGCTGAAAATCCCTCTTTGTGATTGTTTGATTCTAAAATAAGCTAATTTTACGTAAAACTGGTATTGGTCGATGTTTAAGACCATTCACAAAAACAAGAAGTGTTGGTGATATTAAATATATAGTTTCATATGCTACTATATACTTCTTTAACCAAACCCGACCAAAATAACTATTATCTTAGTAGTGCTAAAGAACGGCGTTAATTAAATCAAAAGATGACACTACAAGTTGAATTACAGAAAAGTTTTAAATGCACGGCTTGGTATAAAAATGTCTGCACAATAATGTAAACATTTATAAAAAGCTAGGGCCGTTTTCTTCCTCAACGAATGGGGTAATATTTAGTGGTGCAGCTAGTAAGAGGCGAACTGCGCAACACTGATGATGCTAGTGTTGCGTTAATAAATTAGTTCTATCGCTTAGAATATAAGTATTTGCATCAATAACGATAAGATCCGTGTCAGCTAGGTTTAAAGATTCAACGTCAACGTACTCCTTTATCTACAGTGGATGTGTTAAAAGCCTTGTCACGTATACCTGTTGACCATTCGCATAGATCCTTCGAGCACTGTTGAAAGTAGAATCTTGTCGCTGTAGAAACTTCTTTCAAACGCTCCCCTTTTACCATTACTGGGGTCAAACGATGGTCTTTTGAAAGCTCATATTCACCAGGCCGTACGACATTTTCGCCGAAAAGGATCTTGCAATTCTCGAAGAGTAGAGGACCTTGTTGTGCAACAGAGGGTCTTGCGTTGCTCTACACCGAAGTTGAGATAGGAGCGTCCGTTATTAATTATAGCTCTGTTAGATTTGAACCACTTTTTGCCGATCATAACTTCTTTTGCTAGATTATATGCTATCAGAAACCTTATAATTTCTGTTAGATTGTCCATGTTTATGGGTAATCTCGACTTCCGCTTGAAGATGGAGGATACTCGTTGCATCGCCCATCTTCAAGTACCAAATTTTTGTATCAGGTAAGACTAATTCTTGACGAATTACATAGTGAGAAGCGCGCGTATCTACTTCAGCAAATAGTGGTTTTGAATTCAACCTTACCTTCATTCGAAGGAGATCTAGATTAGTAAGGAAGGTAGGTAGGGCTGCTTTGCTTAAAGAGTGACTCACTTCCTGATCATTGGAATTGCCTTTCGCCATCTACTTCACGTTCCTACGCTCAGAAGGACAATACAGGGGTAAAGTTATTAAGATCTCTCAAAGGTTCTCTTTCTTGAGTAGTAGGATTTTATTTTGGGGTAGGCTTACTTTTCTAAATAGGTCCTTGTTTTCTAAGTAAGCTCTTCTGCCTTTTAGAAATAGTCAGTTGCTCCTGTATCGCCGCTGTACTCTATTGACTTAAGCTTGGCGGATCCTTGAAAGTAAGAACGGCTTAAAGGTCTTTTCTATCTTGTTTCTAGCTGAGCTTCTTTATTGTTAGGGTGAACTCTCTCGAGAATCAATTTGAAGAATAGATCACATAAACAAGAAGTGGCGACGGTAGAAAAATGTGTATTGAATTTTATAAATTACTTTATAAAGGTTAACAATGTTTATGACGTAGTTATGATCGTTTACTTAAGCATAATACACTCAGAGTGTATTCTAAGATGTGGAATTTATCTCAATGTCTACTTTTTCATACCATACAAACTATATATTATATACCACATAAAAATGTAACACACCCACCACTTAAAAAACATAATTCATAAAAACTTCTCTATTGTAAATATTATTTTAAGACCTATTGAATGTTTTATACAATTATAAAAAGTTAAGAAGTTAAGTTGAGAAAAATAAAATATGTCTTAAAATAATAAGCAGTAATTAATTATTAATTAGATGTTTTCATTTTATAGCTAGCAAAGCATAGTTAAAAAACCTATATTATACTAATTACCTTATAACAATTTTATTAGGTTTAATTCTAATGATTTATTTTAAGTTTTTTATGAATACTTACTTTGGCAACTATCACATTCTTTCAATAATACTATTACTAAATGATGGGGCATTGTCAACGAATGCCTTCTAAAATTGAACAAATTTAGAAGTAAAATCAAACAATGAAAAAAGGTTATCGAGATTTAAAAATTATACTTATTTGAGGTAGCATTTGACAGGATGATAAGGCTTTTAGTATCTATAATAATGTTTAGCTTTGAGTGAATCTCTTAAAAAGGTATTTACGGAGCGCCCTCTTGTATAGCAGTAAATCTTTAAGATATGGTGTGTTAGTGTTAGAACGCTGAAAACATTTTGGGTAGATTCTTCCACCGACTTCTACTCGTATGCTCATGGCACTTATGCAAATGTTTAAATAAAATAAAATTCTGGCGCGGTGGTCCGCATGTCGGGCGAATTTCCTTTGGATGCGTGTTTCTGTGCTTTTTACATTATATAAGTTTACAACTACTAAATAAATGATTTCCGGCGCGGTGGTCCGCTGTCGGGCGAATTTTCATTTAGAATGCTTGTTTCCGTGCTAAACAACCCATTTCTTGCTTAAGGTTCTGGTTCATGCTTTAGAACCTAAGCAGTTACTCAATTGTCAAGCACTGCTCGTAACTCATTTTGTCTGTATTTTCCAAAGGAAATGCGCATAATCATCCAGTTGTTGTACAAAACCATGTCTCTAAAATTAGAAGTACGCACTATTATTTGCACTAGTTTAAAGCTTATTTACTTATCTTTAAGCTTAGTCAGTTATCTTTAAAGGTTTTAGCGCATTTCCTTTGGAAAATACAGACAAAATGAGTTACGAGCAGTGCTTGACAATTGAGTAACTGCTTAGGTTCTAAAGCATGAACCAGAACCTTAAGCAAGAATGGGTTGTTTAGCACGGAAAGCATTCTAATGAAATTCGCCCGACAGCGACCACCGCGCCGGAATTATTTATTTAGTAGTTGTAACTTATATAATGTAAAAAGCACAGAAACACGCATCCAAAGGAAATTCGCCGACATGCGGACCACCGCGCCAGAATTATTTTCTAGTTGTAAACTTATATTAGGTAAAAAACGATAAAAAATTATAGACCCTTCCAGGATGTGAACCCAGTACTCTGGGTTTGAGTGGTCGTATTGGACTCCGGACCACTGGCATTCAACTCAGAGGCCCCAAAAAACATTGAAAACGACATCCTACTCGAAATTTAATTTTCAACGACCGTAATTTTGGTTTTCTATAATTTTTTGTGGTTTTTTCGACTTTTTGGTAACTTAAAGTGGTCGTATCGACTTCGGACCGGTTTCATTCGATTCAGCGCCCAAAATTACAATAGAAACGACACCCTACTCGAAAATTATTTTTATCGACCTAAATTTTGGTTTTTGGTATTTACAAATGGTTTTTTTTCGACTTTTTGGTCACTTAGAGTGGTCGTATCGACTTCGGACGGGTTTCATTCGATTCAGCATCTCAAAAACATAAATGATGACCTTTTTCGCGGCAAAAAATATTAACCTGAATTTGCCGAATTTTTGAAAATTTCGCTGACTCAGCAAACCGGGTTAATGACGTCACAAAAACCTGGTTTTCATAGGGTTTGTGTCCTCCCCAAGGTTGATTTTTGTACCAAGTTTGGTTACAAAATATTAATCCGTTCGAAAGATAGAGTGTTTACAAGAAGTGTCTAGAAATATAATATATATATATATATATATATATATATATATATATATATATATATATATATATATATATATATATATATATAATATAATATATATTATATATATATATATATATATATATATATATATATATATATATATATATATATATTATATATATATATATATATATATATATATATATATATATATATATATATATATATATATATATATATATATATAAAGTCTCGCGAAACTTATTTTTTCGTCATTAGGACCTCTGAAACGGATTTGTGTCGTGGTCCGAGGGTTCAAATTCCGCCATGACGCCTATCCCATTAGGCGAATTTCCAAAGGAAATTCGCTAAAAGGAGACAACAAAAAGTTTTGGACCGTGGCAAGAAGAAAACAAGAGGTATTCGGCGTTAAAAGAGAGCTACGTGGCGTCGGCGCTGGGGGGCAGCTTCGTATTTATTTTAACCATACACAGTAGTATATGTGTAGTAAATTTTAGACTGACCCAAGCACTTTATAAAAATTTATGTTTTTTTGTGGGTCATTAGACGTCACACATAATTAATAAACAATAGGGTTCTGGGCATTAACAAGGTTGATGTCCATGTCAAAATGATGATGTCCTCTACTCCCCTCCACGACCCCAACCTCATAAGCTCATTTTTTCTTTAAAAATTCGGTAAAAGGAGGCACGCTTATAATTCATTTTTTAGGCACCTTATTATAGTGAACATAATTATAGGAATAATTTGAAAAGAATTGTGCAGGCCGTCTGGGATAAGAATATATCTACAAGAGGGCTTTTACACACGTCTTATAGCTTTAAAAAGAACAGCTCAGTAAAAATATGGGATGAAAAGGTACTAACCAGTGTATTATCTAATAACATAAAGAAAAGATCACTGCTCTACTGCTCATTATGACTCTTGATGTTTATTAAACAATCTTTACATGCTTAGATTCTTCACCAAAAAAAAGAATAGAAATAAGGCGGATTAAAAGTCTTCCCTTCAACGATTTTTTTTTAGATAAATTAACTAATGAGATAAGTTTAAACTTTGTGACATAAATGTATACATTCTGGAAATAAAAGAGGTGGCTAAAAAATTAATTAATAAAATCATTCTTATAATCGAAAATGTTCATTAAAGTTATTTCAGTCAATAAAATAATGTTTTCTTATTACCGGACAACTCAATTTTACTCATTTTATATTTTATTTTAAGTCACTGGCGAGACACCATACAGCTTAATGTAAGAAATGGATCCCATGTCCGATTAAATGATATAAAATTATTCAGTACTAAGGGAAGAGGGACTTTTTTTCATGCTGTAAACATCTCAACTTGTCTACTAAGTTACTGATAAAACCAAATAAATTTACTAAGGACTTGTTATTTGTATTCTATCAGCATAATTAAAATTCAGATCAACTCTTATTTTCCTAATTTCGTATTATGAACTTCTAAATTTATTTACTAGTGTTTTGTCATAATTTGTTTTTAAAAATCTTTTAAAATAAAATTTAACGAGGCAAGTTTTATTCAAACCTTCGGTTGTATTTCGTGCAATAAATAAGAAACTTTACAATGTCATTATCCTCTTTAAACTCGAAATAAGCCCAAAGAAAAAGGAAAGGAAAAAGCAATTAATTTTTACAATTAATTAAATTCCAGAAAAACGCATTAAGAATTTAAAAGAAAAGGTCTGAAGGGACAATTTTACCCGCTTTCTTATTGAATAAATCACGGTGAGAGCTGCCTCGATTTCCTGGGCTGGATTTTGGAACCTTCTACCTGACGGATTTAGGACCTAAACAGAATCAGCCTATTTTTCTTATTCAAAAAATGTCCTTTTGTTTTACAATGAAAACAGTGCGTGAAGGAAACCTGTTCTCACCTTCCACTAATCCTTTGACCCTCACGGCTCCCTTCAAGGCTTTAAACAAATTCCATCCAATTCTATAATCCTTTGATTTTCCGTGATTGAAACAGAAATCTATTATTACTTAGTACACATTTGAAAGCTTATCATCAATAACTTGATAATGTTGTTAAAGGTCAAATATAAAACTTAAAATATTGAATATTTAATCTTTATAATCAATGGACCGTGTACCTGAATCAATTGTACCCATTGGGTACAATGACAATGGACTTTTTTTATTGATGCTGACTTTGCACACCTGTATTAAATCTTAAGTAACATGAATTTAGTTGAATTCTTTCTGATTTGTTTCTATTACTCACATTAATGCAATTTAATGGCATACCATTTTCAATGATTGTAGCCAATAGGTTCTCATAGTCATATCCATACGTTTTTCTATTAAGTTATACTGCTTAGTCTTCCTTGGTTGTTGTCATGAAGATTTAAGTCTTCAGGTGTTAACCGTGTAATTGTAGACCATTAATACGACGTTTTCCTTCCACTGTTGAAAGTATCTTCAGCGATTTAAGACATCGTGGATGTGTATACAGTGCTTTACGAAACTGAACTATGCAGTTCAGAAGTACTACGTCCCGGAAGGTACTTTCCAAAGAGGTAGCGAAACGTCGGACACATTATATACATTGATAGGATCAAAATCTTAATAGCGTTATTTATGATACTCTTAAATTAATAAGTTCAGAAAAAATGTACTATAACCATTTTTTTTATATCAGCTGATTCATTTTTTAGTTCTGCCTGCGTACATGATATCAGTTTCACGAACACAAAGATGATTCCCAGCCTCGTGGGTTTCCTACTCCGCGTGGTTTTCCCCACGGAGGTGATGAGCCACAAGGCTAAAACGGGTATAATTTCATTTTAATAATCCTAAAATCTATTTAGCATGCAATAGTTATTATTTGTAAACGCCCCCAGATAAAAATAAACTATTGCAACTTATTTTGAATAAAATGAGTAAATAAAACAGATTCTATTTATTAAAAAAAAGAACCTTGAACCACACCTTTTTCTACATTAAAAGTTTAAATTGTGTAATTTACATTCAGAAAACGAATTTTATACTCTTCCGTATCGTTACAAACATAAAACAAGAGTTTTCAACCTATAAAACGGTTCAGATGTTAACGAGATAAAAACCACCAGTGCTGCTTCAACTTACACTTTATATAAAAATATAAAATTAAGTTTTCAATAAACCAACTTTTGTTGTATTTAAAAAATGATGTAAACATTGTTTTTCGAAAAGTTTTAATGCAATAATTTTGGCTGTGATAAACCTTGTTTCTTTTATAATAGAAATTTAATAAAACTTACCAAGGAAGAGTTGCGAGTTTTGGCAAGGATTCAGAAGAAAATGCTCAAGCCTGGGTCGCTGGGGTTGAGATCTTTATGTACTCATGACAACTCTGAATTAGTTTTATTTTACGTCACCCGACATATTATGTTGTTTACCTATTTAATCGCGTCGGTTTGATTCGCCCTACCAAGAATGTTGAATGGACTATGTTGATAAATGTATAATTTTCATAGATATCACTAACAATTCCTGGAAATTACATTAAAAATTTGACCATCAAAATTTTGAACGGAATTCAAAATTTTTCGTGGGAAACAATTTGTTCTAAAAAATTGACACGCGGATATGCTTTATAAGAATAAATCAATTTTTATTAAATAAAGTAGCAAAAACGATTAATTTTTTGAATTTCTAGTTTTATTTCAAAATATCTCATTTAGGTAATTAAGCATTAAAATTTTGCATTAAAAGTACAGTACATTTTGTATCGTTGTTTTTTGGTTTTATACATTGTATGTTGGTAACAATGTCAGTAGAGTTAGGTTGTCACTCATTGTTTTCATTTTGGTTAAATGAACTATTATTACATATTACAGACCTGTTTGCTATACATTAAAATACAGTTTTTCATTTTATTCATTCTTATTATAAACGTTTACCGACAAATAAAACACCGTCAGTGCCTGCAAGTTTTTAGTTTTTGAAATTGCTTCTGTACTTTATACAGGGTGACTTACTCTTAATGGGACAAAATAAAAATCTTGATTCTATGGACCAGGATGAACAAAAAATGTCATGTAAGCATAGGGTCGATTCTCAATAGTTCTCTAGAAAAATCGATATATCGAATTATTCGATACTTTACTATCTAATTCTCTAAAACGATCTACAACTTGAAAACTACTAAAGCTAAAGAGATGCGGTTTTCACTATTCTCAAGGACATTAAATTCCCTTTAAAATGGTATACTTTATGTCGCAATCATCACAATTAAACTTTAATTTATTTGCATTTAAAATAAAAATTTTTATTAGTACTAAAAATGTAAAAAATTTTAAATGCCAAAATCTTCGATATTTGTTCACTCATAGTTGAAACCTAAAAATCTTAAAAACAGCCTCATTCCGTACCCTTTAAAATGATATAACATAATCTATGGCTTGTTTTTAACTTTAACCGAGATATTCTTAAAAAACTTGATGTAAGTCGCTTAGATTCTAAATTATTCACTATGTAAACAAAGACATTTACATTTAAATTATTTCAATTTGATTTACAAAAGAAACTTTATTTTATTAGTTATAACTATATTATTAATTATTCTATGTTGTGTTAGTCATAGAAAATAATCAACCCCCTCCCTCCACTCCCATATAGCTTAAAAAAATTAATTTAAGTCTCTTATAATAAAACAAATGCAACAAAAACATTTCTTGAAGAATTTTGTTGAAAGAATAAAAAGTAATAGGTAAATATTTATACATAATTAAACAATAAATAAATAATTAACTTTTTACTGCAAGGGGAATTAAAAATCATTCTTCATGTAAATCATAAGAGAGATTCAAATCTTCCTCCTTCAACTCTAATACATAGTCTACATCTTCTTAACACTAATTGAGTAGCTTTTTCAATTTGTGCTGCAGTTATTGCAGCTCTTGACTCATGCACTTTTAGCATCAGGTCATCTCGATTTTGTGGGGCTTGCCTGTATACTTCATCTTTGATTGCGCCCCAGAGAAAAAAATCTAGAGGTGTAAGATCAGGAGATCTCGGAGGCCAGGCTATTGGTCCCTTTCGTCCAATCCAGCGATTGGGATAATTTTCATTCAGCCCCACAAAATTGAGATGACCTGATGCTAAAAGTGCATGAGTCAAGAGCTGCAATAACTGCAGCACAAATTGAAAAAGCTACTCAATTAGTGTTAAGAGATGTAGACTATGTATTAGAGTTAAAGGAGGAAGATTTGAATCTCTCTTATGATTTACATGAAGAATGATTTTTATTCCCCTTGCAGTAAAAAGTTAATTATTTATTTATTGTTTTAATTATGTATAAATATTTACCTATTACTTTTTATTCTTTCAACAAAATTCTTCAAGAAATGTTTTTGTTGCATTTGTTTATTATAAGAGACTTAAATTAATTTTTTAGCTATATGGGAGTGGAGGGAGGGGGTTGATTATTTTCTATGACTAACACAACAATAATTAATAATATAGTTATAACTAATAAAATAAAGTTTCTTTTGTAAATCAAATTGAAATAATTTAAATGTAAATGTCTTTGTTTACATAGTGAATAATTTAGAATCTAAGCGACTTACATCAAGTTTTTAAGAATATCTCGGTTAAAGTTAAAAACAAGCCATAGATTATGTTATATCATTTTAAAGGGTACGGAATGAGGCTGTTTTTAAGATTTTTAGGTTTCAACTATGAGTGAACAAATATCGAAGATTTTGGCATTTAAAATTTTTTACATTTTTAGTACTAATAAAAATTTTTATTTTTAAATGCAAAATAAATTAAAGTTTAATTGTGATGATTGCGACATAAAGTATACATTTTAAGGGGAATTTAATGTCCTTGAGAATAGTGAAAACGCATCTCTTTAGCTTTAGTAGTTTTCAAGTGGTAGATCGTTTTAAGAGAATTAGATAGTAAGTATCGAATAATTCGATAATCGATTTTTCTAGAGAACTATTGAGAATCGACCCTATGCTTACATGACATTTTTTGTTCATCCTGGTCCATAGAATCAAGATTTTTATTTTGTCCCATTAAGAGTAAGGCACCCTGTATATTGTAAATGTATGTCCAAAGTTTGTAATTTTTAGAGCTTATGTGTTTTTCACGTCTTATACCTTATCGTAATATTTTAAATGGGATAGGCGGCGTGTCACTTATCAAATTTCGGGATGTGGCCCAAATCCGTTTCAGAGGCAAAAAAACATGTGTATAAATTTGCAGCTCGATCTAAACACTTTTTGAAGTTTTGACAAATTTTTACACGGTTGCTGAGTCATTATTGTAGGTTCTTGACGTCATACATATTACATAATCAATAGAGTTTAGATTGTGGGATTATGGATCAGTAAAAAGATTGAGTTTTGAACCAAGGTTAATTAATATATATATATATATATATATATATATATATATATATATATATAATATATATATATTATATAAAATTAAAATAACTTACAGATGGTTAAACCATCTGTAAGTTATTTTTAATTGTTGTTTATAATCTTATGATTTTTTTCTATTTCTTGTTGTTTGTTTTATATTATATATATATTATATTATTATATATATATATATATATATATATATATAATATATTATATATGTATAGTAGATAGATAGATAAGATAGATAGATAGATAGATAGTGTTTTTAGGTGAGCCTGAAATATTTTCCAAGTTGGTTGTTTGGACAGTAAAATTAAGAATTTTATGGGGGCAGAAAAAAAATAAAAAAAAAAAAAAAAAAAAGATTACAAAAAAATATAAAAATAAGAATATAATGATAAATAATTGCCAACATTTGGAGATAAAATATGCATTGTGGGAGTATGAAGAATGCTATTTTTCTTATAGTCATAACAACCTTGGCTTAGCCTAGTGAGTAAAACACATAAAACATCGGCTTCGCCTCGAGAGTTAAACACTTGGCTTCCTTTAGCTTTCGCCTTAGGAATCATCATCCTATCTGGGAACACAATAGTATTTTTTACTCCCTTAGCGCATAAATAACTATTGAAATAAGTGTTACAATTTATTAACTCTTATAATATTTTTAAAGCTTTATTGTTATAAGGCATATAATATAGAATGACAGAACAGCTTCATGCCATACCTGGCAGATTTTTTTTATTTTGTTTAGTAAATACTTTGATTTTATTAAAGAAACTCTAGAGCTTTAAAGGCAACCGTTACAATTATTACCGTTAATTGAGAAAAACTTTCATTTTTTAAAGGTTATAAAAATATTTTTCTCCGTTTCTTCATGAATAGTGGGATATCACGCGAGTGGGAGCGGATACTATAGCTCACAATTACAGCTCCAATTCTGTTTATTGTAGGGTTTGAATATTCCAAATAATATGTTGTTAACGCACACGATTCTAGTGGACAGAGGAATAATTGAAAAGAAACAAGATAAACAGGATCGATTTGTGAATTACTTGTACTTATTAGATCGATATTGTAAAATTTAACTTGAGGTTGATGTACTTAGCATTTTAAAATACAATACGGAATTATAAAATAAAAAACCGATTTAGTAATTTACAGCGTAACAAAATAAACCTGTATAGGAACCACTTCCTCGCTACCTTTATTATCCATGGTGATCACACAAGTAGACGCTCCCGGCTAAAACCCTTAGGTCATAATAATAGTTATGTTATCGCAATCATAAATGTGAGCGAACGTCAAATTTCGAATCTTAGGGCACTACATCGTATCAAATTTGTATAACAAAAATATATAGAAATGCCGAGTAGGGGAGGATCCGAGTGGGCTCCTATTGCCAAATAAAAGTTTTTAAAAAGTTTATATGTAAATAATTAAATATATTACTTTAGATTACAGGGTGGTTAGATACATCGCCCTGATCACTCAGCTCCACACGGATTTACATCGATAAAATTGCTATCTATCCCCATTACATCGACCTCTAAGAGTTTGAATACCTAATTATTTTTTGGTAATTGTCTGGCATGTATGGTATTCTATATGATTTTCTACGGTGACTTTAAAAAGTTAAATTGGAGCATATCATTATATAGATCATTTCTGGAACTGTGTCATATCCTGGACAATTTGATATCAAAATTTCTGAATTCCGGTAATATTTCCCAGTCATATATTTTATTATACTGGAATATATAACTCTAGACAGTTTCCTCAAATCAAAACTTAGCATATGGATAGATGTTTGGGAGAGTCGGAAATAGGTATATGTGTTGAAACATTTTAAATATCGGCATTAACTGATCTTTCATCAACTAAAATATGTTGTGCAGAACTGATTAAGCGAAGGCGAGCATATTTTTGTACATTCTATTGATCTAACACAGACATTTTAAAAAAAAATGAAAATCCAGGGAAATTGACTAATATGTAAAAGAGCTACTTTTCCGACTAGAAGCTTATACCTGGAACCTGAGCCACAACTGCATTGCTGCGGAAAACAAGCAAGAATTTTAAAATAATGCCGTAATTTTCCCGGCTTGTAGACTTTTCGTCTAACGAAAGAAGATTGTTCGTTATATTGCTTTGTCTTTAAGTGTGCTTTGTAGTGTAACTCACTGTAAAACATAACAAATAAAACTAGAATATTTAGAGATAAAAAAAGAATTTTTTTTGCTAGAAAGCAAAAAGATAAAATATAAATACAAAAATAATCTTTCAGAGAAAAAGAAGTCCTGAGAACTTAATGCAGGATTACGACCCTGCTTTGTTTGAGTCATAGACTTATCTTAACATAACTTCCTACATTTATATATACCTAAGTGATGTTTTCTCCCCACTCTAACTCATTCCCCCTCTCCCTCCTTCATCACTTGTCCCTACGGTTTAAAACTGACTCAAATCAGTTTCATGTAGCTTTTTATCTTTTACACTTATTTTTACTGATATAAGACCTTTGAATAATGCAAATTCTCTACTACTACTGCCGTAAACTCGTAACTATCTAATATTAATTGTTTACTGTTTATTTGTTTACACTTAAGTTAACTGACTTGTAATATAACTGTTACAAGTTAACTTGTTACCCACTTTTAACTGTTAACTATCAACTCATATAATTTATCTTAACTGGTATCTCCTTAAATTTTAACTCTTTACTTAGCTTCACTGTTAACTTTAAATTTACTTTAACCTATGTTTGTTTATATACCTTCAATTTTCAATAAGATGAGCGCGTCTCCTAAATCTAAAAAGAAATATTTAACCAAAATTCATAAATATTCATCTTTGATCAAGATGAATATTTAATAAAAACTTGAGGTTGAACCAACAACAAAATATGGAAACATTGCTTGGGGTTAAACAAAAACAGGGAGAGCACCAGGGAGTAATTCTAACTATATTTCCCTTTAACTTCATTATCAAGAGTAACAAGATTAATACTGTCTCATCTTATTAAAGATACCAAGTTCAAACACTGTCTCAACTCATTAAAGATATCCGATATCGGGCCAAGTTTTCGCTTCGCTTTAGCATCAATCTTTTGATAAATATCTTAAGACCCACCTTCCATATTAACCCTGATATTAAAGGGAAATTTATTCACTTGAAACTTTACAAGTGTAATCTTTTAAGTTTTTAACCCTAAAATTTAAAAAGTTTTTGGTGAAAGAAGAGAGCATTAATGAAAGTTGTTATGCTGAGGTTAGCAACATAATGTATTGTGTTATACTTTTTAAGTTTTTTAATCAATTATGTTGTTTTTGTAACCAAATAAGCTTCATTTTTATAATGAAAATTCGCTAAAAAAAATTAGTAATACAAAAATATTTCGTCTCAGTATTGGCCAACAAAATGTATAACTTTATGGAGTTAAATTCTATCATACTCCACACTAAAGTACATAATGGACCTTGTGGGAATGTATATAGGATTTTTTTTTTAATTTACCTCTCTTAATTACGTATCTTTTATTATAATATTGGCAATAAAGATTTTTTTAATTAAAAATTGAGTTGACGAAATTATAATAATACAGCTGTGTTCATGTAAACAATTTTGTGTTTTCATAAAAAATAGATGAGACGGAAATTATACAAGGCAACAATGAGGCTAAAATTATAAATAAAGGTTATCCTCTCTGTTAAACGTATCAGAGCCGTTGACGTAACTTGACGTTTAGTGAACGTTATGTAATTCGTTCACCTAACTTGTGTTTAATGACATAGCTCTAGTCGATTAATTGATAATTCACCATTAGTAAACGTTTTAGAAGAATAGCGTAGGCTAGATCTTGGACCAAGATGAGTACTAAATCTCTTTCTGTGTACCGTATCTATTCTCTTGAACTAATAGTAATAATAATAATAACACCAACAGTTAATATATTTCAATGTTTTTGCTTCAAATAAAAGTATTCGAGTAGAGTGTGCATAACTGACTCTATTTTTTTGCAATAGTAAATTATTATTAATAGTATGCTAGAAATCTTTTAAGACACTGGGTCGTCTTTAAAGAACTAAAACGGATAATAATTCTGGTAAATCTCGACTCCAATATGTACGGCAGATACTGTTTTCTATACATGGTGGCACATTTCATATACATATCCCCAAATAATCCAGCTTCTATTAGAGCTGTCGCCAAAAATTAGTGTCTACCCCCAATAAGTCGACTACCAGTAGCTTGAATTACCAATTATTTTTTTGGCAATCGTCTTCCTAGTATAGCAACCAGATTGCCTAAGTATGATTCCTATTATAACTTTTGAATTTCAAATTGAAGCAAATTTTCCTATTGAATAATTCAAAAACTGCAGTATCTGTTAAAAAATTCGATACCAATATCACTGCATTCCGGATGCTTCACCACATGATATCGTTTGACAAACAACTTTTACCCTATATGAATACCCAAAATTTGGTACATCAGAATACATCACCCCTAAAAACTTTGCTATATTAGGCAAACGATTACCAACAAATAATTGGTTATTCTAGCTTCTGGTGGTTGATTTAGTAGAGGTTGGTACTACTTTTTTTGGCGATGGCTCCATTAGAAGCAGAGTTAGTAGGGATGATGTATTGTGGTGTACCAAATTTTAGGTATTCATATTGAGTAAAAGTCGGTGTATATGTCAAACGATAGCTCTTTGTTAATTAGCTAGAATTTAGTGATATTGTTATCAGTTCGTTTAACAAATAGTCTAGTGCAAACTACACTATTGGCTTAATTGTTCGATACACTAATATCACTACATTCTGGTTGAATGAATGAATGAATAACCATTTATTAGATCTTTTTTTTGTTATACATTTTACATAAAATACATACAACATATAATTTAATAGATCTAAATCAGCTAGGCTGTGGTTGTTTTAGTTTATTCATGTTTATGTTTATTTACATTCTGGTTATTCAACAAAAAGATGTCGTTTGACATTTATTGACAAGAATAAATCCTTATGATGGTACGCTCTAATTTAAAATTCTAAAGTTATCATAGAATAACAACTTTTGCAATCTGATTGCAATACTAGGATAAGAATTGTCAAAGAATATTTGTTAGACATTAATTCTTAGGCGATAGCTCTATCGGAAGCTGAGTTAATCGGGGTGATGTATATTAAATGTACTACCCGGTACACTGACTCTTCCCTATATTCCTATACAGTAATAGGTAAAGAAAATTATAAATAAGTAGATATTGACTGTTCATTTAAATCACTAAGCCATCTGTGCTCCATAATTATAACTTAAATGATGATTAAAGGGAAACTGTGATGGTTATGAAAGCTTATTCACTTGGTACTTACTGTCATGCAATATGAGTAATTTCAGAAACTAGTTTAGTGGAGTTTAGGGACTTTGTAGTCGTCAAGTCAGAAGTCCTGTTACAGTTTACTAGCTACGATTTATTACAGTAGTTGTTATCCAATTTTATACGAGCTTGTTCTCACATGTCTGGTTAGTTTTCCCTATGCACATATCATATGTATGCTTTAAAATTTTATTTTCAAGCTGCTTTTATTATAGAAACGTTTCATAAAAAAGTTGACTTTTAGAGGAAATAAAGACCAGGTGTGAGTAAAAGGTATAAAAGAAAAATAAAAGAATGTGATTTATTTGGTTCCGACATCTATAAAAGATTAAGAAAGAAGAGCAAAAAAACTATATTGGACTTCAAGTCTAAAACTCTTAGGGTTTTCTTTATATTCTAGTTAATACCTGAGAGCAGGCAGACAATTCAATATTGTTACTTTTTATACCCAATAATAGCATACATCTAGCGTACATACAATAATAGCGTACATCTAGTTAACTTTAGATACGGTTTATTGACTGACTTTAATTTTATTTTACATCTAAAAGTAAAAGAGTCAATAGAAAAGACCATCGAGTGTTATTTAAATATATTGGCAAAAGTTTTCAAAATTACGATAGAAACAAAAAGACATCATAAGACTCACATAAAAACTTAACACTTGCCTAACCATATCAAACATTGTTCTCATAAGCGCTTTACTCAGTTAAAGTCAACTTTTATTTGGCATTTCAGCCTCCTTTATGCAATTTTTTCTATAGATTTACATTTGTGTTCATGTTCCATTAACATTTTTTTAATCAATCAATTTTATCTAATTAATTAATACCTTTCCCTTTATTATTTCGGCCTCTTTGCCTCTCTACAACTCACAGGCGTCAGCACAAAGCCCACTTTACGGCTTCTGAGCCTCTATCCTGTACCAGTTTGTCGTAGGAGTAAATTTATAACAAATATACCTAATACTGTCACGATATTAGGGAATTTTTAAATCTAAATACATACATACATACCCATACACACACACACACACACACACACACACAGATATATATATATATATATATATATATATATATATATATATATATATATATTATTATATTTATATATATATATATATAATAATTATATATATATATATATTTATATATATATATATATTATATATATATATATATATATATATATATATATATATATATATATATATGACCACTCTAAGTGAACAATTAATCGTGATGAATATTAAAAATCGAGTGGGCTGTTCTAATTTATGTTCTAATTAGTGTGTGTGTGTGTGTAAATATAGGATTCGGTGGGTCTTTTATCTATAAATTTTAATGGTGCTTGACATAAAAGACTTGGAAATCATTTTATGGTTATTTTTTAAAAATTAAGTATATTATTAAATAGAAATTAATAGTTTAGACTCACTAAAAATGTTATACAATTTGTACATATTGCATTTACAAGAGATGCAGAGCCCTTTCGGGCTCAGAGTTTGTCTTCTTCCAACTATAACCGATTTTCACGAAACTCTTTGAAATTTGCTTACAATTTTATTTTTATGGGTAATACCAAGGAGTATGTATACTCCTTGATTATACGTATCTACCGAAAGTACGTGAAGGAATTGAAAAATTAGTGACCCTCATACTTATGTAAAGGTCTAGGTCGCTGAATAAAACTACCTCTTTTTACTTATTTAACAAATATCTCTGGCATTAGTTTGGGCTTATCATCAGACTCAGTATTAAACCGTTAAACTCGCTGTTCAAATCCTATCTTATCCATGTGTACAGCGGCAACATATCGATTTTTGCACCCGTGAACATGTTCAAGTAGAAACGAAGCATCGAGGACTTCAATTTGTTTGTCAGCACGGTCATTACCTAAAGTTAATATCTAAAGAATGCCTGTTAAGTCCATACATCTCCTTTTAGGTTACATGTTCTTCACCTTTCATAGAAAATAGGAATCTGACTTTCCTTTACCTGAACAAAAGGGCTAAAAAGAAGAAAAAGTTTTTTTCGACAATTGACTTATTTTTTATTGTCAACTTGTCTGTTTGGAAAACTCCATTACAAAAAACTTTTTGTTTACTGGATTTTTCTGAGTGAAATCTATTTTCTATTATTTCGTAGATGAAATGCTATTTGTCTATCTGTGTTTTCCAGAGGATGATAAAGTTTGAAAGTCAATGTTGAAGGCTTACGTCAAACTTTAATGATTTGTTATTTGGCTTCAAATTTCTTCTCTTGGTTTCTACTCTTTTTAAGAATAAGATGTTTAGATATAGAGCTTTTTGAAAAACTTTATCATATTCTTCTGCTAAAATCAGTTCCGTATAATTGTTTTCATTTAGTCATAAAGCTCAGCTTAATCCCAAATCATTAACAACTTTGCACAATCGTATTGTTTACATTTTCTTTTTGAATAATATTTCACAACGTCACATTATCACATTTTTCATGTATTAACTATTGTTGACACTATTCGATTCAGTAAAATTATTAGAAAATTCAAATTTTCATTTTCCCACTTAAATAAAACAGATCATTGTCAACATTGTACAATCAAAATGTTATGCTAAATGCTGATAATAAGATGAAACTTATCACATATATTAGCCTTATACATGGCTACATGCGTGCCATATCTCTATCCGATCGCATCATTTTTCCGCGTTTCATGATTTTTCGAAAATTTCGCTGAGTCATTACTGGGGGTTAATGGCGTTATAAAAATTAGTTTCTAAATAGCACTACTAGAGCGGTAAACAGATTTTTGTACAAAATGTCTACTATCTAGCATAAATACACTGAGAGCAACTAAAGACATAAATACATAAATAAATACACACACTAAGACATACAAATTTGCAAAAGCCACTCAGGAGGCTTAAAAAACTCCTTAAACAAATAATTTCGATGACAACTCGGTTTCGGAAGTTTTTTGCAAACAAAATACATTTCCTATATACCTAAGGTATAAAAGAGGAAAAGTAAATAAGTACATGCTTTTCTTGAATAATATTATACATATTTCGGCATTGAAAATAAAATGTAAGCAGTGTAATATAAATTAAATTATGTGTATCAGTAGTGATAACTAAAAAAAAATATTAGTAGCGGATAGGTAATATTAAATTAAATAGTACAAAGAATAAAGAATGATTTAAGAAAGTGATAAACTTAAAAATATTATATATTTAGTTTTAAAATAGAAAAAATAAGAAATAAACAAATTAAAACAATACTAAATAAATACAAAGTTAAAATAAATACAAAATTGTTAAACAGAAACGAGGAAAAAGTGCAAATTTAATAAAATATAATTTATTAAAGTGATTGTAGACTTGAAGTCGTTCTTTTCTAATAAATAAAGTTCTAAAAAGAGTATAAAGTAGAGGTAGAGAGTTGACATAAGAGTATGAAAGAGTATAAAGGGAGTGAAGTTTTTCCAA
This sequence comes from Microvelia longipes, assembly GCA_018340805.1. Classification (NCBI taxonomy): domain Eukaryota; kingdom Metazoa; phylum Arthropoda; class Insecta; order Hemiptera; family Veliidae; genus Microvelia; species Microvelia longipes. The sequence goes on along the minus strand of JACMZG010001911.1, from coordinate 43,355,117 downwards.
ATGAGTTCGTTTCCATCTTCTAAAAAGTCGTTTAAGCTCGCATGATTTTTTGCCCAATAAAGTATAAATATGAAATTAAATGAATATAAGATTTTCAACTCAAAACTTCGTTGTCTAATTAGTATTTCCTTTTAAATAAAACACCGATTGATACATATAAACAATTAAGAACCAACATGAATAATAACATACGTGATGGAGAATTTCCCGTTATGTAAAGAAAATCCTAAATATCTATATTTAGACTATATAGACATAATATTTAATCTAGTGGAGGATTTGGAGGGTAAGGACTGTCCTATATTTACCCTCAGGGCTTACCCTACCTCTAGTGGCCAGTATCATACCTCTCTAATTCTGTTATCTGTTTTGATACGGGATTAAGGGTTAGCAAATTAAATAATTTGAGACTAATTGCTTAAAGTAAATTATTATTGACAAATAGTAGTGTGTTTAATTTTGAATATATATTTGAAGCAGAGTATAAAGTATTTTGGTTTATAATAGTTTGGTCCATAATTTTATATTAATTTTATATTAATTATTTGAAGCAGTTTAAGTTACATTACCAATATATTAATATTTATAACTATAAAAAAAATAAAGGAATATATATATATATATATATATATATATATAATTTATATATTATATATATATATATATATTATATATATATATATAATATATATATATAATATATATATATGTGTGGTGTGTGTGTGTGTGTGTGTGTAGTAGCAGGATTAAAATACAAAGCGAAACAAAAACAATGTGCTGAAGCCAATAACAAATGATTTATTATAAAGTTTACTTACTCTTGGAAGAGGTTTTAATGAGTTTACACGGAGCTCCTGAGAGTCCCAAATTGATGTTTCATGCCTATCAATGTGTTAACCTACCTTGCTATTAATAATAAGGTTCAGCTATTAATAATAAGGTTCATATTAATGTGAATTTATAGTGCACACATAGTTTTTGTAAAATATTGTACTAATATATATATATTTTTTTATGCTATATACTAGAAATTTCTAAAGGAACCTCTCAGGTCTGTTTATTCTATACAAACAAAACTATAGTTTAAAACTGAATTAAGCAATTTTTCATTTCTGAATTTTATTTATTTTTTTATTTTTTTACAATGTATGACGCATTACAATATGTACTCTTGTACTTATATATGTAAATAAAGAATTTATTTATTTATTTATGAATTTATTTATTTAAGATAGGCTATGCCCCGTCTAGTAATATATCTCCATAGGGAAGCCGTCAACAATTTATTTATTATAACTCTAAAGTACGAAACACGACTAAAATCAGTTGACAGCGCGGGAAAACAGTATTGCGGAATCATTAAGGATGGCCTGATTTTAAATTGAGGGTGTGGTTTAACATCTAGGACTAACCTCATTAGCTCCCTCGCTGTCAACTGATTTTAGTCGTGTGTTGTATAACGTGCTCTTGGAGGAGGTTACAATAAGGTTGCGCAAGGCTTTGAGTGCTTTTCAAAATTCTTTTAAGCCCTCTCATGAATTGAGATACGATATGACTATCTAGTAATATCCGTACGGATTTGTTTGTTTAACACAAGTTAACTTCGTGGAATTAATGGAACGCCTACTATAAGGTTGGTTATGAAAAGTAAAACGATTCTCTAATTTGAAAATCGTACTTCTTTTTAAAAAGGCCATGTTAAAATATTTTTTTACATAGGCATTCCTGTTACTTACACTTAACGTAGACTTAACCAGCTATGTCTACGTTTTAATAGTTCTTATACCCAACTATGTATTTTGTATACATTACCTATAATATCATATCTACGATCTAATATCGTATCGTAGTACATCTAATATATTACATCTACATCTTGTCTCTAGTCTATATCATCTTATACTATAAAATCATATTGTTTTATAATTTTTATGAGTTGAAGTCGTATTTTATGTCTAAATAAATCTGTAAGAAGAGCTTAAAACTATTGGAGGGAGTATTATTAATTATTTATAATATTAATATTAATTAATCTTGTACAACAATTTTCTGTTGCAGGTAAGTGGATTGGGGTTTTTTCCCTTAACTGAGTAAGTTATTAAAATTGTTATTATTATTTGATCATAATTATTTGCACTATTTGTCATAGTGCAGTATTTATTCTCGGCTCGAATTTGGTGGGGTCCTTCGAAATATATCTTACAACTTACACTAGTTTGCAGAAGAAGAGAGAAACAGTTAGTTAAAAGTAACTAAGTAGACTTAATTGGGGTTAATAACACCCCTAAGTATCAGCTTAGTATGTGCCGTCCTGCCCAGGATTTGACATCCACGCTCATAACTCAGGGCATTATCAAGTTACACCAAGACACTAATAAATTATTGTACTTAAAGTTTTGTTTCTTTTTCCACCCTTATCGTTTGTACATATATAGAAAAATAAGTAGTATATTCTCCCTAAATATTATTATAGATTTCATTATAATTATCTGTTAAAATTAAAAAGATTGTATTTACCACAAGTTGAACAAGCTATTGCAGAATCAGCTACCGTCGACACTTGCTGATGGATATGAATATCAGGGATATTCATATCTTATAGCAAGTATTGACTGTAGCTGATTCTTCAATAATTATCCGTTTTAACCACTTATATGACGTTCTAGTGGACTTCATTGTGCTGTCGGTAACTTTTGCTGTTTACAGAGAGAGTTATAGAGGATCCAATAAACGCTAGAGAGTTCAAACTTAGCACAAAAACATTAAGTCTAGTTGTGATTTTCAGATTTTTTTCTAGTTTACCTAGTAGAAGAGTTTAGGTTCACTTAGTTTTTTATACATAAAATGCTTTCTCCTGTTGCCATCCTCTCTTGTACAGAGCGTGAAATGCAAAATTTGTATCCACTGTAAATAGTAAAGTTTTATTTGTACGGCGTACAAAAATTTGTACAGCTGGGAATTCATTTATTTGCTGCAAGAAGTACTTAAGACTATATTCTCGTTGTAGTTCAGTCATAGTTCAGCTAGATGGCGACACTGTTTTAACATAACAACCTTATTTCCGTTATTTATTCTTCGTTTCTTTACAATCAAAATTACATTGAAATTAATACTTTTATATTTTCATTTGAAAGTATTATTTAAAATGTTTGATAGTAATTTAAGAGTTAAACACCATTACAGTTAAACACTATAGCAATTAAAGTAGTAAATAAAAGTGTTTTGTATATGCTATTAACATTATTATTACTCTTTATGTTTGAAAAAAGCGTTCACTACGTTCTACGTGGCTGTGAATGACTTTGTTTGGCCTTAGCTACTTTAACTGACTTCGGAAAAAGATTCATTTTACAACCTAGGAATATAGTACATTATAAAACCAGGATAACCTGTTTTTTGAGTCATCAAAACAACTTATTAAGACTTAGTTAGTTATCTTAACCTTACTGTATATAAGTTAATTATCACTTTATAATCTTAACGTGATTTTTTGTTTATGTCATAATTTATATCATCATTGTAAAAATGTTGTTTATCCTTTTCTTCGAAGTGTAGCATGATAATACCCTGTGTTGTGGGCAAAATATGTTAAAAATATTGTCGTGCAGTTGGAATATTGTCTCATTTTCATGTCAAATTTACATTACACTTATCACAAACAACATAACACTTATCATACAAACAAAAGACCTATAAAGACGAATGACCATCTCTTTGACTGTACTTTATTGACACACATGTGAACGTCTTAATACTGAAATTATATTATACACCAACAACATAATATATTGTAGATTTTCGGGTTAATTTTTTTAATAAAAATACGAATAAAAAAACTAGACTACACTCTAATAAGAAGAGTTAAAAAAGTATTATTCAGAACTAAAAAGACAAGCAGCAATCTAATTGAATCTTTCTTGTCATGTTTAGTTGCGTGTTCTAGTCAATCTTTATACCCAGTTTTTATTCAATTTGTTCAAAGGACAATTGTTTGCTCTATTTAGTATTGTTGATTTTTTTTAATTGACACTACTGAGTTAAGCATCAGGGGTTTTTCTATCATTCATTTTTTCCCTTAAGGATTTTCGTACATTAATTTTATCTGGGGAACACAACTAATATAAATATCGGGAATTGGCAAGTAAATTCTTCTAAGAGTATTAAAGGCGTGCCAAGTACTTACACTTATCTAAGGTATACTAATTTTTTATTAACTGCTGTGACTAGTTTGATAGTAACGCCATCTCCAGTGATGGAAAGTTGAGTTCTAGTTTTCACCAATATGTTTAAAGAGAGCCAACATGCTTTGATAATTTCTGACAGCTTACGCATTTTTAATTAAACATCTCTCTACACTAAGAGTATGATTACGCAAAAATCAGATCTTTGCGGGCCCCAATTTTAAACAATTTTAATTAAATGGTACCTGGGAACCCTTTATCATTCTTTTAAACTTCCCATCCTCCACTAATAAATGTTTTACACACAGATAATCCTCCTGTGTTTAACGTTTTGAATGGCGGCATAAGAAGCAGCTCGAGAGCGTATATTAGGAGAAAGCATAAGGAATTAATATATTTTTTATATATTAATTCCAATATCAATATATTTGATATTGACGTTTGAAATTATCAAGTGCATTGATCCCAGTTATCAACGAGTGGTCTAAATATACTAAACCAATTTAGTAAATAAGAAAAAGAAAATATTTCACAGTAAGCACTCATAATTCATACAAAATTTCGCGATAATTTGTTCAAAAATTATTTCTTTTTTAACAGGAGTTTCAATAAAAAAACATTTTAGTATTCAAAGAATGCATATGAACTATTAAGTTAATAACTCTTCACAGTTTTTGCTAAAATAGTTTGATTTTAAGCTCGCAGGCCCCCTAAAATCTTTTCACTGACCCCTAAACTTCTGAAGACCACACTTTGCGTACCTTAAAGGGATGAAGCTCTGGTTTATCAATATAAAGTAAAAATAATCCTAGATATTAATATAATTGATCAAGAGACAGTCTTGGTCAATGACCAAAGGCTGCCTATAAAGACCTATACTAAACCCTTCGGCCTTTTAGATGCCTCAATTACTCTCCTTTTGATGAAAATGTTGTTCAAAAAACTTTTTATTGCATATTAATTGAAAATAAATCCATAATTATTTCAATTCTTAATTAGTAACTCTAACCAATTTTTCACCAATATTTTAGATAATACTTGAGCATTGTTTGTTACAAACCAAATAAAATATGGATGGCAGAAAACATACAGTTTTATTAAAAAGAATACTTTATTAAAATCTTTTTTACATGTTTACTCAGATTTTTTAGTCCTGGCTTTGAAAAAAAAAGTGTTGTTAAATGTTGTTTTCCGTCGGATATTATACCATTGGGAGTAAAGCTCGGCCTTAGAGTTAAACATATTATGTTTAAACTGCTGCGGCTATCCGAGCACGCACTTCTGCCGTTTACTTTTATGGGTATGGGCTACGAAATATTTGTTATCAAAATCTAGACCAAAGTTTTGTGTACTTAATTCTACAAGTGGAACAAATGCCTAAAAAACAGCTTGTCCAATTTTGTATAACAAGCTGCCAAGTATAAAACTAAGTTTTCTTATTTTATATGATAAATTTTAATTATGGCGACCCGCCCTTTAGCATTAGATATCTCGAAAACTGGACTAGCCAACATTTTAGATTATACTCAAAAACGATAGATAATTAATTGATACTTAAAAGATAATTAAATCTCTTTATATAAGTGCGGGCGATCTTTGATACCACGGCAGACTGGCGTTTGAATCCCTGGTTACGCAGATATTTATTTAACTGCGTAATATAATTAAATATTTGAACAATAATCTTACAATTATTGTTAAAATAATTTCACATGAACAACAATATAGCCTGCTTTAAGTGCAAGCATGAAAGCAGGGTGGTAGGCTTGTGTGATTATTTTGTAATATAACATTTTGTATTTAACTAAATAATAGCATTATAAAAAAAATCAATTAATTAATTCTAACTTTGCCACTACTAGCTAAGGTTGTTCCCGCAAAGACTATCCCTAATAAGTAGCAAGGCTTAATAATAATATCATTATTATTATTATACCTTGAGTTATAGCATTTTATTTCTGGTGAAACATGTGTTCAAAATCAAGAACAGGTGCAGTTTTATAACATTTGGAACAGATTTAAGCATAAGACTTAAATAATAAACTTCCGGATATTTCTTTCAACATTACTATAAATTCTTGTTAAATCTCTATAAATTCAAAAATAGATTTATCATGCGGGAGTTTTCAGACGGTACACATTTATTAAAGTATTGTAATGGTCATGTATATGAAACATGTATGTGGATGTGTGTGAGTGTTTGCGGATCTGTCGGAAGAAATAGACCATAAACATCAATATTAGCTGGTTTTAGGGATGTCGGGGGGGGGGGGTGAATTGAAAGCAATCTAGTGTTTTGATAACGCTTTCGCAAACATTTCGCCTCCCTTCGAGGTATAAACAAGAGGAAAAAAATTTCATTAGGCATCCCACAAAAAAAGCTTCTAAAATGGATCTACACAAATCATTTGCTCTGTTTAGGGAGGTTTTCACTTTCGGTTGTAGAGCTTAATCGGTTGAATAGCAAGCGAGGAAAGTGAAAAATACACCTGCCACGTCTTGTAAACATGTGTGAGTTACCTCATCTTGATCATATTTAATATTTCATACGAATTTGTTTTTCCCCAGAATGTTTTCAAATAATTTATTCCTTTTATAAGAACAGCATTAGTAAATAATGGTTTACAAAGGTTATTTGTGACTATATTTTAGTGATAATAAAATTAATGTTTCTATAAGAACAGTATAAGTAAATAAAGGCTTACAAAGGTTATTTGTGACTATATTTTAGTGATAATAAAATTAATGTTCTACTTATACTGTTTTCTTTATATCAGTAAAGTGTCAATTACAGCTTCATTTAAATTTTATTAACTTATTTTCCTTTTCCTCATTTATGTTTTCAAAAAAATCCGAATCCGAGATGAAACATGAATTATCCGTTTCATGTGTTTTAAAGGCCTCCTGAAAAGTTTTCACAAAATTTTCTGTCTTAATGTGTGTGAGTGTGATTTTTTAAAAGTTTTGCTTCAACATTAATTTTATTTTTTATTAATAATTAAACTTAATATAATAATAATACAAAACCATACACATTTGTAAGCTATAGTAATTAAAAGTGGTAAACTATACAAAATTATAATAGCAAAATCAAATATTAAACAAATATAAAATTAGAATAGCAATAACTGTTACATTAATTTTACTATGTTATTACAATTATTAGAAAATACAATGATCAAAGAACTGCATCTAAAATAAATTTATATAAGATAAAATCATTTTAATGGTGGCTATTATTATTCGAGTTTTAAGTTTAGTAAGTTTTTAAGTCAAATCACACTTTTAATCAATTGATTTCTTTATTGCTTTAAAATCTCTTCTAACCCCATGACTAGAGTTCTTAAACTAATTTTAAAACTCCCAAATTTTCTTAAAGTACACGATTTAAGTCGAGCTTAACTAGATATTCTTAGCTTCGTAGATATTCAATTAGATATTCTTTAGCTAGATGGTACAGATCAATGAATTCTCTATAATCACTGAATATTATAAAAAAAATCACGTTACTCAATTCGTTTAAAAATATAAAAAGCATTGAATCTAAAAATTATTGTTTTATTCTTTTTGGAAGTGATTATTAAAAAGCCGATTAGTAAAAGAGAATAACAGTTTAACTTACTTACATAAAAGAACATGATGGAAATACATGTTTTTGTAAAATTATTATTTGGGAGCGCGGTGTAAGTTTCAGCCCACTCTAGGTAGGTCTGGGTTAAACCTCTTACTTTGTGTTTTTGTTAGTTAATATTTTTCTATTGTGAAACGATATTTAATGACAAAGACAGCGCGTTTGCGATAGAGTTTCATGGAGTTGCATCCAACAAGCCCTGGGAAGTTATATAATTTGTTTACTTTTCCTCGCCTACTTGCGTAGGTATGTAAGAAAGTTATAAGTAGGGAAATCTTGAAGTATTAAATATTAGACACAAATGTACATCTGTAAGTTGGAAACGGGTTCATCTAATTTCATTTTAATTGGTCGTCTCTTTTTAAAGTATTTACATTGACGGCCTAAGTGTTAATATTTTTATTGTTATTTTTCTACGTTCTATATATCCGTCAGATAGTGTAAAACGTAAAGAATTAGTAGTCAAAATTCGAAAGCTATTTACTTTTATTTTTATATTGATGGCGAAAATATAATTATTTTACTCCCAAGGTGCAAACAAGATTTTATCTCCAGACGTTGATGTCATGGAAATATATTCTTATTTTCATACGTTTTGTTGTATTTTATTCTAAATTTATTAGGTCGGACCCTCCTAATAAATTTTGGGGAGTTCCCTCTCTTCCAAAATACAATTATTTTATTGCTCTGAACCGCATTTTTGGCCTAAAAGGAATTATAAAAAAATTTTTTTTGGTTGAGTCCCCTTTATACATTTTGTGGGTGCCGCCCCCAAAATATATTGTTTTATTTTGCCTCAAACAACTTCTTTTGATCTAAAATCAATAAAAAAATGTTTAGTTGGGCCCCTTATACATTTTTGGATTGCCGCTCCCGGGAAAATGTATTAAAAAACTATTTCCAAAGGAGGATACCAATTCCAAAAAATATATATAATTAGCTCAAACCCCAATAATAGGAAACCATTTTTTTCCCCAAAGGGAGATAGTTAATTTTTACTCCCAAGGGGGGGGGGGGAAGTAACTTTTTCTCCCTAGAGAGTGAAAATTGCTTATTCACTCTCTTAAAGCTAGTTAATAAACTTCTCATTACACACCGTCTAGCGATAAAAGTTTAATAGATAGATTTAGTAATAATAGTAAATATTATTAATACTGATTCTAAGAGGTTTCCAATATTTATTTATTTGGTGTCTGTTGGTTGACATGTAAATAAGTCTTAAAAATGATGGTATGTAAGGGCTCACCCCAAATAAAACATAATATAAGATAATACATAATACATTTTATAAGATACTTATAAAATAGTACAAGTCTTATCTGGTTCGAGAATCTCCAACCAGATAAGATTGTATTATGGTATATGGTATATACATGCATTCTATAAGATAAAATACTCATAAAATACTACAATACTCTTAATTCTCATAAAATAACACAAGTCTTGACTTGTATTATTTTATGAGTATCTTATAATCTAAGATAGTCAGTAAAGCTGATATTTAAGACGCTAATAAAGAAAAGAATGGTTCTTTAATCTCTCATAACAAGTGACATTTTTAAACATTAAAAAAAGATTTAACCTAAATTTTACTTGGGTCGTAAGTTAAACTTTCTGCTTGTTAAGTCGAGGCATTAAGTAAAGAGAGTCTTGTTTTTAGGCTGATTTTCCTCATTAAATTACGGCCTGTTTATTTTCTTCTTATCTTCTTCTCATATTTGCATTTGAGTTGTTGAATAAGGAAAAATCTTATTACATTATTTTTCACGTTTGCTTAGTAGAATTAATTTAAAGCTGTTTGTTTTTTCTCTCAATAAGTCGCGCAGGATAACAATGGTAAAATAACTATTGGTTTAACAGTAAGTACAACTGTTTAGGTCTTGATTCGAGTGTCCACCGACAGATCGAACTTACTGGATTTTTAAATATTGAAATATTTTTATAAGTGACCATCAAAAGCAAGTTGTTTTATATTCATAAGGTGAATAAATTCGATATAAACAAGCCAAACGCATTTGGAGGTTATAACATGACTTTTTTATGAATTACGTGTGACGTTATAGCAGAAATTGGTATAGGCGGTCAAAATTAAATATTTACAATTTATTTTTGCAATGACGCCTATTCCGGTCCATAACCTATCATGTCAAAAAAATATTTCATTCATAAAAACCCTTGTGTTAAATCTTCTTATAAACTCTATCAGCTTACATCAATAGCAATTTGGATTGACTAATTACCTGTTGTCATTCAATAGGGTATGCACAAAACTGCCAAGATAATAAGATAGAGATATTCGGCATGAGGGGAAAGACCAAAGAAAAGACCTTTAGCTATCTCTCAGGCGATCAATCAGAGGGCTTTCCTAATGTCCTTGCGGGTGGCGGACCGATCAGAATGTTGTTTTGTATGTTTTATTACTTATTATTTTGCAATGTATTTTGTTAGCATTGCGACCATATATACTATATGACCTTATATTTTAAATGTGGAGTTGTATGAATTTTGATTTTTACTCCTAGTTTTTGAAAACAGATGACAGGGAGCAAACTAAAATAGATAATAGGCTGTTTAAAACACTGTATTAACGTCAATCATATTCTCCTATATGCAGGTTATCATTGGAAAAATAAATTTTCTAAATCCTAAACACATTACGTTAATATCCTTTACTATAAGCTCTATAGTAGACAATTTACACCCTTTAAATAAATTATTATCTTCTTTTAAAGGCATTTTATATATAAGAAATAAATATTTAAGATAGGATAGAGAGGTTGATATAGGGAAATCTGTATAAACATATACTGACACAGACTCCATGACTTACTGATAGTATACTAAGACTGAGCTAGGTTTTTTGGGACAAGTTCAAGACCTTTATCTCATAAATCTTGCTAAGCTCTTTCTCAAATATTTTGAGACGGGATTCCCTTCAGATTGTCGTCTTTTCCCTTCATCTCTACGCTTTTTTTTGCTTCTAAATCCTTGACCTCTTTACCTTACGGTGTTTAGACATTTTACTTTCACTTTTATTTAAGGCAAAATGTAATGTAAAGGAGAAAAAACTAAACCGTACTTCTCTATTTTTTATACCGAAAATGTGAAAAAAGCTATGATATATAATTTTTATTTCTTTAATGTGTCTCTTAAATTTCAAGTCTGTTTCGTTTCTTCTATTTTTTAAAAGTGAAGTATCATAAATTTATAGTTACTTTTTTTAGTTTCTCTATACTATGACTATGAGAATTAGTAAATATTTTGCAAGTAAGACTTTTTTTGTTCTTTTAAAAAAATTGACGTATGCGATTACAGTCAATTTATATTTTTTGAGGCGTTCTAATCTTTTATAAAGAGGCATTTATACTATTTATTATTAGCTATAGAGACTCTTACAAGGTAGTTTTTAGTTTTAGTTTAAAATATAGTTAACTTTTAGCTTACTGTAATATTTAAAAAGTTGAAGATCTTAAAAATAAGTTAAAAATAAGTTTTAATCTTATTTGCCAATCTGAATTAAAATTTTTTGCTTATTCTAACCTTTTATCGATAGGACATAATTTATTAAAGGATAGTGAAGTTTTTGAGATCATTTTATGTATAATAGCTTTTCCTAATGTCTTAATGAATTTTTTGCTTGTATTCATAATTTTTAATATTGTTTTGCAGACATATTTAAAAAATTGTATTCATTTTTGTGCTTTATCTCAATTATACCATTGGTGTATTAAAAAATATTGTTTTCGTACTAAAAATAAGACAATTTTACAGATTTTATCATGTATACAATTTTAAGCATTTTTCACTTGTTAGCAAAACATTTTTATATATATAAACATAAAAAATGGGTTTAGGGTACATTGGAAAACTCACTCTCGCATCTTTGGACTTGCATGGCTCGTCCTAAAAATATGGAAATTACCTACTTATATTGCAGTGCGTCGTCTTTAGATAGTAAAAAGTTCGTTTTATTCTTAGCGGTCGGATTTTATACTATGAAAATTTCCTTTTTATTACTTCGAATAAAAAATAATAAAATTTTGATAGATACTTGATGAGACGTTTATAAATAAATTTAAACTAAATTAAATGACTTAATTCCGCTATAATTCACATAGCATATTCTTGTCTATAAAATATAAATTTAGTCTTTTGAATTAGTTGAAATGTATTTAAAAACGTCCCATCAAGTGTCTTTATCACAATTTTCTCATAATAATGGAGACTTAAACTAATATTTATACAAAAATAATGAAAAAAGATTAAATTGAACTGTAAAGTCTCACAATAGAAATTAAAAGAAAACAGTCTCTCCACTATTACTTGTGGAGAGACAAGCTGGCTGGCTGGGCTTTTTAAAAAAGCTGACTTTTGGTCTTACAGACCATCATCAGTGTCTGAAACAACACTGTTGTGTAAGGATTGACTTTTTTTGTCTCAGTTATTATACTATGTTGTTTTAGACCCTGATGATAGTCCGTGAGACCGAAAGTCGGGTTAAAAATAAAAACAACAAATTATTGTGGAGAGACTGCATTATTTCAATTCCTATAAATAAACAGTAATTAGTAATTTTTATTTTATAGAAATATAAGGAAAATGGAAACTGTTTGACACTGTAAAAACACTTTGTACGTGTTATTAAAAAAACTTTGTCAAACAATGACGAAACTAATATTCCATTTCATTAGATTTATTTTTTATGTTTGTTTTACTTAAAAAACAAATTTCGGGTATAGTGTGCTTCGAAACTTTTTACAATATGTAATGATAACATATTATAACATATATATTTGCTTATTTTGCAAATATGAATTGCAAGATAAGCAATTGCATAAAGAATGTCAATTCAATAAACATTTAACTAATAATGTTTTTCATTATATGAAACTTGGCACGTATATAGTTCTTATATTTGAATACATGTCCACGAAATATTAAACATGTTTGAGTCATTATTGCTGAGTCATTATTGCTAGTTAATAACGTTATAAAAAAAATGATTTTCCGAATACCACAACTAGACCTAATGATTGATTTTTATGCAAAGCGTAAATAATCTCTAGCATAAATAAACTAGAAGATACGATTATAACAGACACACACATACTTATAAATACAGGCAGACAAGGTTGTAAAAACCACTAAGGAGGTTTTAAAACACCTAAAACCAAAAATTTTTGTGACATTCTGGTTTCGGAGCTTTTTTGCAAACAAAATAACTTTTCTTTTATACTTACTTACGGAATAAACGAGGAAAAGTAAAAAACTAAATTAACAAATCATAATATTAGCATAAAATATATAGCTAATATTATTATGAAGAAATCAAACTAATAATAACCAACCCGCCAAGAATATTAAAAGGGTTCTGTTAAATGAATTTGAGTGCATACAAAATTATTTGCCATATTCTAGAATTTAACTATTGATTTTTTGTACTATTTCTATATTTTTACATTTCCTCATTTATATCGTAGGAACATAGGAAAAGTATTTTGTTTGCTGAAAATTCCGAAACCGGAATTAGTTCAAAAATCCGAAGTTAATCTAATATCTAAATATAGCTTTAAGTGTCACCTCATACGACGAAATACAGGGGACGAAAGGAGTACGTCCGAGGAAAAGTATTCCTTTTGTATAGAAATCTTGCATAATCATTTATCGCTTCTGTCAAAAAAAATAGAGCCTGAAAACTCCCAATGTCACTATGGTATTATGGAGTATTGATAAGCCCAATTCCTTTATAAGACTAATATTCAAAGTACCCCGAGGATACTTTACATCAGTTTATACTCTCTTTATAAATAGAAGTAGTATTTAGAGCTATTCACCCCCTTTAGAAGTTGGCTATCCACCTCAAAATTATTTTAATTTTACTTCTTAAAAATTACTATTTGTTACGTTCAAAACAATTTGATCAATATTTTAACAATGTAATAAAAACTGTTGATTGAGACTGGAAAAACTGTTTGAATTAATTAGAGTTGTTGAGTTAGCTGACTGTAAAATTTTCACAGTTTCCAAGTTTTAAACCTCTGATTTTAGTAGACTTGCTGCTTATGAATGGAATTATTTATCAGGGTGGGTAACCAATTTTCCTTTCAACTCAATGACTTCTAATGACTTGAATAGAGATATCTCTAGTTTTGTTTCTCGTTATTTATTCCTTTCGATTATAAATTTATGTACATTTTTTATCAAGATGATTAAAATTGGAATTATGATGATATGGCGATTGGCTGCAAGCAACAATAAAATATGCTAAAATAAAATAATAACATGGAGTCTATAAAGAACTAGACTCTCTTATTGTATCAATATTCTATTTCGGTTCTTTCATCTCAATTAAAACGAAATCTTTAGGGGTTTTTTATCATACTCCAGTCCTTCATCGTCAAAAAATACTATAGTCTTCTCAAAGTCGATGGTACTCTCTGCAGACTCGTCAATGTTAGATTTACGTAAAATAAAACAACAATCTGAAGCAAACTAACAAAAAAATGATATCATGTAATATATACTTTACATATTACAAAACAAGCTCTAATCAAGAAGTATAAATATGAAATGTAATTACAAATAGGTTAAGGAAACATATAGGGTCACCGAGAAGGGATCATATTCGACGGTTCCCTGTTATAGTGGGTTCTAACTAGAATAGCACATTAATTAAACTCTATCTTGATTACAAAACTTCTATATGTAGGTATATTAAGAAGGAACTATTATGTTTGTAACAAATTCAAAAACCAGGATTCCTCCTGAAATTATCTATAAGGACCTCCTAAGTGGTTTCACAATGTTGTTGTCTGTAAGTGTTTGGGTGCTCTAGGCACGCACGTCCGTAGCTCCCTGTCGTATTTAAGAGTTAAAACTTTGAACAAAACTTAATTTAGTTGTGTTAACAAACTTAGTCAAATTGGTTATCCGGAAAATTATTTTTATATGACGTCATCAAACCGGGGAAATATTTGCAAAGCAAAAATTCTTAAGACGCGGAAAAAATGGTTTTGCCTTGTGATTCGTCACCCCATGTAGTCATGTATTAAGAATTAACATTTTTAGTAAGTTTATATCATTATCAGCATTAAGTTAATTTTTTATCGAATGACTTGTATATATTTTTTTTGTTTAAAATAAAAAGCGAATTAGGTTGAAATTTAGAACGAGTGTAATACTTTACACTCTAAGTATACTAAAAATTACTTCAACCCCCGCATGTATATCTACGGGTTTGTGAGTATTAGATTAGGCTCATGGGTGTAGGGGGAGGGAAGCTTGTTTTTATTGTAAAACTTTCAAAAACTTGCAAAACTTCGGGGAAAAGTAATTTGATCAGAGTGATGATCAATACAGATATTACTATGTTAAACATATTAGTTAGTAACAAATGTTTTTTTGACTAAAAATAATAATTTCCGTTTTTTGAAGGAAATTCAATAATTTTTGTGGCAAAATTATCTTTAATTTTATATAAAAAAATCCTTAATATCCGTGAATCCTAGCTTTTTTGTCTTAAGTTTGGTAGACAAGTCTTTAGACTTGTCTACCAATCATTAGATTTTTAATCTAATGTATTACCAATTATGAGGACCAGAAATGCGAGTCTTAAGACGTTTTGCAGGTTAATTTGGCGATTTTTATATTCTTGAGGACGTCCGAATGCGAGTTCAAAATAATAATGATGAGTCGAAATCTGATGTGGTGAGGAAAAGTTCTGAGTACTCTTTACCCGATTTTTTAAATTATTGTCTGATAATATGCATTATCAAGCTAAGGGTATAAGCGCGGTCTCAAAATTAGTTTTAATTTAGTTCTAATAGCATAACTGAACCTTTTATCCCCTCCCCTCCGACATTCCTTTATTCTTGAGATAACCTAAAACAAATACCGGCACTGTGTCACGAGGGTATACACGTTTTCCAAAAGATATATATGAGGATATTAATATAATGAATGAGGTCTATTAATATAATAATGAACATACTACGTTAAATAAAAAGAGAATGCTATAACAAGATCCTAACAAAGCTATTACTGAAATTTTTCACTATTAATATATAGTGTTTAAGGCAACATTCAGTAAAATGTTTATTTCACATTTTTACTCTTTTCATAAAAGGAAATGCATTTTTTTATTTTCAAAATCATATTTTCTATTTCAAGAATTTTCATCTTAATAATTTTCATGCTGTCAAACATTGTTTTATAAAGTCAATTTCAGTATAAATACAGTCTAAAAGATTTTCTCTCATATGAGAGGCATTCACAGTAGACATAAACTTTAGACAGTACGTAAAAGATACAATGTATACTAACAGCTAACTGTCACTTATTCTGACGCGGGTCTAACTTTCCTCTTTTTCATCACTTTGTTGCTTACTTTTGCCTTCAGTCTTATTTTCTTACATTATCATTTTTGTATTGCACTCTTTAAACTTAGCATTTTTTCACCTTGAAATTTCTTCGTTGGTTTTTTAATGCTACGGCTACACTTACTTACATTAATTATTACTTCTATACCCTTGTTTCTTGTTAAGCATTAGTTGTTCGGGTACATCCACTGAGGAACAGTTTCTACGACTTTTATATTTTTTATTAGTTTTACATATTTTATTGTTGTTTTTTAAGCATTCTATTTTCAATCTGTTTCATTTCTATAAACGTTTATTTTTCTTTCGTTTTTACTCTATGCACTAATATGCTATAATAATATTTAGTACATTACTTTTTAATACGATTTATTCGATACCTCTACTCTCGTGTATTATTCTCGTAATCTTCTTTTATTTTTCATTCACTATATTTATTTTTTTCTTATCAATAAAGTACATATTTTTTTTAAATTTTAATTCATAACTTTAAGGCACATATCTTTATTTATAGCTTTAATGTTATCACCTCTGATTTTTATGTTTTACATATTTTTCTCTAATAGGTCTACAATGTTATCTCTATGCAGTCTTTAATTCATGTTTGTGAGTCTTTTTCATTCTTTTTCGCTTCCATACTTCCCGGCCCCTATTTCCACCGTCTTCACATCAATTTCATTATACTCAAGAAAAGAAAAGTCAGGGAAATCCCTTGGTGTGTATTGCTGTCCCCAGAGATATCATACACTTTAACTGACAAAAAAATCTTCTTTTCCAGATACGTTTTAACTCAAAATACTATTTCCATTTTCTCATTTTTTCCTGGTAATCTAAATAAATTGTATAAGATTATTTGAGTAAACAATTTCTTTTTTAAGATAATGCAATGAAATTCACGTTCCTTTTTATAACAATGTGGGAACAATTTGCATGTTCTTATTATAAGATACATTTTTAAAATATCTTAAAAGGAAAACATCACTGATTGATTGCATTACCACATTGCTGAGTTTAGCCATTGTTAATATTTAAATTTACGATAGTCTACATTACCTGAGACACTGTTAAAACAATTTACTGGTAAAATTGTAATGCATTGCTATTATTCTTGATAGCTTCAGAATTAATTATTACAAATCGAGATTAATAAACTAAAAAAACTCATTCAAATTCAATTTGCTATGAGCTTAAAAACTGGTATTATTCTATTCAAACTTTGAAAAATGTTATACTAAACAATCATTCTTCCAGTAGATAAACCAAATATGTCACAAAAACTATTCAAAATATTTTTGCTAAAATCTGTTACATAGATTTCACGTCTTGTTTTTTTTTTTAAATTCTCTTTATTTTTATTACTTGTAATCGATTTCCTGATTCATTTTACTTTCGCACTACTTTTATTTTTATTGTAGTTTTTTTTTGTTTCTGGATGTACGTATTTATTTACTACATTAGGGTTTATTTTTAGAATGAATTTAAAATTAATTATTGAACAAAAATAAAAACAATAATAAAAAGTATTATTAAAGAAAAATATCTTTTTAACGTAACAAATTATTTGATTATATGATTTATGATTTGTATAATTTATTAATAAAATAAAAGAATGAGATACTTCTTCTTTTTATTTATTTTAGAGTCTTTTGGCTTTTTTTATCCCCTTACTATTTAATCTGACTGTTTACTCTTTATAACTTCTTTTATAAATATTGCCTTATCGAATTATTGATTTTTTTTACTTCTTTTAATTTTCATTTTTATTAACTTGCATTTACTAAATTAAAAATTAGAATGAATTGTTAAAATTTATAGAGAAAACATGATAAGATTAAAAGACAAAAATAGGGTATTGGGTACCTGGAATTTTTTCCCTACCGTTTCGGGCTTGTTTCGTTTGCCCTATGAATATAAAAATGAATGAATGTATATTTAGTTCATCTTTGGCCTCTATTTGCTCATACTTAGATAAATAGAATAGTTTTAATCTTAACAGTAACCCATTTGCCTTAATTTGCCTTGATCATACTTGATGCTCCTTAAAAAAGATTCTCCGGCAAAGATTAATTTTACAAACAATTTTACTATCCTATTTTTAGGATAGTACAAAAGGTTGATTTTTGTACCTAGCTTTAAGTCTCTAGCATACTATGATGACAGACACACACAGACAGACGGAAAACCACTCAGGAGATCTTAAAACGTTTAAAACGTATGATTCAGGTAGAATGTCGGTTTCGAATTTTAATTACTAACACATTAATTTTTCTATATACCTACGGTATGAGGAAAAGAAAAATCAATATTAAAGTTATTTTTTATCATTTGTAAACGTAATATAAAAGACATAAATTAATAGAATTAATTTTTAATTTATACTTATTCATACAAATTATACGTACATGTTTAGTGCAATTAATCAATACAGAATTAACTTAACATAAATTAATTAAATTTTCCCCATTTTTATGTTTTAATAAAGTAGTAATTTGTTTGTACTGTACATCATTAGTGTCCCCTTTGTTATTTTTACAGAGAGAAAAAAATTATATAAATGAGAACATTAAAGAGGGTTCTAGATTTATTAGGTTTTTCTTTTGTGTTGTGACAACAATAACTCATGTAATGAGTAATTACTAATTTATTTATTGTTTTATCGTTGTGGTGTAGTGTTTTTTGCTAATCACATGTCTAAAAAATTTCCAATTATATTTAACACAGGGTAAAAAATTATTCTAGCAGTAGTTCGCATGCCGTGCAAACTTCTTTTGAAATGTGTTCTTATTTTTTGCTCGACAATTCGTTTTTCCAATGTTTTTAGTTTATGCTTTCTAATGTGAGAGGTACCCAAGGTGCTATAGGTCGAAGTCTAAAGGAATGGTTAGGTTACTAAAAGTCAATTTAGAATAGAAGTCTTTAATTGTTGTAGTTCCTATTTATCTGTTTGTAATTATAAAATGTTATTAAATTTACTTTTATCTCCGTAGGTGTATAATGTGAAGTTTATCGACTAGTTTTTAGGGAGTAAAGAAGCACTTTTCACTCCCTTGGGAGTAAAAAGTGTTTTCTATTATTGAGGTTAGAGCCCATTATATCCATAATTTGTTGGGGAGTCGTATCCTATTAGTTTATAAAGGGGACCGATCAATTTTTGTAACACATTCCCGGGGTCAGTACCCCCAAAATTTATAAGGGGGACCTGACAAAAAAGATTTTTTATTGGCTCGAAATTCGTTTTAGACCAGAAGAAGCTGTTTAAAGCAATAAAGAATATATTTTATATTCATTTGGTTTAAGTGGTCCTACCCGAAAAAATAGAATAAAATACAACAAAAGGTATGAAATGATGTGGACATAACGTATGAACTTATGAATATAATGATATGAAAATAATTAAAAACTACCTAGATCTTTAAAACATGTGAAACTAACAACGCAGTTTAAATTTTGTTTTTGGGTTTCAATGCAAACAAATACTTTGTGTATATACGATAAAATGACGGTATAAATAAGGAAAAGTAAAAAATAAAAAAAAAACAAGTTTTCCATTTTATGACTGATTTTAATTTGCAGATAAAATATTCTTATTTTCCTGAAAAAATTAATAATAACTAAGTTTATTATTTATTATTAATAATAATAACAGTTGATAATGTAAATAATAACCAAATTTGAGATTAAAGGAGAATACTTATATATTAATATTTATTTCAGTTTCTTATTCGAAGCCTCTTTAATTATTTGAAACCTTATAATTTATCTTTGTTATTTTACTTAGTTTTAATTTATAGCACTAACAGCGTATTTCTATCTACAGAATAATTCGAGTTTTACATTAAACTAACTCCTCCGGAGCTCGTAAATTAGTCTTGCTTTTTACATAAGACATCTTCTTTGTCTTATCAAAGTCTTAGAGAATAAATTATTTAATAATATTCAAAGTATTATCGTACAAATTTTTGAAAATTAAAAATAATATAGTGTCTAAAATTGTATTTTAAGTTTTACTTAGGTTTTTGTCAAATTTTGGCAAAAATAATTGAAGTTTGTTTAATTTTCCACAGACTTCCTATGCACTTACACGGCACTTTTGAGCTTTGAAGTTCTTGCTAAGTAGTTGATCAATAAATGTTTTACCAGTTCCTGAAAATTCAATTGCAGTATTTACTGACGGCTCTCGAATAGAAGGAACGGGTTAATTCGAATGTGGAGTTTATATGGAATGTCTAAAAAAGTCACTTCTATCCTCTCGGTGCACAAGCTACTGTTTTTTCTTGTAGAAACTTACGTCAAACTCTTGGTCAAAGTATATTAGTCTGATCGGACAGTCAAACAGCTATTTCGAGCAGCGATACCTCCTTCGCAGTACTCGCTATCCCTGTCACATCCAAAGATACTTAGTTACGATAGCCACTGATCTAAACCTAATCTATCCTTATAAACTAACCTCTATTGGATCTAAATACCTGTAAAATTCTGTCCTACCTAGAAATTCTAAAGATGTTTCGAAGTGAGACTCCTCGTTAAAGGCAATAGCTACAGCCTGTGTTTCTCAGATCGTCGTTAGCTCGAATGGTGTGTCATATTTTTCAAGTAACACACTGCATTGCAATGGCGTTAGCGAACGGTGCTTTACCGCCTCTGTGTGTTGTTCTGTCATTAGGTTGACTATTAAGCCAGGATATTCTCTTTAACAAAGATAGTAACCTCGCCATACGTACTCCAAGTTTAGCTAAAACTGTATCCTGCATAAAATCCTTGTAATTCGTGAGGTTAGAAACCTGCAGTAGCACTAGCTTGATCGCCTCAATAGCCAGAGCAAACACACAGAGCAGCAGGAGTCACTAAAGCTCTGTGTGCAGCACAGAGCTACAGACAGCTACCTCCTGTAATACCTGGGAAACATTGCATACTCCAATGTACAATAGTATTCTTGTTGTTAAGTGACATTTAATCATATTTTAACCTCTTCCAACCCTTTAAATACATCTATGTATACATGTGAGGACAGAGATGTGCCTCCTGTATGTATGTAGAAGGAAACATACTATTTATTTGCCTCCTGTAAATTACTGGGCGCTCAAGAAAATTCTTCCTTTCTATGAGCCAGTCCACGAGTCCACTGCTTCCTCGGTTTATCAGACTATGGAGCAGCGGTTGCGGAGTGTTGCTTCTACACTCTCTTATGGTGAAACTGGGTAGCATTGACGGGTGTAAGAGTCGTGCTACCCAGCTGAATTCGCAGTAGTTTTTTTTTTAGATGGAGGGATGGAGAGAGTAGCCGGATGCCTAGTAGTAAACAGTACTTCAATGCTACGTATGTCAATTTTCATGTATAATGAAATTTATTTGCTATAAACGTCTTAATTTTGGTCATAAATATTATTATCGCTCTGTATGTTAGGTCGAGTGTTTATAAAGTAAATTAGAGCAAAGTTTGTTTCTTGTCTATTACACAATGTCCCCTAAAACAAGAGGTTTTGTCTATAAAACTCGGCAGAGAGGTTCGACGCAGCTATGGAATGTCGGGATTTCCTTGTATAAAAGTATAAGATTCTTTAAAAGTTTGTCTTGATGGTCTTTCCTTAAGTTAAGTCATTTTAATTTTAGCATTCTTCACATTTAAAATTGAAAGGTTAAGACATCTAGGATAGCTGAATTATTTTAGAGTCACGTGGCTCAGTATAAAATTACTTGTAAATTTACCCTCTATTTTTAAATACAGGTGCATAATAGGCATGACATGGATTTTCTAGAAAGTTCTTATAAAATACAAATTTTGGACACGTCGTAGGGCAATATGTATTCCCAAGAGTACTTAAAAGGACACATTTATACTTACGTTCGCGTCTACTTGCCTTTCCATGGTTCTCTACTCATAAGTATACTCGTGTCTAAATAGATCTAAGATTACTATGTTTAATGAATAACTATAAGTATGGCACAATTGCCTAAACGTCACAAAAATTATATTGTTTTACCTTTTCCCCCTAGTTTTGCTGCGTATCTTGAAATCAAAGATGTTCTAGATATGTGTTCAAGATATACTCATCAAATGTGAGTCTAAGTAATATATAGATACTATAACAGTCTACTAATCTTATAAATACTTAAGAATGTTTCACTTCTTAAAGTTGCTCTCTAACATTTCTTATTCTAGATTTGACTTTTCTCATAAGACAATGTATTGTTTTATGAATGATGATTTTATTTATTTATTATTCATTCTGCTCTTTTCTTAGATTTTCTATCTCGGTGTTATCATATTTTTATTTTATATTCTATTTTTCTCTCTGACGGTAATGGATTATTTTAATTTGACGATATTTGTTAAACTACCAGTATTTACTTTTCGCTTTACTTTAAATGACAATCTATGCAAATAGTGAAACATCGAATGGGCATGAGTCTTTTTTCTACGATAAAAGACTTGTGTAAACGCTATTTGAAGATTAAGCATGACCTTTAGGTAAATAGACTGAATAGATTGAAAACGAGAGTATGCAGGGACAACTCAATCATTATGCAGATCTCTATTTTTAGAATCAGGACTGTTCAAGACCAGGGGTAACTTGAAGTAATGTTATTAATATCAGTCTTAGCTTCAATGTTCAAGAAGTTTCGTGAAGAAAAACTCTAAATACGTTTAGTTGCTTGGACAGATTTAAGCCTAACTTTGTTGATCGTCTCTCGTTGCCTTTAGACGCAACAACAGTGCGTATCGCAATACGCACTTTATTAAAACAGTAAAGCTTACTTTATATATGCATTGCTTTCTTCCTGGAAAAACTTTTCCCAAATGAAGTCATGTATAAGCACCCTAAGAAAATTAAATGCCTTTATCCACAAAGTAGTTTATGCAATAAGATTACATTAAATTTCTGAATTATGTAAATCTACGAGTAATGTTTTTTATTTACTTGGTAGGCCTTTGGTAAATAAAGAAAATGAAGCATATGCTCAATATAATCAGATAATTAAACCGTCGAGTCACTTCATTAAGCATTTTGAACTAGCAAGTTAAGTACTTGCTAGAAAGTGTTTCTTCTCCTCTCAAACGACTGTATACTACATGTCTCTTTAATTTACATCTTGTTAAAATTAAATATTTTTTGTTTCTTTTAAGCTGTTAAACGAAGTTAAAATATTATCTTTTCTTGTTGTTTTAATTCTCTTTGAATTTTGTTTTCTTTTTTAAGAGGTTTAATATAAAATGTTACTTACTTTTCTTTTCATTACTTTTTAGATGCATTAAACAAGTATCTTTAATTTGCCTTTTTATACAATTTATGTAAGATATTCTATGACATGTTTTTACTCTTCCTTATTTACTTCGTAAGTATATAGGAGAAGTATTGTATTTGCACAAAAATCCAAAACCGGGACTTAACATAAATTATTTGTTTGAAGAGTTTTTAAGACAATCTAAGTCGTTTTTACAAAGTTGTCTGTTTGTGTTACTTTTATCATCGTATCTTACTGTGTATTTATGCTAGAAACTTGAAATTTGCTCAAAAAAATCAATTTTTAGATTTAGTTTTGTCATCCGGAAAATATTTTGATAACGTCATTTAACCACAATAATGCCTCAGTAAACATTTTAAAAACGCAGAAAAAATTATCTGTCGATTTCAGATTTAGCACGCATGTAGTCATTTATAAGAGCAACTTATAAGTCATGTTTCCTCTCATTATCAGTATTAGTTCAACTTTAATCAAATAAATGTATAAGTTTATAAAAAAAACAAAATCGGGAAATAATCCAATTGAGTTGAAAATTTGTAAAAGTATGTCCTTTTATGTAATAAATGACTTATTTTTGTTTTAATACGGCAAGTATATCTACGGTTTTTGTTAGATCATAAAAGGTTTACAGCACTAAGGGAGGTCAGTGCCTGGATGGCTGACCACTGGAAATAAAACTTATTCATTTACTAAGCGAGGACGAGCGAAGCAAGTTCAAATACGTGTTGAATTATAAATTTGGCAATTTGTATATTCTAAGGACTGATGTTGTGAGGAAAAGTTTTGAGATGCTTCGCACCCGATTGCATCATATTTTAATTTTGAATAAAATTAAAATATGATGATTCAAGTTTACAAACATTGATAAATAAATTTACTTACTGATTATATTTATGTATTAATGGAATTAGCCGCCTCCGTGGTCGAGGTCGTTAAGGCGTCAGTTATTAAACTGACCTTTGACACCACGGAGGTCTGGGGTTCACATCCCAGGTTACGCTCTCAGTTAATATAAGATTATTGTTCAAATAACTTACCGCCAAATTTAAATTACACTTTGAGCGTAACGGTTGCCACAACCTCTAGAGGTGATTTCCGCAGGGGTTATCCCTGATGGGCCGCAAGGCTCTAAACGGGTATTATTATTATTAATAGAACTATGATTGAAATATGATTAGTTTTAGTTTATCTTAGAGAAACCTTGAATATTCAGAATAAACCGGACGACTTTAAATACGTACAAACATAAGAACGTTGCACTTATTCGCAAAAACAATTACATTTAAACAATCAATGCCACTAACTCTTAAATATTTAATAAAGTTTAATATATTTCATATTTAAACTTAACAAAATAAATTTAGGATAAACGGGAAGTGTCATTATGTTTCATTATGCATATAATACACTATTATTGATATTTCTTATATTATAAAATATTTGTACCCTTAAAACTAGTTTCGAAGGTAAAATACAATTCTACTTTGAGATACAACAAGCTGTAAATAATAAAATAGATTTAGACGAGGGTATTACACCAATTTGCCTTGACGGAAGGACAGTGTCTACCCAGTATATAAATAAATTATATTCAATATAAATACAGATATACATCAGCAAATATATAATTGCATTGTAAAGAAGTTAAATTATGATAAGGGTATAAAGGTCATGTTTATTGTTTGTTACCTTTGATTGATAAGGTGAGAGAGGGGCGCCTCTACAGGTATGATACGTCTAAAAGTGATTATTCATTACGATACCGAGAATAAAGACCTAGCTAACCATAGAGATATACAGTAGTATCTCTCTGTATATTCGAAATTTAACCTATAGTGCCCTTCTAGTAAGAAGAGCACTATAGGTTAAATTTCGAAACATCGAACAAGTAATCTAAGACTTTCGCTTAGAAATAAAATCAAATAATCAGTACAAAATCACAATAACTTATGTAGTAGAACGTTAAAAAAACAAATCACAAAAAACACAAACAATGCTTGGTAAGCCAAAATTAATTGATTTGTTATAACCTTAATTTGCTCACAAAGAAGGTTTTAATAAGGTTACACAGAGCCCTTGAGAGCCCTAAAACGAAACCAAAAGAAAAAATGAAAAAATCCGAAACCGAGATATCACTGGAATTATTTGTTTCAGGTGTTTTTAAGGCCTCATGACAGGCTTTTACAAAGTTGTCTGGTTGTGTGTGTGCGTGTAAGTGTGTCGTAGCTCCCATTGTATTAATGCTAGAGATTTTCTACTTTGTACAAAAACTAATCTAAGTGAAGTTATGCTATTCGGAAAATAATTGTTTAATAATTTTTAATCCGCTATAATAACTCGGAAGTAGGGAGGATGAGCGTAGCGAATCTGATGTGATGAAGAAAAGTTTCGAGGCACCCTATACCCGAATTTTTTAATTTGAGTTCGACCAACGTAATGCCGAAGCTGAAGTTGAATAAAAGTTTTAAGGGCCCAATTGTTTTTTACACAAAACACAATTAATTGGACACAGAATTTTTAATCGACTGGTAAAATCTTTATTTCATCTCTAACTGTTTAGGCAATTGGTTGGTGCTCTTTTCTATAAATTTTATGAAAAGGAAGATGTCATTGACTTTTAATATTTGAAATCTGAATTTTATTATATATATTTTAAATAGTAAGAAAATATTTAATAATTATTTATAAGAAAATGTATTAATTCAAAAAATTATGTTACATTTTTTATTATAAAGCTTGCCCTTTTGAGATGAAAAATCTCTATTTTTTAACTTCTGGTAGAAAAAAAACACTTTCCTTATTCTTTTAGTGCGAGAAATGTGGCACTTAACTTTAAGCTTAAATTCAACCAGGAAAAAACATTTTTCTACTTGAAACAGATTTTACAGTTTTCATTTATCTCTAATTATATAAAACTGCCGCCACAGAGTTCACAGGTTTGTTTTCTAAATATTCCCGGTCCTTCTTCTGACCGCTTTGCGGCAACATAGTTGATGTCTTAAATTGGCTTGCCATATTACTAGCTCGTGTAAGTGGTATACTGCCATGGTATTAGCGAATTTCCAAATCGCATAGTATTGCAAATCGCGATTAAACAAATCGTAAATTTGTAAATATATAATGGTTTAATATTTCAATTGATAAATTTGAAACTAATTTTGATAACATAATTTGCTTAATAGTAGTATTTAATAAATACATTTAGGCTTTTCAGCCTGATCAAAAACTTTTTTAGATTATGGGGCTTTTTTTGGAAATTTTTGCTGATCCAATACTGTGGCTTAATGACGTCATACACATTCTGAATTTTTCAATCAATCAATATTTTTTTTTTGTTTCAATCAAATCCGAGATATCGTTCGACAAATATCGTGCGCCATATAAACGTCTTGGAACAACAATCGTACCTGTATATTTGCATTTTTCTTTCAAATTCACATAGAGGCACTCTGGTTATTCGTGAGGCCCATCTTTTAAATAATTTTCCCCACTTCAGTTTTGCTTTAAATGTTTATTTTATGGTTTCATTCAGTTTAATTTAGCTCCTATGTAGGAGCTGATATATGGATGAATTAACCTCTCGGGAAACCTATGTATATAAATATTATGGTTTCTTCGGCCGCGGCCATAGCCATATAAACTAACTTTATTGCATAAGACGTGCAACTATTTCACTTCCATGATAAGTTAATAAATAAATGTTATCAATCATCAAACGTAATGCATCATCAGTCACTATGCTATATATACCTACATGATGTCACTTAATGTTGTATTTGTCCAATATCTTAGACAAGATATTAATAAATGTTTAGAATTGAAAGAATTATGTCAATTTTGTTCAATATTAAAGACCAAGTATTAATCTTGTAAAGGGGTTTGTTATAATATCGTATAAATTGAGAGAAAAATATGACAGTAATTGCGACGTAACATTTATTTTGTCTGACATAGTATTTTTGTATTTTATTGTTACAGAATGTAGCATTTACGATTTAAACATTGTGAACGCGGTAATCATCATCATAAATAATTTATGTGCTTTATTATTCGAAAAACATGTTCTCAAGTGTTGGAGTAAATTTTGTTGTCAACAGATGTAATGAGGGTCTTATAGGGCTTAGAAAAAAAAATCTCATATTATAAGTTTTTGTTTCCTCATTTATACCGTAGGTATATATGAAAAGTTTTTGTGATTGCACAATATGAATTATCCGATTCATGTGTTTTAAGACCTTCTGAGTGGTTTTAATAAAGTTGTCTGTCTGTATAAATGTGTATATGTGTGTTTGTCTGTCTGTTTTCATCTTATAGCCCTGAGTATTAGTACTATATATCCGGATAATAATTCTTAATGATGTCATTAACCTGTAATAATAAATCAGCAAAAATTTAATTGTAAAACGCGGAAAAATGTTGTTCATTGTAAAATGCGGACAAGTGCTAAATCGCCTGAGATTTACAAGTATTTACCTTTACGTAAATACTAAGTATGCAACGATTTAAAAATAATACAAAAATAATAAAAGAAAAGACGTCTCTCCACATAACAAGACGTTGTTTTGTAGAGAGACTTCCTTTTCATTTATTATTTATTATTTATATATATATATATATATATATATATATATATATATATATATATATATATATATATATATATATATATATACAGCTTTCAGCTGCTTCTAGCTAGTTTAGTGCCTGTATGGGTGACCGCAAGAAATAAAACAAATGTATTTACTAACTCAGGACGAGTAATTCCGTAGACAGTTTAACTTATAAATGTTACATTGTCGGTAGACAGTGTTACAGTACCAATTTGGTCATTTTTGTATTCTATGGACGAGCAAATCAAGTTCGAAGTAAGGAGGTATATAAATATATAGTCCGTTTATGGTATGTATGAATGAGTACGCATGAATGCATTGGTTGATACAGAAATAATTGTATGATAAAAAATTGTATTGTATTAATTGTTTTTATCAATGAGAATATTCAAAACATTCCTACAATTTAAAAAAAATCGGGTGGTGATACATCAAACTTTTTCCTCGTTAGATCAGATTTGTTACGCTCAACCTGCTTAGTTTGAATTCGATTTGCTCGTTCCCAGAATACAAAAATTGCTAAATTTGTACTGTAAGGGGACTGAACCTCTTTTAGATTTTTACCTTGAATCAATAATAGTGACCAAAAAGTCGACACCCGAAGGAAAATACCTGAAAACATAAAATACAAAGAGTCGTAAACAATAAATTTCAAGAAGTTTGTCCTTTTCGACATTTTTTGGTGTGCTGACTGAAAAAATCGTTAAAACCAAAGTCGATTCGAGCTCTTAAAGTACTCGAAGCGAGGGCACCAAGGTTCGAATCCTAAGTATTTCTTCGCATTTGAATTTTTGTCTGGGTTTTTTTAAAACAATTGTGTTAAAACATGTTAAAAGATTGTATAAAACGAGCTCTAAATGAGTTATAATCCCATGCAGTATCGATTTTTGAATGATTGTTTTAGTTGGTATAACTATGGAATAAATACGCGCATTTCCATTGACTAAATACATAGTAGCATGTTGCAATGCTATTGCTTAGTTTATAAAGCATTAACCGGAAACTTGATTAGGAAGACAGCAACTGCATGAAAGAAAATTCACCCTGCTTGCGGATTATTAATTGTTGGTATTTGTATAGGTTGAGGAGACGTTAGCGTTCAGTGAAATAGTTGCATTCACATTTTGTTGCTTTCGCAATACTTCCTCTCTATTATAGAAAATATGGAAGTAATATACATCCTATATAGTAATAACTATCTCTTTAGAAAGAAATTGGCTCATTACTGATAAATCATGAAATATGATCGGTAGAATGTGTTTTACGTGACGATACGTTTTATGCATATTGACTTTGACTGAACTCGGGGGCGGCAATAATTTACAAATATTCCTCTGGTTCTATTGCTTCCTTAGCGTTTCTTCTGGCGTTTAACTATTATCACACACAGATATATATATTTATATATATATTATATATATATATATATATATATATATATATATATATATATGTACATATATATATATATATATATATATATATATATATATATATATATTATATATATATATATATATATATAATAAACTAAAATTTTTTAAACTGAGAATTCACCTAGATCACACTCTTTTTAGACGTTTTAAGACTTCTTGAAAGGTTTAACAAAGCTTTACGTCTATATGTGTATGTTAGTCTCTGTTATCATCGTAGTTTATAATGTTTATATGTAAGAAAGTTTAAACTAAGTACAATGATAAACTGTTCGTAGTTTGTGGTATTTGAAAAATATTTTTTTACGTTATTATTAACTAGCATGGACTCAACGAAATTTTAAATATTCATTCAAGAAAAAAATAATTATATGAATGTAATTATTGGTATAATAATTATGTAATTATTGGTTCGCATGTAGTCCTTTAAGACCAACACATAAGCTTCATTTATTTCATTATTAGAATTAGTAGTAATAATACTTCGTATTTATAAATGTATATAAATGTATAATGTAAATAAATAATATGTATTTTTTTACTAGGTATAAGATAACGTAATGTGTTCTGCCTAAAAATCCGAAACCGAGGTTTGACCATAATTATCCTTTTTAGGCATTTTTTAACGTTGAAGTAGTTTTCATCACGCTGTTTGTTTGTCTATGTGTGAGTGGGTGTGTCTGTGTTCCGCATAACTCCCGCTGTGTTTATGCTAGAGAACTAAAAGTTTTTACAAAAATCACTTTAGGTCTAGTTTTGCTACCCTGAAGATAATATTTTTCAGACTACATTACTAAGTTTACCTGAGTCATCCAAGTTCCCTTTCAATATCTATAGGTTTTGTTGTTTTATATAAGCAGGGTTTCGCGTGGTCAGTGGGTGACAAAATTCTATTTTTTTATATTCTATGTTTGATTGAAGCTAGACTCGATGATTACGGATGAGCGTAGCAAATACAAAAATACGATAAGGTAAGGAAATTCTGAGGTTCACGGTACCCGATTTTTTCTTATTAGAATTGAGGATTTGCGGCAAGAACTATGAGGGATGCTTAAGAATCTTTGTCATTAAAACTAAGTATAAAATAATTTAAAAAAAATATTTTTATTTAAGGCTTTAGAATTATGTCTCAGGAGAAATGTACTGCTACGAGTGACAGCCGTGTTCAACTAGTCGCAAAATTACCATTCCATAATGCTAATAAGAGAATGTTTTTCTTCAGGACAGGAGCAATTTCATTTTCAACGTTCTCTTTCCTAACTTACAATTTTTTTGTTTCGATTCTTTTCCTTCTTGCTAATTTTATTTCTCTAAAAATCCTTTTTGTAGTTTATAAAAAAATGAGGATAAAAATTATTAAAAAATAAATTTTGTTGCAAACATAAATAGCGTTTTTTTTTATTTTTGACGCTAATGTATGTAATATTTTGATTTATATTTAGTTTCAATATATTTTAAAAAGATATTACGTTTTAAATTATCAGATGTAAATTTTAAGGAAAGCGTATGTTTAGTGCTCTAAAATGCAATTTTACTGTAACGAACATTTCCTATTGAAAGTTTAAATACTTTCAATCAGATAAAACTGGTTTCTATTTCAAACACCATCTCTGTCATTTTACTTTGCTATTTCAACTCTGATGTCGTTGTTTTAAGTTGATATGTTTAATTTTCAGTTTGCGTATCTCTATTTGCATAGTTGAGTGTGTTTAAAAATATACCTTTGAATTTAAGTTATTTTTCCATGTATTATATACGTTGCGCAACTATTTTACTTCTGATGATCACCATAAAAGATTGGTTAGTACACAAAAGGTAGACGCTATGCGGCCTTAGAGATTTGCGTCTTTTTTTTGCTTTGCGGTCAATTTAGTTGTTTATTATTATTTTTTATTGTACTATTATCTGTTGTTGCATTGCATTTTATATGTATCTAGCAAATTTTATCATGTAGGGTTCTTTCAGAGCCAATTTTGAGGTCAATTTATTAAGCTATTATACTATTTTATACCCTATTTTTTTGCGAATTTCTATCTCATAATGATTAGATTATTTTACTTAGTTGCTATATATCAGGATTTTAAAATACTATCAAAAATACTGATTTTTTATGGTCATTACAAGTTAGTTAAGAGTTGTTACTCGGTAAAGTCGACTCAGCAAAATTTAGTGTGCTCGCTAATGGAGTTTTAGCATTCTCCAGCACAGCGCATAATACTAAAATAACTTAGTCTAAAAGAAAGAGTTGTCATTAACTAAACTAATTAAAATTGATTTGTTTAAATGGATGTTATATTAGGATACAGACAGCTTATTAGGATATAAGGGCCTAAGGCATATTTTGGTCACATGCTAGACGACGCTAGTGGTCACATACTTGCTTAGTCTATAAGAATATAATGTAGCAAGAATAGAAATAATAGCCCTTCTTTTCAATTTTGGTTGTAACGTAACGTTATTGTATTTGGTATATTTAGGACCAACTTTCATCCTCACAACATAATTGAAGCATAAAAGACTTCATTAAAGCGTTAAAAAGTTATAAAAATATTGGAGGCTACTCAATAGCGACCATAATATAATCATATTCCTTTTACTTTTAGATTCAATTTTCAAAACCTAAATCATCTTGAATGTAAAATAGGATAAAGCATTGTCAGTATTACCTGATTGAGCGAAATTTTACTGAGTACAATAAACATAAACATATAGGCATTTTATAACAAAATTTTCCACACATTTCAGTAAAAATAAATTTTAAAGAAAATAGTCTATTTCACTAATAGAATTATTCAGTTTTTATTCAATTAAAACACTATTAAAATCCTTCTAATTCTCTTTATAAATTCTAAATCTACACTAATGTATTACAATTGTGTAATACATTGTGTTTTACAACATATTTGTTAGACACGTGATATGTCTTTACAGTAACGTAGTAGAGAAAACGTTTTAGTTCAGAGTTAGAACTCTTGATTGATAGTATTCCACTGTTGATACTAGATGTCAGATGAATTTGAATTAAGTTTGCTTCTCTCTAGTTGGCGAAACTTCTGTCTCGTTACACGTATCTCTTTCCTCCTTTTTATTTTTCTTTTTGATTTTATTCTGACTTTAATGAAAAATTTATCATTATTTGCATTGTTTATTTCTAATCCTGACATGTTGGTAAAGTCTTAATTATACTCGTTTAATTTATATTAATTATTAAACATTTTTATAAAATACCTAATAAATATAATTTTAAAACATTGGCAACACCGATATTTTCGGCTTGTTTTGTTTTTTACCGGCTGTGTATGAATCGTCAGATTTATCACTTATTTTGGTAGTTGTTGATTTATTTTGTTTAAATAAAGTTACAAATGTAAAACGTTGTAAATAATTACTAAAACTATAAACAAAGTAAACAAATGATGCTATAAAATATAATAAATCAGAATAATTGCGAAACAAATTAATATAGAAATATTACAAACATAGAAATTACAAGACAAACTCTATCTGATATTGTGAATAAGCAACAACATCAAAGCAAACTTGCTGCCTCTAAAATCTCGAAGCAAATATTTCAAAATCCTTTTACTTGTTTTTATTGCAACCGAAAAAATTAAACATAATATTTTAACGAATAATATTATTGAGTTTATTTTTTATTCGTATGAAGATAAAATAGTATATACTACTATGTAGCAAAGGAAACATTGCCGACTCTTGTCAACGATTACCTGCATCCCCTCCGCCTCTGTAGTTTAATTATCAGCCTCGGCTAAAAATGTCCATAGCCTGCCCTCGCCTTTGGTTTCAGGGCTAATTTATAAAAACTCGTCTGCAATATTCCATGTTGCTGCCTAGAAGCATAATATACTATTACAATAGACAAAAGACGACAGTCATTTCTGCAAACATTTTTTTGTTATTTGTGATGTAATGTTGGACAATATAGCTTGTTTTCGAGTACAACTTATAGTTTAATGTTTTAGATATAGTTCGTAGATATGATATTATCTTTTAATATACGCATTACTTATTTGTTAACAATTGAGACGCATAATATATGACTAAAATTCAAATAAAACTTCATGCCATTCTCAGTAAAGCATTTCTTTTAATTTTATAGCCTTTATATTTATTTGTATTGTTATTTTTATTATAATATTATGGTGATGTACGAAATTGTTATCGTTATTTCCTAATATTGGTTTAACCGAATAAACTCAAAAAAATGAAACAAAAGAAAATTTATTAGATACATTACTCAATATATTTCTAATAATGTTTCTTGTTTAGTTGTATAGAAAGTAAATATAAATTGGCTGTAGTTTCTCTAAACATCAATATCTCCTCTGCGTCTATATATTTCCTTGTAACCAATTTAACTTAACAGATTATCTACTGAACCTTTTATATAGAAATTGAAAACATTAAGGAAAATAAACAAGTAAGTATTTTATCGTTTTTAGTGGGTCAGTCTAAAAGTAGTTTTAGTGCCCTGGGGGAGCTAATCACAATTCTTCGCAGGGAATTTTTTTCTATAAAGTGGCTTAATCAAGATGAAGAGAGTTTTTAGGATTCGGTTAGATGGGTGTTGGGAGCTCTCTTACGTTCTTTTACTCGTAGTTTAAAGTGTTGGGTACTCTGGACTATAGACTCTAATCTCTTTTGTTTTATATCTTACTAAAACTCTGTTTTCCTTGCTCTTTTCCTAACTCTCTCTATCCTTGTCCTGCTTCTTCTCTTTTACTTCCTCGACCTGGTTTAGTTCTTTCTCTGTGCACATCCCGCTAGATATATGAGGGCTAATTTTACGATGCTTCATGCTTGTTCTAAACCTGCTAGTAACGTTTGTCTTTAAACATAAAACCACACTAAGTTAATTCGTTAGTAATAAAACTTCTAAAATGTAATTTTTGAAATATTAAGGATACTTGAGGAATAATTTCGATTCAAAATTTGAAGTATTCAAGCTACCACATAATATTTTTACTTAAAAGGGAAACTCCAAATCCAAATATTTACTTGTATCGCTCATTTTGAAAAATAGGATGCGAAATGTTTGAGACTATTTATGACTTTAATTTTTTTTTATTTAATCTTAATATTATCACTTCTTTTGGTGACATGCACCGAAAGAAGAGCTTTTAATAGATTATCGTAATGCAAGCATTAAGCTTTGGAGCGAGACCCTTAATGTTAAATATACTTAATTTTGCTTTACTATTATTATTACTATTACGCTTTCCAATTATTTTTAAATTTCTATTTCTCTGACACTTTGGAATTATATACGAAGCTAATGCTTAGAAGGAAATAAAAGTTTTTCTCGAGTAGGCAATTTTACATACAAGACCAATATCCTTATCTGCTTTAAATTCCATCATACTGCCTTGAGTTCTTCCTACAGACATCTGCGAGTTACCCCTTCTCCTTTTATATCTACTATAATGCCTCGGCATTACTAGTCAGGTAGGTAGGGGTGAATTCAGCCGTGAGGAGGGGGTAAATACGTGTGCTAGGTGCTTCGTTTTTAAAACTCGTCGATTGATCCGAATTACAAATTCGTACTCTACTCTCATATAAAAAGTCTTTTTATACTCCAACTTTAAAGAAAATTTCAGTGCATATGTGAAAACTTTGTGTTTGAATTTTTCTTTTTTTTAAGCAGTCGTACTTTAAATTATTCCTCTAAGCTTCTTCCTTACTTCGTTACATTTATAAACTTTTTTACGACCTTTGAATACTTTAAAATTTACTGGGTAAAGTTTATTTCTTAAAAATTTTCTTATCATTGATTATATTTATTTTATAGGAAAATATAAAATACTAAATTTAAGAAAACATTCTTAAGAAATTATATGTATAATATATTAGAGCATGATATTTATTTTATTGGCCCTGAAATTGCAAGCTATACAAAGTTTTTTTGTATGATTACATTTACTTAATATTACTGTATTCTAAATGGCTATATAAATGATGGGTGGGTGGAGCGAATATTCTGAACGATCCAAGCGACTGCATCAGAATATAAATTTACCTATATAATTTTATAGGCATCATGAATATTACCAAGTTAGCTTTACTTTTTTTTGATATGACAGCATAGTTTCCAAAAAAATATCTTAATTTAAGTCAACTAGATTATTCGTCATGCTGATTGTTGTAAATTTTCTGTTTTCTTTAGTAGGAAAGCCAATTTCTCTTTTCCTTCTTGCTTCTGTAAGCTGATTTCTCTTACAGAAGGATGAGAGATAAATTTTTCAAATTCTGGCATGTCTTAAGTTTTCACCCCGAATACTTCATAGGTTATCTCTTAAAGTTTACAATAAAAAGGGACTTTAAAAATGCCCACCTAGTACTCCTGAGCGTGTGCAGTGGGATTTTGGCATATATTATGTGTAGATTTATTCTTCTATTAAAATGCGGTCGAGCAAGGTGTTGGGCTATGGGCCATGGTGTTTGTTACATGGAATTCAACTTAACACTTCATTCCCGTTGTACAAGATGAAATGTTATTGTTAATTCCATAATCTGGCGAATCTGGGGCCACGAAAATGCCTCCAGTTATGTCTTGTTATTCTGAACTAATTATTAGTCGGATTTTTTTGCGGAAAAATAAGATATAATAAGACATTATTTTGATTTTAGTAATATTCGTATACTATGAAATTATAACTGTATAATACCACAGTAAACAAAAAATTTTACTATGATTAAGATGGGTTAAAGACCACGCCCCAAGCACACCAGTTTATTTGTTGCTGGTGCAGACTACTTCAAGGTATGCCTATTTCTTTTTAATGTTAACTCCTCATTCCCCTTCTTTACGGCCATTGTTAACTTTTTTCTGTTTTTACGGATCATGCACTTATTCATTACGTTGAATTATTTATTAAAGGATAAAAAGTTTTAAAAGCACTCGAAATCGCGTTGAGTATTCTACAAACCTAACGTATTGTGTCTAGAATTTTTTTTTTGCGTAGAAATTGTGAAAGCATATACACGCATATATGAATTTTAGATTAGTCAACATATTAATTTTATCTCTATTTATATTTTATGAGATTATTAGTTGTCTATATCTATAAAAAATATGTTCACTACATAATAAAAGTTAAAGAGAGAGGATATAGTGTGTTAAAGCCATGTTATCTTGTCCCTAGGTAGTAAGCTTACATACAAGGGTCCTACACGTACAACAAAATACCTATTGGAAAAACATACACCCCAAAAAATTTCCAAATCAAAATAGAATCTATCAAATATAAATCTTTTGAGGGTTTTCCCTCCTTTTTTTCTTTTCCACCCTAAAACTTGTCTGAATATCAAATACAATAAACTTTTTTCTTTTCATTCTTTTTTTTATTCACCTGCATACGAAGTTACCTGACCCCTGTACCCTGTGCCATAAATCTTTGACTTCTACTCCCTCCGATTTTGCCCAAGTCTTTTTAAATTGTATTTGCTTGCCGATGTTCTTTACAATATTGGACAACTACATTTCTTTCTATAAAAAGAAATCAGAAAAGTTAGAAGAAAAGAAGTTACTTATTTTATAAGAAAATGTCTTATTTTGTAACTTTTTGATTTTATATGTGCCCGATTTCCTTTAGATTATAGTCTCAATATCGAAATTCAGTAGTTTTATATTAATAATTTTTTTAAAGTTAACCATCTGTATCTAAATTTGACCACTTTACTCAGCTATCATATCTCTTTGAGAGTAGCGTTTACTTCACGTATTATTTATAAATTTGAAAATTTAAGAGACAAATAAACCTGAGTGATTTCATACATGTTAAAGTTTATTTATTACATGTCTGTCTAAACATACTTTGTATGGATTAATATTAATATTATTATAATTTAATAATACATTTTAATAAATAAAATAATGTAATATTATAATTTATTTAATTTAATTTATTTTATATTATTATTATTTTTAATTTACGGCGTGAGCCAATTTAAAAAAAATATTTTCACTTAATATACTTAAAATTACTGCTAACCTAGATCCACTCTACTGCCTTTAATGTTTAATAGTTTATTCATTGACTAAATTTACTTTGTTTTTTTTTCAGGTTAGTCTACAAAATTTACACGTATTATAAGACCTCTTAAGGTATTTTGTTTTCTTTTATTTGTAATTCTTCTTAATCACACATTAAATATTTTTAAAGAAAATTCTAAAATGACATTTTTACAATCTCACAGTTATAAAGCAAGACACATATTGCATATTTACACTTATGTGTGTTTTTATTAGCGTTTATATTTATTTGTAATTAATTTTTCGTCTTTGTTGCAATTTATTTAACTTATAATTTCTTTTATAAATATTAGCAATTCTTTATACAGCCATCCATGTCCATATTCATATCAATAATAGCTAGATTTTGATAAAACGTTGTAGATAATTATAATAACGCCCCTTTAGAACCTTCCGGCTTATCTAAGATAACCCCTGCGGGAACAATCTGAGGTGGTAGTGGCAACCGTTACGTTTCAATAGGTACTTATAGGTCTATAGTTAGTAATGCGTAGTCGTTCGTTGGCTTATGATAGCTGATTATAACTGATTCAAAAAATGTTTATAATACTAATTAATCAATTAAATAGAATTAATCAAGCCGTGATTGATTCTAGATATTATTAAAAGAAAATCCGAAAAAGTTTGTGTATTACTTATAAACTTTACATAGGGATAATAGTAGCAAACATTTTTAAGAAAATTTGCTTCTTTGGCTGGAGCAATATTTAATCTTTTGTTAATAGTGAAGCATGGTTATTTATTTGATACATGTAATAGAAAACTACCGATGGACTTTATGACTTTATACTTTATTTATCCATGGGATAATAAAAAAATCCAACATCTGAATTATTTGTAGTTTTTTTAACTTAATAGTAATTACAAACTTGATTTCCGCAAAATTTTTAGGTTGGGAAATAACCAGGGTTTATATGATGCTTTGCTGTAGGTTTATATCCTTTAGGTAAATTGCAATATTTGTTTCGGGCGGGGCTCAAATACCTGTTAGGACTGTATCTGTTTCAGTGGAAAATAATGTTAATAGTCTTCTACAACCGAAAGGGAATTACTTAGTAACTAAGGCCCAAAAGAAGGAGGCTGCTTGCTGTGGTTGTCCTCTCTCTCTGTGGTCGCTACCGCAAAAGCCATGCATAGGCATATAAGGAGCCTTAAATAAATCAATAATTTCTTTGCAGGAATCAAAAAATACCACTCACCGGAGGCGTGGCCCCAAGTATTTTTTTTTTTTTGCCCTTGATGTCAATGCTGCAGTTAGCCGATCTTCTATATACAAAATATAGAAAATTCATTTTTTACTTTACTTCGCCTATTACCGTAGGTATAAGGAAAAGTATTCTACACCCTAAAAATTTGAAACCGAGATTTTATCATAATTATCCGTTTTAGGCGTTTTCATGACGTTTTGAGTTTTTTTTTAATTTTGCGGTGTGTGTGTGTGTATGGGTGTCACGCATAACTCTCGGTGTTTTTATGCTAGAGAGTTTAAACTTCTTTCAAATATCAGACTTTAGGTCTAATTGTTTTGCCCGGAAGATGATATTTTTATATATTGTTAAAGTACAGCTAATATTCTCATAAAGAACTAAACTAAGAAAACTAGGCAGCCAAGTATGATCATTTGCCTTTAATGCATTCGTGAACTTGATATATATATGTATATCCCATATCATTTGATAGAATGCCTATCTACCGTTCTGAGCTTTGAAAACCCCTTAAATAGTTTGTTACCCAAAAATTTAAGGTTAAGCAAAGCGAGACCGAAGTCATAACATCTTATGCCTCGGATAGTCATTACATTCTAAGGATGAGTGAAACAAGTCCGAAGTTTTGAGGAAAAGTACCGAGGTACCCTGTAACCGATTTTTTACTAAACAAAATTGAGAAATAGAACTGTTGGCTTTACTATATATTTTGAACATAACTTATAAGTTATTGCAATATAAAATAGCTTTAAGAATCCTCCAATTTTATATAGGGGGTTATCATGCAGTTGAAGCTGCAGTAAAGATACTGTTCCATGATTTCCTTATCTAAATACGCGTATTGTATAACATACATTCTAATACTATTGTACTATTTTTGAATGCGGTATTTTAAAAATTATTAGAACCTCTTTTTGACTAAAAAATTAAAAAAATGGATTTATCGAATTTTCGTTGAAATAATTCTTGGATAAATAAGAAAAATCGGATAGGCGTCATGCCGTGAGTCTCGACCGGGAGTGTGACCAAATCCGTTTCAGAGGTCTCTGATGACGAAAAAGTAGATTTTAGTTATTTTCTTGTAAACACGTATCTTTCAAAGGAATAAATATTTTTAAATCAAACTTCAACCTTCTAAATCAACCTTGGAGAGGACAAGAACCCTATTCAAAACCAGGATGTTGTGACATCATTCACCCGGTTTGCTGAATCAGCAAAATTTTCAAAGAATCGGTAAAATTCAAGGTTATTAATTTTCACCGCTAAAAATATCCTTTTTTTGGGGGCACTGAATCGAAAAAATCTGGTCCTATGTTAATATGACCACTCTAAGTAACCAATAAGTCCTGCAGTTCGAATCCTATTAAGAACAATATATTTTTATTGATTTTTTAATATTGTATATGTTAATAACTTCAAAATAATACTGGCGCGATGGTCCGCATGTTGGGTGAATTTCCTTCAGAATGCGTGTTTAACAATCCACTTCTTGCTTAATGTTCCCGTTTATGTTTTATAAGTTAAGCAGTACATACATTTTAATGGAGAGACTATTTATTTACCTATACATTTTGTTTGTATTTTTCAAAGGAAAGGCGTTAGAACCTTGAAAGAATAACACCACTAGTGCATATAACTATGTGCACCGCCAAATTTAGAAGCATACTTTTCTAATACTAAAAGAACAACAAAAGAAAAATTAGATTCGAGTAGCGCTTTATAATTAAGTAACTGCTCAAGTTACAAAGCATAAACCAGAACCTTAATCAAAAAATAGACTGTTAAGCACGAAAACGCGCATTCCAAAGGAAATACGTCCGACATGCAGACCACCGCGACAGAAATTTTTGCTCTACAATTATAAATTATTATTGTGTATGGGGTAAAAACAATTCAACAAAAGGATTAAAATTTATATCTTAATAATAAATTATAAATAAATTATAATTTATTTCTCAAACAACAATAAAACTTGAAAACTCAAACCAAAGCTCATTACTTTATAAAAACATTGTATAATTCCAGAATCCGTTTGGTTATTTGACTTAATAAATACATACGATATTCAAAGGTATATCACTTTTTAAAATTTACTTTTATTATTAAAAGCTATATTAAAAGTCGGGTTATATATTTTAAAATATGAAAATAGAATGTCCAGTTTCAGACATGGATAGTTGTTATACTAAACCCACTATACATAAAGGTATGAACCCTAAGGCTACATTGTTTCATCTGGATTAAACCTGGATAACCCCTCCTTTACAGTCCAAGAGAGAAAATTGTTTCAAATTTCAAAAACCTTTCCTTTTAATTTAAATGAATAGATGAATAATTCATTCCATATGGATTACAATTCTTACTATTTCCTTTTTTAGTTAACAATTATTAGCCTCTTGTTTTTGAGAAATGTATATCTCAGTTTTAGATAGTAGAAAGTAGTTTACATATTGTCTTCTGTATCTAGTTTTGGATTAGTTTTGCTTTAGAATGACCTAATTGAAAGTTGATTTTTAATTAACATATTTGATTTTTTTTCTCCTTGTTGCCCTGCTTTAGAACGTGAAAAGTATAAAAAACACATTTTTAAGATTGAGAAATATGAGTGCAAAGTTTTCAAATTAAATTTATACGGATTCATTTATTAATTATATTTAGGAGTAATCGGTCTAGGAAATAATTTAAAAAACTCATTAAGCCGAGCTTTCAATGTAACATGACCCTAGCTTTGAAAAAAGAGCGTTAAATCTTTTTTTTGTCTAAAGAATTTATTTATTATTTGTAAATTATAATAACATTACTAAAAAGTAAAGGCTTTTCAATAAAGCTTATAATTATGTTTCCCTGACCCCTCACAACTATATTTTTACTAATCTCTTACTAATGAAGAATTTCTTTCGGAACAAGTTAAAACCTTAAAATACCTAATACTAACATTATAATATCAATGTAGCCCCATAAAACGGCATTTCATTAAACGTTCTCTAAACATAAAAACTAGTTTACAAAAATTAATATACCAGATACTGTGTGGCGCTTGTAACAAAGTATATACCACATACAGGACAGAAACTTAAACAAAGAATTGCATAGGACATATATATCTGATATAAATGATGACTCAAAACAATTTGCTTTGCCCCAACATTCAATCATCCAAGATCACGAATTACAATATTCATTTCTTTATTTATTTACATTTATCCGCACAATAATTTAACAATTAATTGAACAATTTCTATAACATACACTATATATATAATAATAGCTAAATTAGTGCAAATTCGGCGTTTTGCCGTGGAACCTTACAAGGTTAATTAGGTTGGTGCACCTATGAATTACAATATAAAATAGCTAAAATTCTTGACTTAAATAAATAAGCAAGTAGAAAAATGGTTTTAAATACTTGCTACGAGATATTAAAGGCAACAAATATTGCTTTAAAGTTGTTACAACACTCACAATGTCAGGTAGAGTTGGCCTTGTAATTTGTTAGAACTAACAATATTTCTATGTTACATTTTTTTCACTATTATTGTGATTCAATATATTTTATTACAAAATTAGTTTACAGTTGTAATTCTTTACTACATTTTATGTTTATGCCTTCATTTTAATTAAATAAATCAACAAATAATAAAGTAAGTGACAAAAAAACAATAGAAATCTGACAATTCATGAACAACTGATAAATAATTAGAAAAAGCCATGAATATCAGTGTTGCTAATATACAATAATATTTATTAGGTATTTTATAATAATGTTTAATATTAATAATACATCGTATTTCGAGTAATAATGTGTATAACTATAATCATGTTTACATGACGAAATTAACCGGAATTAAGGGCTCTGTCGGCGCCCTGATGAGTTAGACGTAACGAAACAGAGTAGGACACGACATTATGTCGAGCGATCAATGATGACGAACGTCGAATGATGATAACAGTTCCCAGACGTAGCATTGCATTTGCTTGTTACATTTCCTAGGTGTCTCTCGCACAATTATATTGTGCAACATAATGACCTTCAAATTCATTTCTCCTCCGTGTGGGTTTTGACTTTTTTACCATTTCAATATACCATACTCCCTAGGAGGTTAAATATTAGAAAACAGATTTCCCGTACTGTTAAATATTTTGTCGACAGTGTTCGTAAAATGACAAATTGCAGCGTTAAAACAGTTCAGTAATGACTAATTTCGCAGCCGTAAGTATATTATTAATATATCATTCGATACTACCGAGTTTTAGACAACGTGAATTATTGACACAATATCTTTTGATACTAACGACCGTTCCCAAATGTAGCATTGCATTTTGCTTGTTACATTTTCAAGGTGTCTCTCGCGCAATTATATTGTGTCAAATAAAGAATATTTCTCTCAAATTATTTTTTCTGGAATAGACCTAAAGAATGATTTTTATACGATGCTTCACCTCTTTAGTGTGCTACGATAAACTCACTAACACACACACACACACACACGCGCGCGCTCAAACACAGATATATACATACATATACACTGACACTTAGTAAAAACTACTTAGAAGGTTTAACAGACACCTGAAACGAATAATTCAGGTAAAAACATGGTTTCGGAATTTATGTCAAATTCAATACTTTTCTTATGTTCCTACACTATTAATAAGGAAAAGTAAAAAAAATGACACTATCCATTTTAAATTATTGCTGAACAAAAATCTGCTTTTAAACATCTTTAAAAATGTGCAAGTTTTTTTTAACTTAAAAGTTAGACTTATAAGAAATTAATTTAAAAAAAGTAACGATAAGATCAGCTTTTGCTTAAAAAAATACTTCTTTTATCTTTGCTTGAAAAAGGATACGACCTGATTATAAATGTTATTATCAGGTCGATCTGATAAAGTCAAGCTTTTGAATTCTAATTCAAAGTATGAAGCAAATTTAAATAAATATAAAATTTTGACCTAATCATTCATAATTATATTATATAACTTACCTATATTGCATGCAATGATTGCTTAATTTTGTGTAAAGATTATCTATTATAATACATTATGTTTGGAACATTATTAAATTAAAATTGTAGTAAATTATGCTTTTCTACATTTCATCCGAGTTAAATTTTGTAGGAAACACCTCATTAGCTTTTTATCTCGAGAATTTTTTAAATGTCGCTGGTGAATGAATGACGTATTTTATTCTAATTGAATTTGCCATAGTTGTCACTATGATGTGGCTCAACAGGTATGAGTGTTTAATAAATGTTTTTTTTCTACACTGTTGGTTATGTAAACCACACACCACACCTACATTATTCCCTCATGTAGAAAATATGTTTTTTCCTCCTTGTCTGCGCTATTTGTTAAAAACTTTTTTTGCTTTCTCTTACAAAACAGTGCCTCATATCCTAAAGCATCCATATTTAATTTTTTCCGTACAGTTTTTCTCCGGGGTTTTTCCTTGTTATACGTCTGACAGTCTCCTGACACAGGCTTTTTTTTACTTTTGCTCATTTCCGCCCTTTTTTCAGTTTAGCCCTGGTGTAAGGTTTTTTGTATCTTTTTTATACGAAGAAGTGAAGGGTATGGATTTCAATTTTCCTCTAACTGAAACCATTACGTTTTTATATTAGCTTAGCATTTTTATTTCAACTTTTCTTTCAACCGGAATATATTATAATTAAGAGTTAAAAGTTAATTTTACTGTCGCCATACTGTCAAACAGACAAATAAACAAGACTTTGTAGAAGATGATAGACATTTATTAGGTGATTCAATTCGATGTAAGATAACAAAAGAATTCGGAGGTTTATTACCAGCCCCGGCTGGTAATTACCTCATTTGATTGACGAGACCAAGCAAATAATTGCTCAAGCATGAGTTGGCAATGCTTTTTTGCTGCATACTAGCACATACTATGTCACCAACTCTCAGTAAAATAATATAGTTTAATTTA
Organism: Microvelia longipes; assembly: GCA_018340805.1. Classification (NCBI taxonomy): domain Eukaryota; kingdom Metazoa; phylum Arthropoda; class Insecta; order Hemiptera; family Veliidae; genus Microvelia; species Microvelia longipes. The sequence goes on along the minus strand of JACMZG010001911.1, from coordinate 43,310,443 downwards.
ATTGATGACGGAAAAAAATTGAGAGAACAATAAATATTCAATTAAGATACGAAACTATAACTTAAATAAATAAACGAGAAGAAAATGGTTTTAAAATATTTGCGACGAGATTTTGAAGGTTGTAAATGTTGATTTGAAGTTGTTGTAACACTCACAATTCCAGGTTTAAGTTTAGACAAGTAAGTCGTCAATCCCAACAGTTAATCTATCTTCATTATCATCACGATTATTCTTGACTTGCCCAAAATATTAGTGTTGCCAATATTTTTTTAAAATCATATATATTAGGTATTCTATACAAATTTTTGATACAACTAATAAAAGCTACATTGCAATTAAAAATTTAAATACATATAACAATTTACACGCAAGGAATTAGTACATAGAAAATATTATTTGAAACAAACATCCCGACATTAACACTACAACCTGTAACATTATAACTTCCACTTATGGATTTGCCCTCCCGCCAGATTTTTTTTTATCAATATGTATATAAATATTTATCAAATGTTCCATAATTCACTAGGTGGTAGAGTGTTACAAAAAATTCCCGGACTATTTTAAAACATTTTGTAGTCTGTGTTAGTCAAATGACATTTTGCACTTATAAACAGTTCAGTAATGACTAATTTAGCTGCCGTAATTAGATAAAAATAACACATAATTAGTAATAACGAAAAAAGTAAATACCAGTATAGTGGTCTAAAACCTATTTTTGCTCATAATCATAACAAGGCATTTTAACTCTCATGCATTTTCATTTCATTTTTTAAAACAAAAGAATAAGTTTAAATTAAACAATTTAAAACAGATACGCTTCGATTATTTTTATGCCGTAACACAACGCACTTGGAACATGAAAGAGGAATTTTAATAAACTTTACATAAATATGCACATGTTAGAACAAGCCGCTGGAAAAAGGTTTTTGCATTTAGCCAAAGACATACCAAACACACTCAAACTTGTATAACATTTATTAAAATCTTTACTTATCAGAGAAATGTAAAACTCTATGTTTAGAAAACAATTTTTGTGTGTAGGTGGATTTTTACTTTTCCTTTTTTATACCACAGGTATGTGTGACAGGTATTAAAGTTTTTAATACAAATACAAAAATGAGGTATTACATGTGTTCTATCTTTTAGAGGGATAAATAAATTAAATGCAAGTATGATCGTATATTTCCTAATACATTTTACAAAAAATGTTCTTTATCCACCAGGGGAGTAAATAATTCTATTAATTTCTTGAGCAGTTTGTTGGTTCCTAAGGCGAAACCTGCGGGAATTAAAGCATTTAACTCTCGAGGCGAAGCTGAGTTAATTATGATTATCAACTCTCAAGGCGAAGCCGAGGGAGGAAATTGCGAGGGAAAAATATAATTTTACTGTCAAAGTGCATTGATTGTTGCAGAAATTGATACAATTTACTCTAATTCCAATAATAGAAAACACTTTTATTCCCAATTGAGAAAAAGTTAAGTAAATTTTTCTCCCTTGGGAGTGAAAAATGCTTTTTTACTTCCTAAAAACTATTCAATAATCTTCACATTTTACACCAACTGGTGATAAAGATATAACAAATAATTAAACTAAATTGTTGCTATGGTTACGTAAATATTCACATGCAGGATATAAATAGGTAACAACATGAATTTTCCTATTATTTCATTGACTACTGTACGTATGTACTACCCGGCTCGATTTGTCATTAATGTTTAATGAGACGACAGTGGGAATAACTTGTTTATCGCATATAATTAATGAAATATTTGAATATATGTGTAATAATCTTAATTTGAAAAGAAATAATTTCTTTTATTGCTGTATTTTTGTAATTAATTTATAATATTTTATATTTTGTTTAAATAAATGAGGTAAAGATGCCGCTAACAGGTGTTATACCCACCATTTTAACTAAGGAGCTCGAGCGCGTGTGATAACTAAGTTGGAGCATTCGGTCAAGAAGAAGAACAAAAAACATGAATCGTCCGTTTAAGTGTTTTCTAAACCTCTTAAGTGATGCTTACCTAATATTCTGTGTATGTGTGAGTGTATAAGTTTGTGCGAGTGTATGAGTATGTGCGTTTGTGTATGCTTGATTCTCCTAGTGTTTGCAAGCTAGAAAAACAAAACTTGGTACATAACAAATATGATCAAATATAGGTCTGGTTATATTATCCGAAAAATATTTTTTCACGCTGTTACTATATATTAATTACTCAGCAAAATATTTTATGAAATTCTTAAAAATCTAGAAACTATCCGATTGAGTTGAAATTGGGCGCGAATGTTACTCTTTATGTAAAAGTTAAATTATATAAAGATTAATTTCAATACGGCAAGGTTGGAACATCATAGATGCATTAACATAATAACATAATAACATAACCTTATTAAAATACTTTAACATAAGGTAAAAACATTGTCCTAGACGTTCGATAATGGTGCACACCCTCATTAAGTTGCTTCTTGTGAGTTTAAATTTGCTATAATTATTTTATTACCACTTTTGGAAACTTAAAAAAGTTTAATTAAAACATACCGTAATATAGCTTATTTTGAAAATTGCATTAAATTTTAAAACATTCGATAGCAATATCACTATATTCTGGTAAAGTCTTATTAAGCTATTACTCGACATATATCAAAGAGTTTTGTTAAAAATATTTCTTTGATGTGGTTTTAAATAAAAATATATGATTTCTGTCAACCTAACTAAATCCCTGTAACTAACTACTTTTTAATACTAATGATTAAAAGGCTCAATAATCAGTCTTAACCTTATTACATTATAAATAAATATTATAGTACTTTATGTATCTTCAAAAGTAGCTTCTTGTGTAAATTTTTAAGCATTCGTTTTGTTTCAAGCATTTGTTGTACCTGCCTCTAATATTCAGGTTTTTCTACAACTAAAGTATACAAGTCCTTATAAATTTATAACAGACGTTTTTTGCTATTAAAATGTTTGTAATAAGCCATAGTTTATAACTTTTATTTCTTTAATTTGACGAAATATACTTTTAGTATATTGTTATAGCTGCAATCGTGTTGGGTTAAAATAATTTAGAGAGTTCAAAATAAGATATAAAGAGGAATGACGAGGCATTTAAAAACGGATTGGATAAATCAGATGCTTAGCTAAATATAAGCCTGACCTTTAGGGCATATTAGGTCTAATGCAAAAATATATACATTTTTATAAATATATCACCGTTACTACCTGCTTCTACTCTGAGCTGTTGTGTGGGAAGAACCATTTTACGTAGGTGTGTTTAAATCTCAATGTATTATTATCATTATTTATTTAATTTTATTTAGTATTATTTTATCATTATTTTAAGGGGTGTAAAATCAAGAAGGTATTTTTTCATGATTAGATCATTAATAGGCCCTTTTTGAAGATAACTTCACTAAAATGTCAAAATTATTAAATTAATATTAAAGTAAAAAATATAAAGTATCCGAGAGAGAACTTAACTTAATTTTAATCCTTCACATGGGAAGTTATTTTTTAACTATAAAGGTTGGAAAATTTCAGATGCTCTGACATTTAATCTTTAAAATATGGAAAAAAATGGTCATTGCCTGGAAATAGTTCTGTTTTTGAAAATTGATTCGTGCGAGTTCAAATTTTTTATAATTTTTATGTAACCCAAATATGGTGATTTTGTTATCACTTTCGGTAATTATTAAAAGTTAGATGTTATAGTCACTGCATCTTAAATTAAGAAATTTAATACGAAAACCAATTTGAATTTGTTTGATACATATCACACATTTTTGTCAAAAAGCCATGTTTGTTGGGGGTTTGAACATAATTCTTGTTAAAGATTACCTTCTAGGAACATTTGTTAAATATAATGAAATAGGTATTGAATTTAAAAAAAGTAAATTAATTTCTAAAACAGTTAATATTATTGAAAATTAACATTTTTAACAACTAATTTATTTTAATTAAATTAGTTGGTAAAATAATTAAAAATAACTAATTTATTTTTTTTAAAAAATACCTTTTGGGTAAAAATTTACCATTGGGATGCTATTTATTTGGGTAAAGGTTCCACAAAGGCACTCGTAAATTTGAACCCGCTCAAACCTGACAAGCACAAGTGTAACTTACTCAGGGTAGAAATCATTTAAAAGTCTACGTCCTTGTTTTCTCCATATTTGTAAGAATTTATTTTTGGTGTATCTAAGAATTTCCACCCGATATAGGCAATAGGCCATTGGACTAACAGCACTGAAGATGATTTTTGATGTTGTTATTGAACCAAAATAGGTGCGGTTCTATAACCACACATATTTTATCTAAAAATATTGAAACTTCTGCTTAATTTTATAGAATAACAATGATATTAAAAGATGATTAATAGTAATTTAGTACTTAGAATTAAATTTAATTTTAGAGCTAGGAGTTAATCATTTCAACATTAAACGTTTGCTCCATTCCAAATTTCAGTTCTCAGAACTGAACTAATAAAAGAGGTAGGAATAGAAAAGCAAAGTAATATATGTAGCAAAATTAATCAGAGAAAAAATAAAGTACTTTTATGATATTGACATTAAAGAAATTTAATGTTTTTATTTTAAATTGTTCATAGAAAGGTATATAGTAATCTATAGTTTTTACCCAGTTATCAGTTACCCCAGGAATCACCATTGTTGATAACTCTATATTCTTAGTATCTATATTCTTAGTATTTTAGCTAATTTTATCTCCCAATTTTCAATAAACTCTGGTTAAGAGGCCTTTTCAAACTTGCATTCTCAGTTTTAAGTGGGAGTTGATCGTTTGTGGAAGTGGATCATACTGTATAAGAGATTTTTCAGTGGATATAAACAATAAATGTCTGTCTGGAGTAAGATTTCTTACTTTTGTAATTAGTTATTTCGGAAAATGTCCCAAATTCGTTATTATTACCCAAGTTCCTGTTTATTTAAAAAATTTTAAAATTTTCGTTCTTTTCATAATAATAATTTTAGTGGATTATTCAATCCTCTTTAGCAGAAGCGTATTTCCATACTAAATAAAAATGAGCGCGGAAGCAAGTTGACATTTACATTAAATATCTAATAAATGAGATACACAAATAAATTTGACAACTAATTTAGTCAAAGGTTATCATATAAACTTACAATTTAAATAATATTTGAAACAAATGAATATTAAATTCTAAACAAGTTTGTGTATTAATTTTCCTATTTAGAAACCAATATAAATGTTGATTAATTTAGTTCGGCAAAGTTAAATGATTTTGATTTGAAATGAGTTTTGAATTATTGACTTTGCAATCCAATATCACGCTGGATTCGAAGTATTCATAACGCGTTTCATATTTGTTGTACATATAAAGAACAAATTTAAGGTATTTTGATATTTTATGAGATAATTAAAAATTCTATTTTACTTTTGCTCATTTATACCGTTGGGATATAGAAAAAGTATTTTGTTTGCAAAATAATCTGAAACAGGGATGTCACCGGACTTATCTGGCTCGTTTGTTTTTAAGGACACCTGAGTGGTTTTTACAAAGTTGTCTGTATGTGTGTGTGTGTGTGTCCATATAAACTTTAACCTGATTAAACTTACCACGACTGCGAGTCATTGTTAAATAATTTAACAATGACTCGTTTAATCATTTAATAAATCATTTAATAAAATTAAATATAGGTTTTATTTTTTTAGTAACTATTAGGCACTGTTAGGTGATTTTTTAAACGAATTCTAAATATCTTTCATTATTGTATCATATTTGTTAGACCAACTATGACAAAAACTTTGTCAAAAAAATTTGCCCCAATGGCATCCTTAAAAATCTGTAGTAACTCTAATGGTTTTAGCGAATTTCCTTCGGAAATTCTGCTAATGGGATAGGCGTCATGGCGGAATTCGAACCTCGGACCACGACACAAATCCGTTTCAGAGGTTCCTAATGACGAAAATATACGTTTCGCGAGACTTCTACCTTTCGACACTCTATCTTTCGAACGGATTAATATTTTTTAACCAAACTTGGTACAAAACTCAACCTTCGGGAGGACACGAACCCTATTGAAAACCAGGTTTTTGTGACGTCATTAACCCGGTTTGCTGAGTCAGCGAAATTTTCAAAAAATCGGCAAAATTCAGGTTTAATATTTTTTGCCGCGAAAAAGGTCAATAATTATGTTTTTTGAGGCGATAAATCAAATGAAACTGGGTCGAAGTCGATACAACCACTTTAAGTGAATAAAAAGTCGAAAAACCATTGTAAATTACCAAAAACCAAAATTTAGGTCAATAAAAAATAAATTTTGAGTAGGGTGTCGTTTTTTATGTATTTTGGGCGCTAAATTGAATGAAACCGGTCCGAAGTCAATACGACCACTTGAAGTGACCAAAAAGTCGAAAAAACCATTGTAAATTACCAAAAACCAAAATTTAGGTCGATAAAAAATAAATTTCGAGTAGAGTGTCGTTTTCTATGTATTTTTGGGCGCTGAACCTAAGCAGTTACCCAATTGTCAAGCACTGCTCGTAACTCATTTTGTCTGTATTTTCCAAAGGAAATGCGCTAAAACCTTTAAAGATAACTGACTAAGCTTAAAGATAAGTAAAACTAGTGCAAATAATAGTTCGTACTCGGAATTATTTATTTAGTAGTTGTAAACTTATATAATGTAAAAAGCACGGGAACACGCATCCAAAGGAAATTCTCCCGACATGCGGACCACGGCGCCAGAATTATTTTTTATCATAATGAACAAGCACAAGAACCTTACTTAAGGCTTGTTTTAAATCCTTAAATGCATTTATGCTCACTAAGCTACTGACACCCAGATATTTTAGCAACTCGTAAAAATAAGTTGTTTTAGACCATAAATTTAAAATATAACTTCTTAAATAATATTAACCAAGACTTAACCAAGAAACCGAGGCAATTTCTGGACATTTTTGGCATAGCCATATATGATATAATTACAGATTTAACTTTAGAACTGTCTGAATGCATACATACATTCTTGAATAAATGGTATGCTACTTAAACTAATTAAATTTAAGCCCAACATTTTGCAATCTCTTCATGATCATAGTAGAATAAACTATTAAAGAATCATCACAATATATATTGTAACGTTGGGTAAGTTTCCTAATAATTTATTAATTTAGTCTAATCGCTTAAATTTGTTTCTTCTGTATTTCCTTAAATCTGTAAATCTACATAGTGTGTTATACACACATACATTAGAAGTCTCTTTATCTAATATTTATGAGCTAAATCAGATTTGACACCAAGACCGTAACATGTTTGGTTCCCTGCAATTTTAACCTGACGTAATTGACATCTAGAAAAGCTGTGTCCGTTGAATTATTTAAATTTTTGGAGTCTAGACACACTCCTAACTCACCTAAAGGATTGGTCACAATGACTATAGAGAATTGACCCACCTAGATGGCTCATTAAACTTTTCAGTCCCCCCCCCCCCCATGATTCCATCCCTAACACTTTCTTCACTCCAAGTTGACAAGCACCCTTCTGTTCAGGGCATCAATTATTGATCCAGGGTTGATATCAAAGTGTACATTCGTATCCAGACAAGTTAAACCTGAAATACATCATATTGATTTTTTAGTATTTCCAAACGAAGCAGTTGTTACTTAACATAAATAGTATTCTATCTCTTAATAGCCACTAGCAGAATGTTTTTATCATTTTCCTTTAATGAAATTTTTTTAAGCCAAATATATTACGGCAATTCATACCAGCTATGAGAAATTTGACTGAATAATATTTATTATTATGACAGCAAACTAAACATATTAACCTAAATTATTTTTTATTTCCCCTTAGATAGAAATATGTCAATATGTATAAGTCAAGCAATAAAATCAGAACTATTGGAGATAATAAACTTCGACTATTTGTTAACTATACGCAGTAGTAAGTGTGTATAAAATCATAGCCCGATATAAACAATTTTTAAAGTTTTGTGATTTATATTTTTTCCTCGTCATTATTGTGGGTAATATAACAATAACATCAGACATTTTTTTTACCCAGTTATCGTGTCCCATGAAACAAGTCTCGTATATATATATATATATATATATATATATATATATATATATATATATATATATATATATATATATTTGTGTGTGTGGCATATATGCTCCTCGATAGAAGCAAAAAAGATTATAAAAGTTTAAAACTTAGTTTTAGAAATGTTTGGTTAATTTTATTAACAGCAACCCGTACGTACTAGAAACAAAATTTTATTACTTTTCTGTAAAATAATAAATATGAAAATATTTCAAAGCTATAAATTGATCTATAAATTATAATTTTATGTTCCTTTAAATCTAATAAGCTCCTCAAATACAATTTCACTGTCATTAACCTCTCCGCTAGCCGTATAATTTGAAATAACAATTGAAGGCAACAAGTACGGGCCATAAATCGTCTGAGCGCTACAGACTGGGATATTAATCTTGGTAATTAATTCCATATAGTGTGGGGAATGTGAGGGTTTCAGCTATTTGATGCTACCGGGTTTTAACAAATTGTAGCAATGAAAGCAATTTTTCAAACTCATTAAATTGTTTGTGATTTTGGGGAAAAATACTTACATCGAATCAGTGACTTTTATATAACAATAATTTAAATTTTTTCATTCTCTTAAAATATTGTACTCAGTATCTTTTGTTTTTTTGTTTTAATCTCTTTTATTAGATGAGATTTAGAGTGTTGTACCGAACACTTTGAGTTTTTATCTCTTTAGAGAGTAAAATATTAAAATGTTGCTCTGAGCATTTTTTTGACGCTTAAATTCAAAGTGTCATTTTAGCACCGATGCAGCTCTACTAATAACCCCTAGATTTTATGCACACCTTTTATGCAACCCTTAGGGCTGCAGCTGTGAAAGTTGTAGTTGTTTAAATATTTTTTTCTCTAGTCTCACGAGCTACTTTTGTCTTATCTAACCCGCCAGCAAGTAGCTTTTACTAATCGTGCCAGTTCCTCTATCATCACTATATACTTGATATACTCACTGTTCTATCCAGTCTGGTACAGAGCAACGGGGAGAGACACCTGTAGCAACCCCAAGTAAGTGTGTATAAAATCAATTATCATTGATCTTATCTAAAAGATGAAGTTCCACAGATACCTAAAAGGTGTCTATCAGAACCAAACACAAGGCATATGTTTATTACACGTTATGTCGGTCCCTCGAATTTTGATTTTACTTTTCATCGTATCTACCGTTAGCATATAGGGAAAGTATTGTATTTTCAAAAAACCGAAACTGGGATGTCACCGGTATTATCTGTTTCATGTGTTTTAAGGCCTCCTAAGTGGTTTTTACTGTTATGTGTCTGTATCTCTGTGAATTTGTGTGAGTATGTGTGTCTCTTATCATCTTAGCTCCCAGTGTTGATTTAAACTTTTTTATAAAAATCAGTCTGTTGGTTTAGTTGTGCTACCCGTATACCAAGAATTTCGAAAAATATAAAACGCGGAAAAATGTTGCGATCAGTTTATAAGACTAAAATATGTGCTATGTTTAATCTAACTATCAGTATTAGTTTAATTTTTATCAAATCAGAAAACTTTTATGTATAAAAGTCGGTAAATAATCTAATTAAGTTGAAATTTAGTACATGTGTATACCTTTATGCAAAAAATAAGTACATCTATAATTGTTGTTAAATAATAATAGTTAAACAGAATTGAGCGTGGTCAGTGCCTGGTTGGGTAACCGCAGAAAATTAAATTGAGGTATTTACTACCTGAGGACGAGCAAAGCGAGTCCGAAGACGTGTTGCTGAATAAATTAACGATTGTTATATTCTAATAACGAGCGAAGCGAGTCCGAAGTAGAATGGATGAACGTAGTAAATCCGATGTGATGAGGAAAATTTTAGATGTAACCCGCATATGTATTTATGTTACTTTTTCTTATTCTTTCCTTACATGCATTTCCAACAAATATCTGTACGTATTGTTATAGGTCTAACATAGGTACGCGTTCTTCGATATTCTTTATATCTGTATAACTCAATTTTTTTTTCTTTTCTCTTTTTCCTCCAAAAAACAGGAAAAATATCAATAGCGATAAATTTCAATGACAAGTCGTCCCTGATAAATTGTCGTTGTTGTATGGGTTGGAGCTATAGATTGATGAAATCGTGGTGCCCATATTTCATGGTGTAAAAGTTCAATATTTGTAAAAATCCCACTCCCCCTCCTTTTAGTCGTATCGTTTGACTACAACTCATCGTGTACTAAATCTGTCTCAGAGGAGATTCGACAAAAATCTTTAATAAATATAAAACAAAAGAGAAAAATGTTGTGATAAAAATGCACGTCTAAATTTTACACTGTTTTTCTTTCTTTATTATTTTTTTTTTTGGTTGCTTACATTTCTGATATCTGTTTACCTAGACAAATGAAATAAGACTTACTATATAATGTATTATTAATAGCTTAGAATAATATATTTTCTTTCTTAGCACCATGCTTACCAACGAGTGAAACAATAAAAACTTTAAATGAAATGACTTGTAGTGAAACTGATTTACCTCTAACAGTCTGTGTCGAAACACTTAACTAACATGATAGTTGTTTTATAGTTAACTGGTTTAATCGTGCCTCTAATTTCAAAACATGTTGACAGTTAAATAAATTGGTTAAATTTTTACTTTTCCTCATTTATACCACAGGTATATAGGAAAATTATTGTATTTAAAAAAAATCCGAAACCGGATAAAACCGAAATTATCTTTTATAGGTGTTTTAAAGGCCTGAGTGGTTTTCTCAAAGTTGTCTGTCTGTAAGTGTGTGTGAATGTGTGTGTGAAAGTTATATTCGAAGCTCCCAGTGTATTTCTGCTAGAGAGTTTAAACTTCTTACAAAAATCAGTCTACCGATGTAGTTGTGCTATTCAGAAAATATTTTTATAACGTTATTAACCCGCAATAATGAATCAGCAAAAAGTGCGAAAAATGATACAACGCGGACAAATGATGTGATCGGCTTAAGGTGTAGCAATGTATAAAACTAACATGTGCCAAGTTTCATTTCATTATCAGCATTAGTTCATTTTTTATCGAATGACTTATGTACGTTTTTAACAAGTCAGACAATGATTTAATTGAGTACAAATATACCTTTTCTTTATAAATAAGTACACAAAGTTTCGTTTTAATACGACAAGTATATCCATAATTTTTTGTAGATCATAAAACTTTAATGCATCAAGCGTGCTCACTGCTGTACCTACCGCTGAGAATGAAACGGATGCATTTACTATCTGAGATAGAGTGAGCGAGTCTGAAAAAATGTTGCAGTATAAATTAGGCGAATAGTATATTCTGAGGACGAGCGATCGAGTCCGAAGCGGGAAGGATGAGCGTAGTGAATCTGATGTGATTAGGAAAAGTTCCGAAATTCCCCGCACCCGAATTTTCAGATTTAGTTAAAAACGTTCTTTTTTGAGTCTTTTTGTGAGTGACTAATGACTTGCGTAGGGATGACTATATTATGTTGGGACAACAACAAAAGTAAGTCTTACAGTTATTTTTATCTTATAATAATACTTAATTACTATACAAAAATACAAAGGGTTTCAGCGAGTAACGTGACAGAGTTCAGTAAGTAAAAACTACCTGCTGTTGTAATGGGTCATCCCATATAAAATTAACCTAGGTAAAAACACGTGATACCTCAAATTTTAATATCATTTGGCTGACACCATGGCTGTCACCATGGATGACTTTTACAAAAAAAAGGTATGCGGTACCTCGGAATTTTTCCTTGACACATCACCACTACACTCATCCTCCCCACATCGGACTCGCTTTGCTCGGCACCAGAACATACAAGTCATTAAATTTATACTACCACACCTCTTCGGACTCACTTCACTTGTCCTCAGATAGAAAATACAGCCTTTCATTCCAATCGGTCTCAAATGCAGGCACAGACCACGCTCCATGGTAATTTTTTCTTTTAAAATTCGCTAAAAATTTAAATTCGTGCTATGGTACAACCGTTTCCTTTAATTGTGTTTAAAAGTAAGAGCACTTTAATCAGAATCAGTAAGAGCACTTTTTTATAAATTCTTTATTAGGGTTCTTCTTTAACTGACAAGCCTTTATGGTTTAGCCTTATTATTATATTTAGCTGTATAAAAATAATATAATTAATATAACTTACCCAGATCAATAATACCTGTCCACAATTCAAAACGAAAGGAAAAGCCTAGGTTGAAGTACATTTATTTCAACATTTATATTTTTATGCTATAAATTTCAGCTCCATTTGGTTCTGACTTGGGCTGTAAGCAATGGAAGGGTTCGAGCCAAACCAAGGGAATTGAATCCCAGGTTTAGGTTTGGCTGGAAAAAGTTTGAGTTAATTTAGCGTAAATCTGTATTATCGTACAAAGGTATTATTATACGTCCTGAAACAACTCGTTTCTAAAACGTTATTTTCTTCTATAAAACCTAATGTTTTAATTTCAATTAACCTTCAGACTTATTTTAAAAAGATTATAAAGTTGAATATGCAAGTTACCTAAAGTCAACCTCCCACCATATAATTTTTTTAAATACATGAAACCTGGGGTACTTTTTGTGTGAAGGAAACTTCTCTTTAGTGGTGTAGTTAACTTCGGGTGTCCCGTCTAACATTAAATTTAGCGAAAAAATAATAGAAGTCTAGTGCGATACACCGCATGCCGGGCAAATTTCCTTTGGTATGCGATTTTCCGTTGCTTAAGCAAGAACTGGAACCTTAAGGTTCCAGTTTATGCTATAAGACTTGAGCAGTAACTCAATTTTCAAGCTCTACTCGTAACTAAGTTTTCTTCATTTTGCAAAATTCCGCCTAATGGGATTCCGTCCCCGGAAAATTGATAAATATTATGAGATGTTAATAAAAAAATAATATGAGCCAATTTTACTTAGGCGTGAAATATACAAATAAATATTTTCGAAGAGGCTTCGTCAATCCCATTAGTCAAGGAAAGCGGAGCGGGTCTGAAAGATAATGTTTTCTCATCAGCCCATATGAAGGAATTTCGCTAGATATAATTAAATAACAAATAATTTAAAACAATTACTAATAAACAAGATACTTCTTTTAACCAGGGCGAAAGTATTTTCATTCAAATTGTAGCCTATACGTTCAATATCATGGAAGCTTTTGTAGTGCCATGACTTGCTAAATCAGTTCAGTCGTATAGCCTTTTTTGTATGTCCTCTCTTTTGTCTGATTATTTCTTAGAGAATATTTCCTGGAGAAAATATGTTTTATACATGTATTTCTTGTAATAGTATAGTATAGTAGTAAAGGTGGGGAAGATCCCAGATCTTAACAATTATGTCTCTGGGACGCTTTTTGCCAGCCCCAAGAACGTCCTCATCTCTTACCTAATAGAATCTCTATTCTCTTTGAACCTGTCTGATTCCATTTCTTGTAATAACATGTGAAAAGGGTATAAATAGTGGGCCGCTCAATGTTTAAAGACCTAAATGATGTAAATCAATATATTTCTTTAAATTTTACCCTACACTACTATGCTAGAATTATATTTTATTTCTAGCACTAAATATACAATAAAAAGGGTACTAAGAAAGGACAAATTTTAATTCCTAGAAATATTTCCTTAAAAATTTAAATTTTAACCAAGTATGGTTATTTTATAAGGTTTGAAGATACTTTGGGAAAAAGCGGTAAAATTTTCCCTCTTAGCGCCTGGCTATGTTGATGAATATTTAGGGTCTGGTGAATTGTAGATGGCACTAGGGGGCGGGGCTTTCTAGCCCTTGTAGATGCACCGCAGTGTATCAGCCTAATATAAAATTTCATCAAAGAAACATTATGATCTAATTGTATAATAAGGAGCTTTGTATACAGGTTTTCTGTAAAAATTTTAAAACATATCTTAAATGAAATCTTTGCGAACTATTTTGTCATTTGATTGTTATTCAATAAGCCTTTAAGCTGAATTTAAATCTTTTTGGTAAAAGTTAAATAAAATCAAAATTATTTAAAAATTAAATTTGACTATTGCGTTAGTATACTCTCGTACAATTAGAATTAAAATTCTTACAATTTTATTCTTACAAGTCAACAACATACTTTTTACAATCCGTCATTTATACCGCAGGTGTGTAGGAAAATTATTGTATTTGTAAAAAAAAAAAGACGTAACTGGGATATCACCTGAAATATCTGTTGTAGGTGTTTTAAGGCCTGATGAGGGGTTTTTACAAAGTTGTCTGTCAATATATATGCGTGAGTGTGTCTGTTATCATAGTAGCTCCTAGGGTATTTATACTATAGAGTTGAAACTTTGTACAATAGCTTATATCAATCTTTAGGTCTGATTGAGCTATCTAAAAAATATTTTTATGACGTCCTTAACCAGCAAAAATTACTCCGCAAAAATTTCAGACATAAAACGCGGAAATTTTTTTGATCGATTTGTAATTTTAGATATTTGTAAGAGCAACATATGTGCGAAGTTACATATAATTATCAGTATTAGCTCATTTTTTTCGAATAATAGTTATCATGTTTTTTTAAAAAAAACAGTAAATAATCAAAAATATATTTAAAAGATATATTTAACATAAAATGAATATAAAAGATATGTTTAACGATAGATAAGATAAAAGATATATTTATAACACTTGTTAATCAATACCTTTAATGGTCAATTTTGTATTGTAATTGTCTATTTATTTTTTCTTTCTACTTCAAAGGATTGTATATTCTTGTTCAAGAATGTATACAATCCTGGTCCCTAAACAATTAAGACCTTAAACCAGAATGATATGTTTAAAATAAATGATAAAAATATTACTATAACGTAAATAAAAAAATGTAAATATCATAAAAGTAAGTTAAAACTGCAAATAATACTTATTTTAATTTACCTTTATTATAAAATTTTGTAAAAATTATTTTAATATTATAGTAGAGACTATTCTAAAGTAATATTCGAAATACATTAAACATTTTTACTTTTAAAAATTGCATAATTAATGTACACTATTTTTACACAGGATCCTCGCTCCTGGCCGTTTATTAATTATACATAAACATAATAATGGAACAATACATTTTTTTAAAGATTATGTTTTGTAAAAATAATTTTGTAATGTGTAATTGTTATTATTATTTTTCTATAGAAATAAACAAATTTATTATTCCTAAAATTCATTCTATTAAAAGTTTTCAAAAAATGAACAAATTTATTATTCCTACAAGGCGTCTAAAAAATAGTTCTATTAAATGTTATCAAAAAAAATTTAACATTCTTTGAGGGAAGTATCATTTCTTAAATAATGATTTCTAATGATGGCTTTCTGAGTATTTGCTTTTAAAGCAATTAACAACAGATTTTTAAAATATGTTGACGGAAGTTGACTGGCATATTTTTGGTCTAAGTCTATTTAAATATACATTTAAATAATATTTCACATCATTCAAATGTTACATGTAATGATTCTTTGATTCTATTAATAAATACAGCCTCTCGGTGTAAGACTTATCATCAAATAGAACAAAAGATTCTTTTTAAGACAAATTACACTCAGGGGTTTATATTTTAAACGAAATTTTCAATTTTTTTACGTAACATCTTATTTACTAATGTAAGAATGTCTATTACACACATTTATATAAAGCTTGCATTTATAACATAATTAAGTAATTTATTTCTTAGCATCTGTCAAAAAAATTTAATATCTTTCAAGTCCTTATGATACTTAAAATTACAAAACATGTCATTTCAAAAGATAAATACTTTGATAAAAATCTTATTACATCTAGGAGAATGTTTTACAAAATTTCACCTTTGTCACCCCCTTATCATCAATTTATATTACAAAGTATGCAACCCGAGCACATAATAAAGAAAAGACACGATTTCTCATTCATTTTTCTTATGAAAAATTTCTAAAAGTTTATAAAGAGTCTTGTGTCAAGAGAGGAGTGTTTGCAGAATCAGTTTAAACATATTTAATTATGTCAAGTAGAAAGAGGTTCAGGTTGCCTAACCCTATTTTACATTTAATTTTCTTTTCCCAAGCCTTTTCCTTTAGTATTATTATACTTCTTATTTTCAATTTTAATTTATGCCGGAACATTTCTCAACAACAAGGTGTCGAGTGGTTGTCCTCGTTGAGGCGTCAAATCTTCAACTTTTTTGTTTAGAAAATTTTTCTTTTTTGTGTAATTTTTCTTTTTTTCTCTCTCTTCAGTAAACTTTTTTCCCCAGTTTTAATATTAAATTAGATTAATGGAAAGTAATAAAAAACTTCTTGTTTTAAAAGTTTTATCTATTTTCTTCATTATAGAGGAAACATTATAACCATTATTACATTAATTATGCATTTTCAAATTTTGAGTTCACTGTATTACTTTCTCAAGTTTTTTTAATCACAAGTAGCAAAAGAATCCTGCTTAATATTTTTGGAAAATGGCTCTAGGCTAAATGAATTAAATGAACTTTGCACGATGATAGAGCATTTATCGTACTAATCAAAAATTCTCCCTTTATCAAAGCTTAATTTTCACTGGAATAAAATATTTAAAAATATTGAGGATATTTGCTGGATCTGATGTTAGGGATAGTATTGGGCCTATTTTTTCAAATAACTCTGTGTTATTATTATACAATATTATTCAGGGTGGACCAGAAGTCTCCTCACAAAATTAATAAATAAGGAGACAAATTGATATAGATTGGGAAATTTTTTTGTGTAAAGAGAATCTATAATTGGTAGTGTAGTGTAGATAACTTCGGGTGCCCCATGGATGCAAAACAAAAGTTTGCAAAAGGATAAGTAAAAGTAAATTTGATAGTAAAGTTTATTAGGTTTTTGTTATAGGGATTTTGCCTGTTTTTTTTTTTCAATTTGCCTCTCGCAAATTGTTGTCCAAGGTCACTATTTTTGCGGGAATAAGTACCCAAAATCTAAAAGTTTCAACTTAAAATTGAAGCTTAAGTATTGACATTAGAAAGAATCCGCATTATTCTTGCATTGTATATTTGTATATTGCATTGTATATTTCTTAATTTTAGGTGACCTTTTTTGCTTTTTAAGACGGTATGAGTATTATTTTTTTTATTTACTTTTAATGTCATTTCAGCAAGAATAAATACATTAGTTCTTACCCTCTAAATTGAAGATTTTAAGTTTTTCTTTTTAAGTTGATATCTATTCATGAATATTCACAGGTACGGGTGAAATATAGTACCTTAAATTACGAACAGACTTACTGATTTGTGCCCTTTTAAAAATAAAGACTTTTATTCTTAATTGATACTAGTTAACAGAAGCCATTTATCATAAGAATGGATGTCTCTATCCCTATTTATTTTAATTGAATCACAAATTCTTATTTTATCAATTTTAAGGTATTTAATTAATCAGTTGAGTAAAAAAAATATTATCGGTAAAAAACGGTTGAGTGTGGGGCATGTCAAAGTAGTTGCAACTCTAACCTTTTAAAATTATAATTTTTAAGTATTCTAGTATACTTATTTTTACTTCAAGTAAAATAAATAGATAGGTTTTAGTTCTGTTAGGAAATTATATTTACTCCCGGTTCTTTATATAAATAAATATATAAAGTATAAATACTTTATTAGTTATTAGATATAAATACATTAATCAAATTTCCGAGTGTACTAATTCTGTAAAGTCTGTCGATTTTATTTTAACTAGGTTAATATTTAGATGGAAATAGTTATGACAGTAATGTTTAAATTTCGAACAAATTCTAAGCCAAATGTTTTATTAACATTGTATAAGTCAATACCAGAAAATGATTTTAAAATATTAAGCATTCAGATATAGCAATCAAGCACAGTTGTAATGTCACATTAATCCTTGTCATTATAACATTGATTTAATTCAATTTCTAATACTACTACTATTATTAACTTATTTTAAAAAATTTCTGTCAATATCATATTATAGAGAGAAAGGACATTTTAACTTCTAAAAAAGAGGAAAAGATAAAAAAAATGTTTGAAAGATTGAGAGGGAGTTAATAGAATAAAGTCTGTCACGAGATTTCTTGACATTACTATTGTGAGCGAAATCGACGTTTCCGATTGAAATTAGATTGGAGCAAGAAAACTTAAGAAAGCGAAGAAAAAGGGGATCGACAAAAATATACCCTGGTTCAACATGAAATTGATCCTGAGAACTCCAAGAAGGAAGTTTTTTCTTGAGATATTTCAATACTTTTAAGTCTTTTTTTCAAACACTTTTTTCTTTCCTAAATTACCCGTTTTTCTTTTTATAGCCAAATAAAAAAATATAAAAGTTTGAATTAACTATTGGCTAACTAAGTTATAAAGAAAAGCTAAGAAAGAAAGATGAAACAAAATAAGTATTTTTTCTTTTACCATTGTTAAGCAATAATGTGTACCTAGATTTTTAACATCTCACATTTTAACTTTTGACTTTGTTAAATTGCTTATTAATCTTTATAGTTGTTTATCTGTTGCTATACTATCAGATCGTTGCTCAACTAGGGAGCGTTTAAATTAAGCTTAATACATTAAGAAAGAAAGAAGTAAAAGGAAATTAATAAATGGAAGATAAACTTGTTTGAAGTGTAAAGTAAAATTTAGGTTGTTAAATGATGTTTTAAATATTCATACCTGGAAATAATAAGTTGTCGAAAGATTGAGGTGCTGATGTATAAAGATTTAAATGACATGGATGCCAACCACACTCATACGCAGTTAATGTTTGAAACTGCGCGGTACCCCCAGCGCAGGGGGTGCCGCGTCACACATCGCAGTAGTTAATTTTCTTCTAGTTAACATTCGGAGCTACACTTATTTCTTATTTTCATTGTCAACCTTAAAGTAATTAATAATTAACCTCACTGACAAACTAATCCTTTCTGTAGGTAATTAACTAATTAATTAATTTGCTTATAATGATAATCGTGTATCCGTCATCTAGAGCAAGATTAAGATTAAAGATAAGGTTGATATGTTAGTCTTATACATAGTCACGTGTGAGCCAAATCTCAACCCGATTGCACCATTTGTCCACATTTTATGATTTTTAGAAATATTCGGTAAGTCATTATTGCAGATTAATGACGTCATAAAAATATCTTCCTAATAGCACAACTACAGCGGTAGACTGATTTTTGTACACATTTTCAACTCTGTAGCATAAATACACTGGGCGCTACGACGATAACACGCGCACATACAGACAGATAACTTTGCGAAAACCACTCAGGAAGCCTTAAAAACGGCTAAAACGGATAATTCCGGTTTCATCCTGGTTACGGATTTTTCGCAAACAGAATACTTTTCCTATATACCTACAGTATAAATGAGGAAAAGTAAAAATTAATTTTGCGGGCAAAGCAGACGTAATGTTGTTTATGCGCTAATGTTGAACCCAGAGGGAGTGTTTTGTAACATATACAGAGAGACAGACAACATGTTAAATCCCCTTGTAGGTATCATAATAAACCTGGAACATATGATTTTGATAAAGTTTCGGTTTTGATTTTTAGAATCAACGCATAATAGTTTCCTATATACCAGCATTAGTAAGTAGGTGAAAGTAAGATATAAATAAATATTTAAAAAAGTTTCACTTCCTACAACGGAAATTGACTATATTAAATAAATAAGAAATACGTAACAACTGCAATTAGCAATCAAATTGCAAAAATGTTTACAAATTTTTAATTTGCAACAAAACTTGACTCTACCATTTAAAAATATAAAAGGATTCGCTAACGACTGAATTTCAAGTGGCTTCTAGACCTCGGGTGGATCTCATTATAGTAATTCCAGGTATACATTAAGTAAAAAATTATTTATTTATATTAATTTTAGAAGAGAATTAAATAGTGTTTTCTACTTCAACAAAAAACAATTTTGTTGAAGTAGAATTTACTTGACTCTAAATGTTTTTGGCAAGTTTTTACAAGAAGCTTACCATACATATTATAACCTAAATACCGTTAGTTCTTTAAGTTGATTCATATAATTTTAAATGTAATCAATTTTTGGGTTTAAATTATTGTATAATTTTTTTTATGAGAGCTACTTATTTTTATGTAAAAGAACATCAAATATTTTGAGAATATTAGAACGAACTGCTGAGAAATAACTGCTACATATACTGTTTAGCACCAGCTTTTCACGAGCTGGTGTAACTGACTAGCAAAAGCTTTTTGACATTTTGACATGACATGACTTTTTGACATGAAGTTTATGTTTGAATCAAATACATATACAAAAATACATACAAAACACCTTTTATAATAATAGTAAATGTAGCTGTCATAACCAAGAATTGCCATGGTATTCATAAATTTAAATATAAAAAAATAATCAGTCATTTTGAAAGCTATTGGGGTTAGTTCATGAGTTGTCCGCACCGGTCCGCCGCTGCGCTATTTTTAGTAGCTTGCGATAATGGAATCCAAACTTTTCCTCATTTAAGTTAACCCCCCCTGGTTTGAATATTATTTGTGAATTATCTATATTCACAGTAAATATACCATGCTAACTGTACCTGACCATTTGAGGTAAAGGGTTAAAAAGGACTACGAAACGGAATTTATGTTAATTTTGAAATGAAATGTATAATAATAAATTTATATCCACAAAGAATTTATAATTCTGCTTCATTTGAGAGTTTTCGTGAGTAACTTTCAATTCTAATAATTAATGTATATTTTTGCAAAAGATATTACTTTAAAAGAAGGTGTTATTATTTCATTTAATTTATGCTATCCGAAATAAGTTTTATTATAAGATTGTTTTATTTGGTTACTTACTTCAAGAAAATGAGTATATGAATTTAACTAGTTAAGTGCACAATATATTATCGCGTGTTGCCTTTCAATGCTCCTTGTTATTTCACATGCCTTTTTCTTAATTGTTTTTACACTGAATATGTAAATTATTTCACATATAAAGCACTTGTGGTTTTTTTCATAATTGATTATTTATTAATATTAATAATCAATATATTTATAATATTATATATTAATCCAAAAGTTAATCAGTTTTTCGTCTAATATGACTTGATTTTTGAGTTTACAAGAATTATCCCCAATACGGACACCAATATGTTTTCGTTGTTTAAGATCTGTTGGTGATGAAACAGCGAATTTTAACAAAAAGCTTGGTATTATTTTGTTGCTGACGCAATGCTTTTCCTTCCTATTAGGAGATAGGAAATCAAAGATATAATCCATATCAATATACAACAATATTTAATTTAAAATAAAAAAAAACTATAATAGTCATAATGATAATGACGTATAAATAATCATTATAAAATTAAATTTATTATATTCTTATTTAAATTCAAAACTAGGTACTATAGGTTTTTGCCGTTCATATAAATACTGCAATGCTGTTTTTAAATGCTTAAATTACAAAAAATAAATAAATAAAATAAAATATAGAAATATTAATGACGTCCGTCGTGTTTATTTATTTATAAAATATATAGAATCATTTCTTTTATCATTTAAGTGGAAATATTTTTCCCAAAAAAAATGTATAAAAATGACGATAATTATAAAGAAACAAGGGAAAACAAATCACAAAGAGTTTAAAATCTTTTTATTACTTATAAAATATAAATGGTTCTCCAGTTCGATACACCCTTTAGGGTAGTATTGGATGGACAGTTCAAAAAAATTATAAATATCTTCTAATAAAAAATAAAAATTGCTCAAAGAGCCGAACACCTGTTCTTTTTTAATATTTTTTGTTGTCGGAAAAGTTATTAGCTAAAGAGGTAGAAAAAATAATTGAAGGTGCTTCAAAAAGTAAAATAAATGTCTGAACATAAATTGATTTATAGTAACGTGTTTTGAGGGGAGAGAAGGTTTTTTGAGAAAACATTTTTAGTTAGAACGAATGGGATGTCTATAGTGGGTTAAGACGGTAACGGATTTATTCCGAGAGGTTTTAGGAAGCTATGATGAGGGCCCATCGGTCCAGGCGCCGTGGGAGGAGGAAAACTCTAAGGTTTTAGGGCAAATCGGTCCACATCACTCACAGACTACACTTCCTACCCTTAGCAGTTTAATATTATATCCTGTTTTTAGTAGACTGATGGAAAGCATCTCGTATAGGCAACCAGAACCAGATGATATTACCATTTTGAAGATTGAAATGGAATCTTTAAAAACACGGTGTTTTTCCTTAGAGCTTTTAGACGAATTTTCTTTAAGACATAATTTTATGAGACTTCTTAACCAGTATAGAGGAAATGTAATTTCCTTATTGATACTCAATTATTTTGTCTCTCAGTATCTCTCTGTGGGTGGCATTAAAGTGCTCTTTACTCCACGATTTCTGCATTTGCGACTACGTGGAATCCACGAGTTCTCTATCAAAGAACCTCAAGACTCTTGACTAAAACTAATAGGTTAAAAAAATTTATGGTTAAATAAAACTGTGATGCATACGGACACATTAATTGTAGGGAAGAAAAGTTACAAAAAACTTAAGTCAAAGCAAACCGATTTTAAAGCACTTGAAATTATTTAAAAGTACCTATAGAAATTCGTTGTTCTTGAGAATCATCGTTTAGAAGATTTAGACTTATAGCTGGGAACATCACTTTATACTATTAAATCTTTTTCCTTATTTTATACTTCTAAAGGAGATTAGTATTGAGAACCTCGCAATTTTCTTGGCCCGAGATTAAGAAAAACGCATATTTTAATGTCGAGGCTTTCCTAGTTTGATAGAAAATGTAATTGCTATTGAGAAAATGTTGATTACTCTTCTCAGTACGTAAACTAACTTCTTAATATTTATTTACGCAACTGAGTCATTACGCTCCGACCGTTTTATTTTGGTTCCTAAAGCGTAAGCAAAGGAAAATAAAATTTTAAACAGGCCGAGGTGCTTATAAGGTTCGTTTTTAAGATGTAACCGAAGAAACCAGGAAGTTTCAACCCGAGTTGTTGCGAAGGGAGTTAATTGTAAAGAATCCTCCCGTGGTGGTACAAGATTATTTCTTAAAAAGGTGCCAAAGTGAAACAAATAAAAGTTTAAATTTTACTACGTTTTATATTGATAAACATTTTCCTCATAATCTTATCTTGCACTAGTAACCCACTATAACTTAACTCAATACACATGCAAATCACAAAAACTTTAACTGTTATTCATATTTTGATATTAACAGGAAATTATTTAAAAACATTGGTTACGAGGTACTTCTCATCTTATTTAATTCGCATTGGTTAAACTTCTCATCTTATTTGATTCGCATTGGTTAACTCATCTTATTTGATTCGCATTGGTTAAACTTCTCATCTTATTTGATTCGCATTGGTTTAACTTCTCATCTAATTTGATTCGCATTGGTTAAACTTCTCATCTTATTTGATTCGCTACGCTCCTCCTTACTTCTTCGCACTGACATAGCCCGACTCAGAATATAAAAAAGCCTAATTTATATTTAGTGCATCTTCAGTCTCTCTTGACCCATTCTTACATAAAAAATAAGTTTTAAGCCCAGCGGTTATCCTTCTGTCTACAGACAAAATTGATTCGACAATAACTGTAGATATACTATCCGTATTGAAATAAAACATCATTATACTTTGTATTATATAGAATACACTCATGCCAATTTTTTTATGCTTTTTAATTTGTTTTTATTCATTATTGACATCTTTATTAGCAAATTTAGAAGTCTCTCAATAGAGTCCATGAGATAGGTATCTTGAATACTTAATTATCTCAACTTAAGAATGATTGTAAATAGAGTTCATTATTATAAACAAAAAAAAGTCTCTCCAAAGACCAAAATGTTATTGGAAAACCGGTTTCAATCTACCTAGAAGCCATCAATAATTAACGATACACTCAATAAATTTAAACTTATTGAATGGATTTTCCAACGAATCAGTCAAAAAATATGATTTGTTAACATTATGTTGTATTTGTCAGTCGATAAAGCCAAAACTAATGCTGATAATAAATTTTAACAATACGTATTTGTAAACCATACATAGCATTTCATGTAAAGAATGTTATAGCCCATTTAACTTTTTACTAATAGTAGGTTAATGACGTCAGACATGTTTCATAAAAAAACAATTAACATAGTATATATATATATATATATATATATATATATATATATATATATTATATATATATATTAAACTAATCAATCTTTACATATTCTTGATCAGTAAGTCCCATCCTCTGGATGACTCAAACTTCAAAAGCATATTTTTATTTAAAAATTCGTTAAAAATATTAAAAAATATTAAAATAAAACGCTAAATAAAATAAAATATACTGCTGAAGACATAAAAAGTTTAGCTTTAGATATCACACTTAGATTAATATCTGTAATAATGGTTGCACTGCCACTTCCTTCTATGTCCAGGTTGTTGGGAGATGGTAAGATAAACTTTTTCTGTTTTTTTCTGTTTCTTTTTGTAAATTAGTTGTTAAAAATTGCATAAATACTGTTTAGAAACAAAGGTTCCAGGGTAGTTAGTTACTAATACCCTGAAGGCATTTTTGTGTAAGGAGAAAGATGGGTTGAAAACTATGTAATGAGAGCATAAATGTTTAATGTTGTATATTTAACTCAAAACCACAGTTAAAGTCTGAAAATGATTCATTTTTTAGTTTCATCTCATCATACTTTAGTAAATTTATCGTTCCTCTTATCAGTTCTTGAAAAAATTATTAGAAACGATACTATTAGGTAGTAATGTAACAATTTATCCTTTGACATATACAGCTTACGGAATCCAAATATGAGAACATATTTTTATTTTTTCTTTGACGATATGTCAGTGTAATTAACAATGTACTTTTTTATAAAACTTTATTTATTTTTCATATTCTTTATTTATTTCTTTATTTATTTTTCATATCATCCCCTCTTCTCTTCTCATTATCCTTTAATCAATCAATACTAGTAGTAATACGAATATTGAACTATAGCACACCTATTAATCATAATCACCAAGAAATTATCCACTAATAAAAATACCATTAGTTTGATAATCCCTATCAAACCTTTTGCAGCGATGGATGAAAATGAGTAGGGTTGATAATAAGTGAGATAGGTTATTTTGTGATAGTTTTAATAATCTATTTCTTCCTCGTGGTATTAATAAATACAAGTCTAATTAATAATCTATACATGCTGAATTTCTAATTCAAAATTGATTAAATAATTAACACAATAAAATAATCTTTCCAACCTAGGCAATTTTGTCAGGCATAGAAACATAAATTAATTTTCTAATTATTTAGTTCGTAACAGTTATATGAAAATAAGCCAAAATTTAACGTTTATATCTTTATTTAGAACCGTATTTTTTAAAAAAAGCATTGTGTTTGCACATTTCTAGATCGAGATTTCACCTTTTTTATCCCTTTTAGGTATTTTAAGACCTTTTGAAAGGTTTTTTAGCCAATTTGTCTGTGTTTGTGCGCAGTTTAGCTTCCCGTTTGTTTATGCTGGAGAGTTGAAACTTTGCGGGTAAAAATAACGGGTGGACTTACAAGTTAAACTTATATATTACTATATAAGACCAAAAATGTGTCGAGTTTATCTCATTATTTGCATTTGTTCTATTTTTATCGAATGAAACGTATCCATTTTCAAAAATCGTTAAGTATCAGGTAACCACCTAATTAAAACTCTAAAGACTAAAAGTTAAAGTCTATGCCAACTGTTTACTGAGCTCATAAAGAGCATACTGTCTTTATTGTTTTTAGATAAAAGGAATATGCATTGTATTTTAATAAAATTTATGAAAGTACTTTATCCGTCCCTTCCTTTAAAAAATGTAATGTTATTTAAACATTTTATTCGTAATCATTTTGTATTTTCAACACAAAAATGTTATTTATTACATAAATAATAATAAATAACCCATTTATTGCAGAAGATTACAATATTCAACACATATATATATATATATATATATATATATATATACATATATATATATATATATATATAATATATATATATATATATATATATATATATATATATATATATATAATATATATAATATATATTATATATATATATATATATATATATATATATATATATATATATATATTTATATATAAAGGATTAATGTTTTTAAATTAAACTCGGCAACATAATTAAATTTGGGGAGGACACGACCCTTATTAAAGCCGGTTTTGTGTGACGTCATTAACAACGTTAAATTTTTCGCTGAGAAAAAGGTCTTTGTTTTTAGGACGCTTAATTGAATCAAACCACTCTAGAGTCGATGCGAATACTTTAAATTACCAAATGTTCGAAAAAAAGCCTGGTAAGTAACCGGAATCCAAAATTATGGCTGGTGAACGACAAATTTCAAATGGGGTATTTTTTTAATGTTTCTTGAGACGCTGAATCGAATAAAACCGTTTCGAAGTCAGATTTTGCCTTATCTTTATACTCAGCCAATCATGATTCTTGGACATCAATATTATGTACTTAATAAAAGATATAAAGCACAACTTCTAAATATTTGGTTTTTAAACATTATGTACGATTTTTGTTTGTTTACCTGCCTTTCTGAATATCTAATTCTTTATTCCTGATTTTGAACAGTACCTAACTGTTAGATTTTCAATTATTCCTTTAATGTCACCTCTTACATGGTTCCTTAGCTCTAAAAATCTTCTAAATCTCAAACTTCTAATTTAAAAGACTCATTAAAATCTTTTACTAAGATGTTTATATTTTTATTAGTCATTTTAATTATTAATTATGCTTATCTAATATCAACTGACATTTTAATATATTGAAGTAATTTGTTGCTTTTTTGTTTTCTAAATTTTAGTTAATTAAAATTATATTACGATTAACAATTTAAAAATACTGAGCGACTTTTTAAGTAAATAAATTTTGTTTTAATTTCTCTTGATCCAAGCATTATGCCGTTATTCTTAACACTCCAGAAAGTCCAGATCAAAATCAAAACACTCGCGGGAGCAAAACAAAAAAACCGTTGGTCTTAATGGATTGATTATAAAATCCACACACTTTTACAAGTAAAAGCTTTGATAGTTATAGTATCAAAGCTTTTACTTGTAAATCGCAGGTATTTTTTAAACTAAAAAAAAAAAACGGCTCGATAAATCTGTTTAAAATTTAAAAATAACTTGGTACTTATCCTAATTTAAATTCTAAATATGAAAACAATATCACTGAAAAATCCTGCAAAAACTTTCCGCGGACACGATCTTCCTACTACAGTGGTATAAAAGCATCTCTATTTATTATATACTTAATTATATTAATTCAAAAGTTAGAGAATTAAAACTTAAAATCAGAATTAAACAAGAGTTTTTAGGAAAGAACCTAATTTTAATCTAAAATGAAAGACAATGTTTTAGAGATTCGGTCTTGTGAAGTGTCGGCCTAGTGGAGTTTCGCTGCTAAGTAAGAAAAGCTCCATTATGAGAACTCAATTCTACCAAATCTAATCTAATCCTGCCTTTATGTTTGATCCTTTTTGGCTCTTAGTGTATCCTTTATACTAATATCCTTTGATTCTATTTGCTTTTTAATACATATTTGGTTTTCATGAGTTTTTTTTTGCTATCTATGATTAAACATGAGTATATTATTAATTCTATGGAATTTTGAAAATTAACTCCAAATACTACACACAATGGTAACAAAACAAAATGAAAAATAGACCGATTTTTACAAAATTCAATTCATTGTACTGAACTGAAGTCTTTTTCATTTCGTTACAACTATTACGATGTTCTATAAGTAAGATGTTTCTCTTTACAACACACCTAATTTATATTTAAATACGGGCCTTCGGTACGTAGCCGTTACGTGACCATATTGTTTCTGTTCAGTATTATTTGTTGATCTATTATCATTTGTTGTTACATGGCATATTGCAATGTATCTAGCAATTGTTTATCCTTTCGCCTCACAGCCCCGTGTGAATGTATGTCTATGTTTCTGTTATCATCATAGCTCCCAGTGTGTTTATGCTAAGGACTTGGTACAAAAATCAATCATATAGTTTGTAATAAAATTTTTTTTTTGAAAATTTTTTCGATAATAATACATTTGTAAGTAAGTATACATATGATTAACAAATGTGCTAATTTTCATCTCATTATTTCATGTTTTATTAAATGACTTTTATAGGTTTTATAAAAACTTGTTAATCATGGAAGAAAAACCAATA
This sequence comes from Microvelia longipes, assembly GCA_018340805.1. NCBI lineage: Eukaryota > Metazoa > Arthropoda > Insecta > Hemiptera > Veliidae > Microvelia > Microvelia longipes. The sequence continues at coordinate 43,282,187 of JACMZG010001911.1, read as the reverse complement.
GAGTAGAAATTTGATACAAGTGTACCCTTTTACGTCATAAATAAGAATTTACGTTATAATATAATTTCACGGTAATTTTTTTGTAGGATTATAAACGTTAAAGCTTTTTAGCTAGGTCAGTACCTGCATGCTGGGAATAAAACGAAAATATTTGCTGTCTGAGGACGAGCAAATCGAACCCGGAGACTTTTTCGGATTTTGACTACCTAGGTACTCTAGTTTAAACCTATCTTTTCTCTTGATTCCCTTTATGTTTATTATCTTGTTCTTTCGATTATTTTATGCGTAAAAATATCTTTAAAAGTTTACCTCAATCGCCCCTTAAAATACACTGGTAATACATTTTCAAGAATCAAGTAATGAATAATTATGCAACACTTTCTCATTATTGTAAACTTTTTTAAAAGTTTTCCGAGACAATTTCGCTGAGTTAATAGGATAAAAGACAAAAAACAAGATGTTTTGCAGAGAAAATTTAATAAAATGTTTTCGCCCTCAAGCATAATGTAATTTAGCTTTAACTTGAATCTTTTGGAAATATTTTTAGAAATATACAAAAGGTTTACTTTCTTGTTATTCTTGTAATAAAAATAAATGTAAACAGAATCAAATTTAAGTATACAATTTATAAATACGCTTTACAGATTTTAAATTTTAAAACTTAATTGTTTAATTACATTTTTAAATTTATTTAAATTGTTGACTCTTAAGTGTTGCTTTACTTGCTAATGATAGTGTCAACCAAAATCAGTCTAGTAATATTTGTATCCTGTAATAAAGCATCGAAGTTTTTAAATTATTAATTAAATTGTTTTTTTACGATTCGACCAACTTAATGACAATATTCTCTCTTCTTTTACCGCAGGCTTTGAAAAATGGTTAAGGTCTGTCATTTTAATAATCATTTAAACGAATTTACCCCAAAAGACTGAGTTAGAGCCAAAGATAAATTCTATATCGTATAACGGCATAACTATAGAGATATTATTACTAGAGGGGCCCTATTGCTTAAATTTTGAAACAACAAAATTGTAACCTAAACGCCTTAAATTATGAATAAAATCTGAAAAAAAACAGAATTATAGTAACTTATATAGGCATGGTCTTTTAGGCATGGTTATGGCCAGTTTGGTCGAAACGTCACCACAATAATTCATTTTTACTCTCCCGTTCTTGGACTATCAATATGAAAAATCAGTCAAAGGGAGACAGTACAACTTTTTTGTTAACTTATATAGCACAACGGTTATAATAAAAAAAAAAAAAAAAAAAAAAAAAAAAACAATGTTTTAAAGCAGATGAACCTTAAATTAAGATAACATTAAATTACTAATAGGGAAGGTTTCCATTAAGCTACACAAAGCCCCTAAGTGCCCCAAAAAAATATTTCAGGCCTCTCAATGTAATGAGATAGGTTATGCCCCCTCAAGAAATATAATTCTATGTTCATAACTGTACATTTTTCTCATACCAACGTACTTATTGTCAACATAATTCCTCTGATCAGTGTTGATATCATTATGCGATTATTTTGAATTGTAAATTTTCCATGGTCCATCGTCGGACCATGGAGATTAAAGAGATGGTTGAATTTCTCGTCTGTGGATTTACTCACTCGGCTTCCATGCTATCCTGTAACTTTGTCCTAACGAACATTCGTCACCCCGATTTCTTGACTTTTATATCGCAGACTGACGCCTGGACCCAACAACTCTAAACAAATAATGACATAAATTAGTTAATTAACAATTAATTAATAATGCGTTTAGTCACAATTATACATGAATACTGTATGAAAGCTTCCCTATAGAATCGCCGTAGCTACTTAAATAATAATCTTAGTATACGTCTCAAACTTAACACCAATGATAATATTTGAGGAGTTAATTTATCAGATAGCGAAAACTACTTTCTACTTTTATTATTTATCAGGGAATTAAGGTTAGATTTTCGATTGTGGCTCATAGCGTATTTATGCTAGAGAGATGAAGCTCAGTTCTTGTGTTCTAAGGAAATTATTTTTAATATGATATGATATGATATATATATATATATATATATATATATATATATATATATATATATATATATATAATCATTAACACGAAATAATGACTCAGCAAAAATTTAGAAAATATATAAAATAGAAAAAAAAATATTTTGATCGATATTGGATATGGCATGCACGTACCCATATATTTAACCAACAATTGTCCGATCTTGTTATAAGCATTAGTTCAATGTTTATCAAATGCCTTGTATACGTTTTTTAAAAAGTTGAAAAAAATCGAGGACGGGGTACCTCAGAACTTTTCCTCATCAAATCAAATTCGATAGCTCATTCACCCTACTTTAGACTCGCTTCGCTAGCCCTCAGAAGATACAAGCCGTAAAAGTTTTACTGCAACACGCATTGCTCGTCCTTAGATAGTAAATATATCCGTTTTATTCCCAACGATCACCCATTTAGGCACTGAACACGAATGATGATGCACAACTATAGGCTGATAATTGTACAAAGTTTCAACTCTCTTGCATAAATAAACTGGGAGCTGCGATGATAACAGACACACACACACACACACTTATACTGACAGACAACTTTGTTAAAACTACTCAGGAGGTCATAAAAAATCTGAAGCAGACAATTCTGGTGACATCCCGAGTTTGTATTTCTTTGCAAAACAATACTTTTCCAATATACCTACAAAAAAATGAGTTCTGTAATTAAAGGATGAGCGAACCATTTAGGTTTTTACTTCGAACTTGGTAAGCTCGACAAAACCTATTTGGTTTATTTCTCTCAAACCAATATATATATATATATATATTATATATAATATATATATATATATATATATATATATATATATATATAATATATATATATATAACTGCATAAAATGTATGCTTATACCTATCTTCTCCTTTATTTAATTATTTATTTAAGAATAATAAATAAATACTTAATGTTTCTTTTCGGAAACAAAGCAGCATGAACCAATGGATTACATTAATGCATAATTTATTGTTACCTTCCAAAGTACTTTTAATGGATAATTCAAGAAAATTTCGAGGCTTTTCTGATGCAGTTATTTGTTGACTAGGTTGTGCTGAATGCTCCACGCAGTACAACTCATTTCTTACAGGGTTACTCAAACCATACGTGACAGGTTTAGATGTGTACCATTCTTTTAACAGGGACTCACAGTTTATGATTGGAACCTCGGGTTTGTATTGTCTGTAACAATAAATTGACCAAATTCAGGAATTCAGGGGCCCTAAAGTTTAATGTATGTGAAATTCAAAGTTCCCAAGTCGAATTTAAAAATATTACAAGTGCATGCATATCTATAAATTTTGAATATGTATGTTTCATTGCATAGTAAACATGTTCGCCATACCAGTAACTTGATTTAGCTGGGATTGTTTTAAAGAAAAATTAATTCAGAGATTTCATACGGAGGTTTTATGAACCGTTTTACTATTCAGTTTTTCTTCTAAATTAATGACAGTTTTAGTTTTCAATTTCGGCTTGTTTGTGAAAGTGCACGTGTATCCAAACTATGATCTCTTACACATTTCCTTAAATCTACCTTAATTATTAGGTGCCGCGTCTTCTTATTACAATTCTTCTCTTATTAGCGTCAATAAAGGTGTAGTATTATTTTTGAATACCTTGTAAGCCTCTGTTGAGTTAGAGTTTTAACAAAAAAATTTCATGGTTATTTATTCGCATTTGTCATGAAATTAAATTCAGGTACAGGGTACCTCGTAACATTTCCTCATGACATCGGATTCGCTACGCTTATCCTCCCTACTTCGAATTTGATTCGTTCGTCCTTGTAATATGCAATTCACCAAATTTATACGTTAACTTATGTTTGGACTTGATTCGTTCGTCCTCAGAAAGAAATTACATTAGTTTTATTCCTAACAGTCTCCTATCCAAACACTGACCTCGCTTGATGCTGCTTAAACTAAATGTCCCAACAAAAGCCATAGATGTGCTTGCCGTATTAAAACAAAACTATGTATACTTATTTATTAATTAAAGGGGTAAAACTTAATTGATTAATTAAACTGTTACCAAATTTAAGCTCAATTGATTATTTTCAGTATTTTGCAATTTTTAAAAAACATATAAAGTATTATGATAAATCCGATAAATACTGAGATGTGGAATAAGCTTATAAATAAATAAAGTTTGTCTTTCCACAGATGAGTTCTTTCATCTTCTTTGGTAAATATAAATAAAGTTTGTCTTCTGTGGAAAGACAAACTTTATTTATTTATTATGATAAAGTTTAAACTAATGCTGATAATGAATTGAAATTTAGAACATATATGGTCTTATATATGACTACATACATGCCAAAAAGCAAAACAGCCAAAAAATTCAAAACATTTAATTTTAAATTTTCTGTCCCGCAAGAGCTAACGGCCCTAATGCTTATTCACTTCAACAAATTAAACCGATTAACAAAGTTTTTCGAATCTTTATGAATTTTTATGAATCCTTGAAATTCCTGCTGAGTGATCATTGCAGGTTATAGCGTCATAAAAATATTTTTTGGACAGCACAACTAGGACATAAAAATTGATGTTTCACAAAGTCTTAACTCTTTAGCATAGAGTAAAAATCCATTTTTGTCACTCCTCAAGATCCGTAAAAATAGTTAAAATAAATAATATAAACTTACCGATTTAAAATAATTAGCAAAGCCATGGCATGTCTACATTTTCCATTTTCAGCGCCGCAAGAGCAATCAGCCTTAATGCTTATTCGGTTGAATTTTTGTTTTGTTCTAAATATCTTGACTTCTAATGGGAACGAGTAGTCCTCTGCTTTATGACCCTTCAAACACAGCCCCTGGAATTGCATTTCATCTTCCTTTTGAGTTCTTTCTATTAGTCCGTAGTCAATTATATATTTATGTTCATAAACCTAAAAAAATATGAATAATTCTTTATGAACGAATATTTTTTTGCTTAGTGCAAGTTCAAAACATGATTTAAACTGTGTATTACTGCTGCTCCTCTAAAAATGGAATAACTTCGCTAAAATGAGTTTTGGATTAGTATATTAAAAAAATATTTTAGCCTAACTTCATTTTGGCGCACTTGATGCATTTAAAATATTACTATTATTAAATAATAAACTGCGTAGGCTTCCGCGGTTATTGTCACCGGAAAGACCTAAATCTTTATTATTAAATAATAATTATAATAACCATCATGTCCGTGTAGAGCCTTGAGGCCCATCAACGATAACCCTTACGGGCGCCATCTCAAAATATTACAACTATTGGCTGAACTTCGGTATACGGTGCACCCTGTTATCAATACTATATATCGATATATTTTTAGTTTAGAGATGTGACGTAGGAATAATCGATATATGCTTTTTCTTTTACGTTTATGAACATATATTTTATTATTTTTTTTGTTGCTTGTGTTTTTTTTATTCGTTGTAAAATGGTTTATAACTATTTTCATATTTTTTTTTATCTTGTTATAATGTTTTAACTATGTTTTCATAAGAATAATCAATGATACACCACGTCTAATTTAATGTTACGCGTATTTTTGTGTTTGTTATTTTCAGGTTTTTTATTATATTTTTGTTGTCAATGTTTTCATTTATTTGTTGTATGTTTTTTTTTAATGTTTTGATCATAATTAATAATTTAACGACGCTGCTTATCTTTTAAGTGCTCAGTTCTCGTTTACGTGTCGCGTAACTAAAAATATATGGATATATAGTATTGATAACAGGGTGCACCGTATACCGAAGATTTACCCAACTATTAAATCTAGTACTACTAAAATATTTGGATACATGGTTTCATAGATACTAAGAAAATAATGCTAAATTTAAATACACATATTTGAAATATCTATTAAAAAATAATTTACATGGTAATTACTTTATAGATTCTATTATAGTATTTAAAGGAAGTACATACCAAACAGCCCTTTTCAAAAAGCATCTTAAAATCTTCACCTGCAAAATTTTCTAAATCAAAAAAGTTAAAATATGTCGTCATGTTATAATGTTGTTTGTTTATTTACTCTTCGAATAATTAAAGTAAAACTATATTTCTTACTTTACTGTTGGGCTAATTAATTAAAGAACTAACTAAAATTGTTAAGATGAAATATGCACTGCTTTAACTGACTTATCTTGGTGTTGACTCTATCAACATCTAAAGAGTACTGAGAAACATTCATCGAAATTTTCATGCTTTAACAACTGATACTTGAACCTTTTAAAATGACTTTGAACAATTTTTAATCTTATTATAAGTCATAAAAATCTTTAATTTTTTAAGGTAACACTAAGCTAGTAACCTCTTTATACCTACTAGGGTTAGTAGTAGGTATAAAAGGGTTATAGGTTATACAGTCTTGAGTTGGCAGAGCAACACAGGTATATTATGTTGTTTTTATTTAAACTTTAAAATAAACTATAATCCTGTAATTTGTAATAATTTCCCTGAAGGTCTAATATTTTTAGTGTTGATGCATTATCATGGCATTAGATTTAGGAATAATTGTTATTTTAATTTGGCTTAGAAATTAGAAAATACCAAACCTTTCATATTTATTTTATTAGTTTTTTTCCATGTATTCCATAAGAGTATAACAAAAGTATTGTGTTTGCGAAAAATCCAAATCCAGGATTTACCTAAATTATCCGTTTTAGGTGTTTTAAAATCTCCAGAGTGTATTTACGAAGTAGTCTTTCTGTTGGCATGTGTGTCTGTTATTATCATAACTCCAAGCGTATTTACACTAGAGAGTTGAAACTTGATAAAAAAATCAATCATTATATTTATTCGGGCTATCTGTTATGTAATTCTTTTATGACGTCATTAAATGAGAATAATGACTCAGAGAAAATCTTAAAAATTCATAATAAGCTAAAATAATCCCGACCCATTTGAAATTTAGTACAGTACATATAGTTATAAATAAATCTATTTAATGTGACAAGTTTCATCTCACTATCGACATTAGCTCAATTTTTATCGAATGACTTTAAACGATATTAAAAAAATTCAATAAATTAGTCAATTGAGTTATAACTTGATACAAATATATACCTTTATCTGAAAAATATGTATGCTAGGTATCGTTTCAATAAGGCAAGTATATCTACGGTTCATGTTGGATCATAAAAGTTAAACAGCATCGAGCGAAGTCAGAGCCTAGATGGATGACCGCTGGAAATAAAACGAATGTGTCATCCAAGAACCAGCGAAGCGAGTAGGAAGACGTGTTTCAGTATAAATTTAGTGATTTTTAATTTTTTGGACGAGGGAAGCGAGTCCTAAGAAGTGAGGATGAGTGTAGCGAATCCGATGATTTAAGGAAACGTTTTAAAAATCAAAGGTACACTATTCTTGATTTTTTTACTTAAATATATTTTATAAAAATACTAGGTTATTAAACAATAATCTTTAATGGAGGCTTAAAAAGACCTCATAACTTTCTCTTGAGAATTCATAAAGATTAAGTAAAACATGTATCAGGAAGATAGGGAAGAAAATACTCTTAATATGAAAAAGATATTAAACAATAGTATTAACATTAAACAAGATGAAAAACTCATTAGGGACTACAAGTACTTCAATGTTAAAAGGTTTTATCAGTAGTAATTGTGTTGTAGTTAAAACTTAGTAGTTTGATAAGGCCTCTTAATGATAATGAGGAAAACAAAGATGGTTTTCTCTAAGAAGTGAGATAAGGATAGAAAAACTTGTAGGGTAAGAGATATGACCACTTAAGTAGAGTGACTGTTAAAGATGTCGGACGATTCTATGCTTTTTCTTCTTCTTTCTATTTCTCTCACATCTTGCTAAATGTCCACTCTATCTCTTGACACCAACTGTCTTTTATCGATTTTCTCGTTTTTTTATTTAACGTTTTAAGTGAAGGAAGTCGTTACAATGTTGTATTTGTAACTTAATTTTATTTAGACTACATAGTTTGACTCATTTTTGGTTAAAATAAAGAAAGAAAACAAGCTTTTTACGAAAGTAACTAAAGTTTATTCGTTTAGTATAAACATAAACTTTATTTATAAAACAGCTTGTTAACAATATTATTTTATAATATAATTTAAAAAGTTTACCTTTATGTTTTTCTTTAAAATTGTAGAAAATGATGTTTTACAATTTTTCAGTTTGTCAATTTTACAATTTAGTATACTTTACACCTATTTTTCAATTTAATGGTATTGGGTGTCTTTTCCGTATTACATCTTCATTTCGAAAAAAAACTTCTTGATGAGAACAATCTCCAATTATGAAATATTATTTATTTTTCTCGAAAACAACAAAATGCCTATGTTAAAACTTATTTTTTAAATTTCTTTAGCGCCCTTTTTTATTTTTGCTTCTTTATTAGGAAAATAATTTAAAATATTTATTATTTTGTTCATAGAAGCAAAATATGCTTGAAAACATGTAATGTCAAATGTGAAATTTTAATTTTAGGGTCGTAGAGTGCCGGGCCCTAATGGTCAATGCAAAAAAAATAAACATCACTATACATAATGTAGATTCACTAAGTTATTAAATGTATCTTATACAATTCAAATAATGGGGGGGGGGGGAGGTATTTGGACCACTCTGTATACTTTGCAATGTATTATGTAGCTATTTATAATAGCTAAACTGTATAGTCTTCTTATTTTTCATTTGTTCATATTGGCTTTACATGTATTTATCAATTTTTCGTAAAATTAATGCCAAAGAGAAAGACACATCCATTATTTCTACAACAAAGAGCTCCTCAGTTTTCGAATAATGGATACGGCGTCTAATTTACTATGAAGCAATGAAACACAAAACAGGGATGTTACAGGATCGTTTGTTTAATATGTCTACCTAAATTATATGTGTACCTTTTATTTGTCAGGAATAATGTGTATCTTTTTATGTGTACGTGAATAATAAGTGTATCTTTTTTTGTGCACTTGAATAATCAATGCATCTTTTTTTGTGTACTTGATTAATCAGTGTATTTTTTTATGTGTATTTGAAAGATAAGTGTATTTTTTTTGTGTACTTGAATAATCAGTGTATCTTTTTTTGTGTACTTGAATAATAAGTGTATCTTTTTATGTGTATCTGAATTAATAGTGGACCGAATTAAATTCAAGTAATATCAAAGTATATTAAAATCTAAATAAAGATGTTCTTATTCAGTAATTTTAACTATGTAGGATTAAAATATATTCCTATGCCTATTGGATTTAATAAATCCGGCTTTACTGCATGATTAAGAAGTACAAATTTAATTTTAATATTTTCCAATATATTGAATACAGAATACTTCAACTATAAAGAAAGTATATTTGAACAAGAAGATGGTTCAAATCATAGAAATATAGACAAAACATTTTTCGTATTGTATTAAGATGACAGCAACCTAATTTTGACAAATCAAAATCTGAAAGTTGCTTCTAAGAGTTTTGAATTAGACAGTTTATTAAAACTATAGTAAAACTTCTTAAAAACAGAGTTATAGTAATGAGGTTTGCGAATAATATGGTAATTTTAGAAATGAATATGTAAATGAAAATCAAAAATGGATTTTAAGACGACAAAACCCGAGTGAATTAATATTTCCTTAAGTTAATTAACACAGAAGTCAGTAAGTTGAAAAGGTATAAGATCTAGATGGCACTTTTAGGTTCATTGCAGGTGACAGATGACGTCACAATATTATCACCAACATTTCGCATAACTTTTGATATTCGTTAAATTCTAAATAGATGAATCTAATTTTCATCTAAAATGACAAGATAGACAAGAGCTTTGTGAATAGACGTCGTACGAAGTCTTCATAATTTTTAATAGAAAACATTCGTACCCTTTATTTTCAGACAAAATTTAAATTTGGTTTAAAAGTTCTTTAAAAAAAAATTGATGAACACTTGAGCGTCTTTACATTATAAATGTAGCTTTTGAAAAATCTTTTTTTTGAAAAATTTTATTGTTTTTTGTGAAGTAAATATTGTTAGTAATTTATATTTTTAACATAAAATATCATGTATGTAATGTTTTTTCTTTTTTTGTATTATGATCTTTTGTTTCATTTTAGATGAAAGAGTTTTTTTGTCTTGACAATGGAATTTGTGAAGAATTAATAAATTATTTTGGTTCAAAATTTGTTTTTTTCAAGGGGTTTGAATGCTTTAAATAAGAACGCTAATAACTTTTTGGAGGGTAAAAAATGCGCTTTTGTGTGTTTATGTGTATATTTATTAATTAAAAAAGTTTACTGGAAAGGATTAATTTATGTTTTCATAACGGCTTTCTTCTTTTTCTTCGCAATATAAGTATTTTTAAGATGCCAGACTTGTTTTGTTGTATTCTTCTTTTTTCTTATGTTTTTCATATTTTCTTTAAAAGTGAAAGTGATTGATTGAAAAGATGTTCAAGAAATTTAATAACATATGTGAACATAGTATTAAGAATCTTTATGAAAAATTAGGCTTTTTTTAATTCTTTTATTATTAACTATTTTATGAACTCTAATATTATTAAATAGGTAAATAATATGAATAATATAATGAATAATATTAATGAAAAATAATAATGAATAATACTGATATAATATGTTGAATCTAAAAAGTGACATAGGACATTTATGGAAAAGGGAAGAACCATTTTTTAATTTCATAGAGGATGGGGATAGGTGCAGCAAATAATGTTTCAGGATTTAGAACAAAAATTTTTTTTGCGTCTGAGGCTGTGCTTCGGAACGTCAACTCTCCCTTTTAGCTACGTCACTGCATTTATACCTGGTTAATGATTTACATTGTCTAATTGTTTGGGTGTTTTTTTTTTGTTTCAGATTTCAACTTAAGTCTTATAGCCATGGACAGTCAGTCAAATTTTTATTTCAAACTTGAAGTCGCATCTTTGTAATTCTGTTTGACTTATAAATTGATTTCACTTGTGAATTGATAATCATCCAGATGAAAATGAAGTCAAAAGATTTTAATTCGTCGTTCAACCTGGTTTTCATCGTAGTTTTTATTCTATGCCTAGCTGCTAATGGTAAGCTTATTTTTCTTTAATACAAGCATTGTTTTTTTGAAGTATGAACAAACCTCAATAATTATTATAACCATTTAATAATGCATAGTAAGATTCTTGCAGCCCTACAGGTATAAAACCTGCAGGAACAACCTCAGGTGGTAATGACATCTGTTAAGCTCAAAGTGTAATGTAAAATGTAATTTTTTTAACTATACTCTTTTTAAAACTGAAAGCATAGTCTGGAATGCGAACCCCAGACCTCTGTGGCGTCAAAGGTTAGTATAAATACTGTCTCTATAACAAACCCGATAAAGAAGACGGCTCAATAATTAGGTACTAGGTGATTAATTTAGATATTAATTGCGACTTAAGAAAGTAATGGGACGGTGATTGAATCGAGCACTCTTGCAATTACTAACTCACTGCAATTGCCTCCACTACATAACGAATTGATTATAAAAATATTTCCACTTTTTGTTCTTATCTGTCCATTAATAATCAAAATTATTATCAATAGGAATAATCTCAAGATGATACATAGTAAGATTTCCTACGTCTATTATCAATAAATTATAATGCGATCTAATTAAAAATAGAGAATAATACATTAAAACAATTAATAACATAATAAAAGTCCTACAATTAAAGATTAGAGTGCTGCAAGGTAACGCAATTGGTCTGTTGGTATTTATTATTTCAATTAATAATATCTTATACCTTAATGTCTATTAACTTCCGTTATTTGAACGACCTTAAAAGCGTGTATTTTAATTTTATTTATGACAAATTCATTTTCTAACCATTCAAGTTGTTGAAATATATAATTTTGTGTAAACAAATCGTGGTTTTTTATTAATGCATTTGAAACTTCGCAAATATTAAGGTAATATACCAATTACAAAAAAATTCAATATAAAAACAATATGGCCCCAGACGGCACAGCGGTTAAGGGGCCGAAGGCCATTGGCCTTAAAAATGTTAAGTTACTTCGCCAGAGTAAAGAAGATTAAAGTTTTATATAAAAAACAAACTGTAATAAAAATAACTTTAAGTTATATAGGCAGATATGGCTATTAGTTAAGTTGTTGAATAATATGACCACCTAATGTTATTGATAAAAATTGTTAACTTTTTACTCTTAAAAACATTTTTATTATTTTTCATTATAACCAGGTTTTTCTGCTACCTTTAACCCGACTTAAAACATTATTTTTTATTACTTTTTACATTTAAGTTTTCCAGAGTTTCCCTTAACGCTCCCCCCATGGATTGAAAGTGGAATTTTTTGCTGAAAGTATTAATATACATATTATTATATTTTTTGCTAACCTCTGACATTTTTTCTGTTAAGTAATTACAGTTTACAGTGATGTCCAAATAAAATAAAAATGTATAAAAGTATAAGGTAGAAAGATGAAACAAGATGTTATTTCGGCATGTAATGAAAATGTTTTTACTGTGTTAAGCCAAAAGAGATAATTAAGTTTTTAATTTGTTGAAGGTATTAGATTCATAGCTTTAGATTTATATTACTTTTTGTATGTAGTTTTATTTAAATGCTGAGTGAAAGCGTAATAATTTAAGTCTATCTTTTATTTTAAAATAGTAACTAAGATTAAGATGAAAAAAGGAAAAAACAAGCTGGTAATTATGGAACAAGGCTTTCCTTCCTATTTGATTATAATTATAGGAGAGAGAGAGAGAGAGATTTATTTATTATTTTAAAAGCATACATACAGTATAATATAAATATCAGCATAAAACATTTATAAGTAATATAATAATAATAATAAAAGTCTATTTGACAATGGAATATGCAAATGAAACTATGAAAATAATAAATTATTTAATAATTATTTAATTATTTAAATTATTTAATTATTTTTGATTATTTTTTAGGAGTATACAATTTTGCCGTTGAAGATAGCGTGTACACAAGAATAGATACATTAATGTATCTATCTGTGTAAATATCTCAAGTATCGGGTATGGGGTCCTCTGGTCCTTTGGATGCTTTGGACTGGACATGCTATGGTCATCAAAAATTATGATTCAAATTTTAGCATTACTTCGGTTTCGCTACACTCGACCTCACAGTAAAATAGTGATGCAGAGTTTAGGTTGTCAATGACTTTGAACTTGCATTGATGGTACGCAGAATGTTATGATTACCTAAAACTTAAGGTGGTATCACTTTGGTGTCGCAGCGCTAGGCCTCAGAATCGTCATATAACCCCATTTCAAGGGTGATATAACTTAAGGTAAATTTCAAAATTAGAAAATTAAACAGTAAGGAATTTATATTTTTCTTGATACTAAGATCAAAGGACGAGTAAACCGAATCAAAAGATTCAACACAATTGCCGTATGTATGTGTACAGAGTTTAAATGAACTAAGTATGAAGTAGCAAATCATGGCTAACCTTTATGTTCTCAGGGTGAGCTAAACGAGTTCGAAGTCGTAAGAAGTGTCTTTTAAATACCCTGTACTTGATCTTTTTCACATGGTAACTTTTTTGGATTGTTAGTATTGGTCTAATGCAGCCATGTAATTTGTAGGTCATTTTATTATTCCAAATCATTTATGCCTAGTAATAAACTATTTGACCAATATTGGTTTTCACACATTTAAGTAAGCAGCTTCTTGATTTAAAAATTATTTGTCTATTAGAATTTCTCTTAACCGTATTTTTATACTGGAATCTGGAAGTTGGTATAGCATGATTTTTAAGCAAAGCGTATATGCAAAGATTTGCTCTTAATTTATTGTAGAAACCAACTGAATCCACGTCACGTTTGTAACATTCATTTTAAAAACCTAACTCAGTGTGCCAACATTAGAACACTGTTCAGCATTTTATTAAACGAAACTTTTTTTATATATTCTTGGAAAACGTAATTGAAAAATTTTCATATCTGTAGGAAATTTTAAACCAACAAAATATTTTTATGCTTAGAATATTTAAGTTGCTGTGATTCAAAGATAAATAATATTAAAATTAATTCTTTGTAGTTTTAAATTTAAATAAAAGATGTCCATTAACTTAATATGAAAATAGTTTAATAACAAATATAAATTTTATATTTTCCATAAGGTCAAAAGCAAATAGATTTTCTTCATTTCTGCCTCGTGTTAGATCTCAGAAAAACGTGTGTTGTATGAAGTAGGGACGGCTGTATGAATACACAATGTTGGTATTACGTGCTTGTGGATAGTGCAAAAACTCATCTTAGTGCATCTCATGGCAAAAAACCTGTTTTTACAAGTAGTTCTGTAAAACGTGGCATCCTGTGGCATCGCAAGGATATTACTTAGGTCCTTCTTCTTTTACGATCTTCTTACAGTTTTAGATTTTTCTTCTCTGTTAGTCTTAAGGGGGTTTCTCTAAAATTTAGTGTGAATGCTCTTAAATAGAAATATATCCTGTTCTAACCCAAACTTTAAAAAAGACGTATTTGACTTCTAAGTTCTATTCTGCTTCTTTAAAGCCATATATATGATTTGCTACTTAGTCTAAAGATTATTATATCTCATGACGTTATAATTTGTGAATAAATAATATAGTATTTAATTCATTTAATGTTTATCTCCAACTATTAATGTTGGATAATTTAATGTTTATTTCCATCGTTATTGGAGATTAAATGAAGGCACTATTAATGTTAGATCATTTAATGTTTATCTCTTACGATATTGAAGATGAAATAAAGGCACTATTATTTTTGGATCATTTAATGTTTATTTCCAACGTTATTGGAGATGAAATAAAGGCACTATTAATGTTGGGTAATTTAATGTTTATCTCTTACGATATTCAAGATGAAATAAAGGCACTATTAATGTTGGATCATTTAATTTATTCTACAACGTTATTGGAGATGGAATAAAGGCACTATTGATATTATAGGATAACTTACTTCTGAAATTAATTCCATAGATAGCTCAAGGCTGGTTTAGGGTGAATGTGGCTGTGTTCTGAAGCTTTAGGATAACGTTTGTTCTTCATCTTGTTTTGATTTCTATTTGTAATAGATTTTTAAAAAACTTAGTATCTTCTAGCAGTACCCTCCTTACTTCTTTCTTTTAAACTAATGCTTTCTCTCAAGTAAAGAAAAGAAAGTAGAGTAAAGAATGCTAGACATTCTTTACTCTTTTTAAACATATCAGTGTAATTAAGATAAAGCTTGCAGAAAACTATCTAATAGATTCGGTTTAGTTATAAAGCGATCTTCTACTGTTTTTCACATTTCCTCCCACCAATTTTCACATGCAACCATAAGTCATCAATAGGTTAATTTTCATTTACACTTTTAACATATTAGACAAAAAATTCCATTTTAAATGGGGTTTCCATCAGCGTAGAACCCTGAGGGGTTAGAAGGCCCCAAAACGGACATTTTAGTGCTAAAACGTGTATTTTCACATGCAACTTTAAGGCATCAATAGGTTAATTTTTATTTACACTTCTAACATATTAAGCAAAAAATGCCATTTGAAATAGTGTTTCCATCAGCGTAGAACCCTGAGGGGTTGGAAGGCCCTAAAACGGACATTTTCGTGCTAAAACGTGTATTTTCTGCTTAAACTAGACTTATATTTTTCTTTCCGCAGGATTAGAGAAGAAAAATTAAGCTCTAAGTACAGTGCTTAACTAAGTTAAAATTATTAAGTTTATGAAGATTATAAACTCATTAAATATCTAATAAGCCACAGTGTGGTTTCAAGTTAAAAAAAAGTAAGTGCCTCATATATTTAGAAAAGAGGCTTAACATTAGCGTGCATTACCGAATTTCTCTAAAAAATGCTGCGCTAAAATCAACAAGTTGAAAGTTTAAAAATTCAAATTATGAGTTGTTTTTAAAAAAAGCTTGCTTGGATCCATTAAGTATAAAAATTTAAACAGGCCTGTGCGAACCGTTAGTGCTTTTAACGATCGATGCCGTTGCGGGGGTTTTCTACAAATAATCCCGCATTTATACTATATTTTTTTTCTTTTATTCCTCTTTTTGAGCTATGCTCATGTAAATCTTATACTTTATCATTTATCAATGTCAATTATCAGTAAGCTGTAGAAAAGCTATGTTGAGATTTCATTTACAAATGTTGATTTTTCTTTGAAATTTTCTTATTAGTCGGAATTTTATTTTCTTGTCTGTTTCATTTAAAATTGTTGTATTTTTCATATCCTGTGAACAAAATTTTTTGGGATGTATCATGTGTCTTAAAAGGTGATCAGTAATGACTTACCTAGTTTTATTAAAGTTTTTTGGACTTAATAAAAGTTAAAGACTTTTAAGAAGTATTTAAAAATCTTCTAGTTTAAACTATCAACAAATGTTAAACATATGGTGGAAATAAAGAAGTTTTTTACGCTTAAACCGGTAGGTTCGTATTAGCGTTTCCCCTGACTCAAAACTCACTTAACTCCACCCCTAAGTTTGTACACACCCAATCATCTAGGAAGCACAATCTCCGTACATGGCAACACATATTTCTTTTCACAATGTGCCCAGTTTGTCTAGCCCAACCAGACTACCCAAACTCACAGCTCAAGTTAGTGCCGCGACTAGTTCACAATGGGCCAAGTTCATCTAGACCAGCTAAATTCTAGGTCGGCTCACAGCTAAGCCAACGCTGACTACCAGTCCAACAGTGTGGTTAGTTCATCTAGTCTTACTAGCTGCTCTGATCACATTAGTCTCACTTGGTCCGCCCCCGTTTAACTAGTCTCACCAATCTCATCAGCACCTCTAGGTTCACCAGACTCTAGCTAAGCTCACCGCTCTAGCTAGTCCAGCTCCCCCAACAGAGAACCTTGGCAAGCCTCACGTTAGTGCGTGCGCAAACTCATTCTTTAGCCCTGACCTGAAAGTCAAAGCTCCGCAGTGCTATACTAGGAGACGTCTGTCTTCAAGAATCGAGCTCTTCGTTTCTAGTCACTTACGTTCTTCGTGTCACCACCTTCACTTTCACTAAGTTTTCGGACATACCGCTCAGTATACCTTTCCAACCTTCATCTCCATCAGCACGTCGAACCTAAACTTTTAGTCTTATCTCAGATGAAACAGAAAACAAACCCGCATTTGCGGATAAGGAGCCAAGAAGTTAATTATTATTATTAAATTTATTTGCCATGAGAATTAGAATTAGTGTTAGGTAAATAATTTTATTGCAGAAATCTCCAAAAATAAACTAACAAATCTGATTCTAAAATATTTCCTATAATAAATTCTAACAGGTTTGTTTACTTTAATCAAATCAGCCAAGTGTTGTTTTTGTTTTTCATTGTAAAATATTATGATGTCTTATTTTGAGCAAGAACAGAGGCTTATTACTGATTTTCTGAAGAAGGAAATCAAAGTCATGCTGTTTCTATTCATTTTTTAAGCTGACGGAACGAAGTTGTTCTTTTCAAACAACAAGTCCTGTCCTCAATTTTTTCTCTTTTGTTTTTATTAAAGGTAGCTGTCACTGGTTTCCATTGATTTCCCTTCTCTATCCTAAGTAAAAAGAGCTGGTATTGTAATATAGCAAAAATATGACCCTAATTTTTTTTCTTTGTTTTCTAATAATATATTGTTTTTGAGTTTTGTTGTTGATTTTGAAATGTACTTATTAAATTTTACTCAATAAAGTTTTTATTAAGCTGGAAAGTCAAATATCATTTAATATAACAACAATAACACAAATTAGTACCAAATATAAAAATTGGAAAATTGATGTTACATTTTTTCTGCTGGAATATCTTATAGATTTTTGTATCACGATTATTAAAAACAGTTTGTTTAATAAAACGCTTGCATATTATTGCTTTTATTATACCATTGCGTTAGGAACGTAGGCACGCAAGGAGAAGCACACACGTACGTCTACGGCATGCGGATCTCCACGTCACAAATATTTTGTGTTGTAATTAATTATTTAATATTGTAATTGTCATTGAATTGGGGATTAACTAAAAAAATGTTTCATCACTATTGACTTTAATGTTATAAACGTGTAGAGAGAAAAGAGTGTCAGACGATGTTTTATTCCTCTGAAACATCCTTTTAATTAGATGTTTAAAGGATTTATTAGTATGTAGTGCATACTCCTACTTGAACTTAACTTTATAAAGCATTTTTATTCTTATAACTTCATTAAAAGAAAATCGTTTCATTTATAATTTATCTTCTGACTTAAAAATCAATAATTTTAATTGATTAATTTACTTGATCAAGTTTTACTAAGTTTTGAAAGGTATTTTATTCTTTGAGTTAATTAAGACTTATTCAGTTGAAAGGCAAGGCTACTGATTCTACCTCTTCATTTCCTTTATCAAAACTTCTACAACCTTCTTAGGATTGTTGTAAAAATATCTTTGGATTAAAGATATAAAAACTTTTGCTTTAGACTGTTTTTTATAGGTTTATTACATTGTTTTTTTTTTAATTATACATTTTTAAACGTTAAGTGATAATGCACTCACCATAAAAGTGTTTAATATCTAAAATCAACAGTTTGATCAACTAAGGGTTTTATACTAAGAATCGATAAAAGTATATTCAGTCCAATATACAAAACTACTTTGGTTCAATTCATACCTTATCAGTCTAAACAGCTCTCCGGATATTAATATTAGCTCTAAACAATATTAAGACTTAAATAAAAAACTTAAGAGTATTTTCCCCTAAAGTTTGACCAAAGATAGTTGAAACTATCTTTGGGAGGAAATAGTTTTCCTTACAGAATTTTCCCACCATCAATAATTTTAATAACTCCACTGTTGTAATTTCTTTTCAAGAAATCATAAGAAACTTATGTATTTTTTGCTCATAAAACCTACCTAGTTAACTAAATTAAAACAGTAAAACAATTAATAATAAAAAGATTTTTTAACACTCGTACTTTTTAATTTAAATAATCAAGTATAAAAATATTCGTGTAAACTGTCTGACTAAATAAACTTTGACAAGACATTGTGGCAGAACACTAAACTCTTCAAAAACCCCTTAATATAATTTGACTTAAAATTAAAAAGGTTGTATTTACCGCAAGTTGAAGAAGCAATCGAAGAATCAGCTACCGTCGATACTTGCTGTTGGATATGAATATCCCTGGACCGGTTTCGGCATAACGCCATCATCAGCAGGCGGGGCAACACTCGAGCTCTCAACTAATAAAGTTATATCAGGCAGGCGAGTGTTGCCCCGCCTGCTGATGATGGCGTTATGCCGAAACCGGTCCAGGGATATTCATATCCAACAGCAAGTATCGACGGTAGCTGATTCTTCGATAATTTGACTTCTTTACTTATGTTACACTGTAAAAAAATATAAAACACTACACAAAGATCTGTAAATATTGATGATTTTCATAACTTATGTCAACTTATTCTAATTTGTAATTTTTTTTTAAATTTATTTCTTATTTTATACATTTTAAATATTTGATGTTTGTTTTTATAAGTGCAATAACTAAAGAGGTTATACTTGGAAGATTTTATAACCATCTAGCATTCTATGTTTTAAAGTACAAAAGTTGTAAATGGATATAAAGGAACATTTTACTACAGTTAAAGCTACAAAACTTGGAGTAAGCCAAACTATAATTCATTATAATATGTATTTATGTCCAATGATAGTTATCAAAAATAAGGGTGTTTTAATTAGGTTTGTATAATTTTTTTGTGAAGTTGGTAAAATTGATTGCTTATATTAATATTATTTTATGATTTTCATATAACGCTTATTTTCGTATTGCTTGTTTTTAAATTATGAAGAGCTATTTTATACAAATTTTCAAGTTGGATACTTCTTTGTACTACAACATCTACTATTGTCTTTTAACCCTTTTCACGGGGAGTAAAACTGGACTTTACTCCCCCAAAACTCATCTTTCAAGACCTTAACAGTTACTTTACCTTGTTTATACGACCTCATGGGGATTAAGATGTTTTTGTGCTCTAGGCAGTAAATAACAATTTTACAACTTCCTTTATTATAAATTAAAACATAAAACAAAAACAAGTCTATTGCAAACTATAATAATTTTAAATATTTATTACTTGGTTTTATTCTTTGAGCTATATATCTATTTTTATGTTTGTTTACTTTGGTTTCAATTGTCCTGCTTTTAGTTGGGTATTTGTTATGTATAAACATCATAAAATAGATCGTAAAGTTAACTTTATTATTGTATATTACTAGCCTTTGTCCTACTTTATTCTGTCTAATTAACATTATTGTTTGATGTATAGTAATGCTAAAACTACTTCTACTAATACTATACCCTTAAATTCAACTCAAATGTTTTAGATCAACCCACTCAAATATTTGAACTTTTATTAGTATGGTTGAGTGTCAATTCTTGTACTTATTGGGTTTACGATGTAAAAATATTGATCTACAGGCATTTAGGTAGTAATGCTCACCTTAAAGATTGGTTACAGACATTTTTATCATGATTATTGTCTTCTGAGACTCTATCAACATTTTCCAAAATGATGCTTTTTCATGTGCTTTCGCTCGATTCTGCTACCACTGCAATATTTTTTGTTTACCTCTTGTTGAAACGTAGGTTATATTTAAATATTAGGTCAGTCATCTCCCGTTAATTTTAATTGAATATCCTTAAATGTTATTGAAAGTAGCTAAGATATTTTTGAAAGTGTGTAATAAAATTTGGAATATCACTACAATTAAATTATGTTCTAAGGTTGATCGAAACTATTTAAATTTAAAATATTTAAATATATAAATAAAGCAGGGCCGAAGTAACTCTACTTTAGGTATCGGGTAATCCCTATATTCTGAAATTGAGCATGACATTGGCTCTTTCCTATATTTTTAGGTTGAGCTCGACGTTGGGTAATCGCTATATTCTGAAGTTGAGCACGAGGTTGGGTAATTTCTACATTCTTAGGTTGAGTAAAACAAGACCTAAGTAACTCTACTTTAGACGTTAAGTAATCCCTATATCCTAAGGTTGAACAAATTAGGACTGAAGCAATTTTAATTTAGACGTTGTTTCTAATTTAATTTATACGTTTTAGATAGGTAATAACAAAGGATGAAGAAATTAAGAACAAAGTAACTCTACTTTAGATGTCGAGTAATCCCTATATTCTAAGGTTGAGAAAAAATGAATCAAAGTAATTCTACGCATTCATGTTATGAAATATGAAATTTTAAGTAATGCGAGGAAAAGTTCAATGATTTTCCGTTTTTTTAAGAAACTTGACTATGTATAAGTCCATTTCATGTTTAAATCCTAAAACTAACAAGTATAACAAGCAGTAAAAGAAGAAAAATAATTTTTCTGATAGGAACGGATTGCGGTTTGCAAGGACCTTATCTGTTGGTTGCCGAGGTAACATAGGGTTGAATATATCTGATTTTCCGCTCTCTCAGACCACATTGGTTCAGGTTACTTACCTATGGATTTAGAAACCCTTTATACAATGTATAGTCCTTATCTTATACTCACCTTGCAATTAGCTCTTGTAATGAATTGTGTTTGTTTTATCTCTGTATAATCTTTTAAGATGATTATTACATAGAGATAAAGGAAATAGATACTACTTGGAAGAGACATAACTTCGAGTTGAAACGATTTGCGTTGTTGACATTGTTGTAAATATCGATTTGTTTCTCTATATAAGAGAAAATACAATTCTAAGTATTACCAATACCAATATCAGTATCAAAGTGGCTTTAATTTTTTTATGGGAAATAACAAAAAATGCATCCAATATTGATTTTTTAAAAAATAAAATTCGCTAATATGTTGTTTAAGATCATGAAATGTTAAAGCCGAAACTATAAAAAAGCATATTTTGTCTCGTGGAAGTATTATATCATAGATATAGATGTTATATATCAACTCTACATGTCATAGATTTTTGTGGAAAATTACTTGTTTATGGCTTTAAACATAAATTTATAATGAATATGAATCAATAGCTTGGTAGAAAAATGGCCGGACTTTGGGGATACTAGTATCAATATTCTCAAAATTATAATAATTAATTTTAAACACATTTTGTTGTTATGGTAAGTTCTACTTTAACTATTCTAAGTAACCAAAAGTGGTAACCAAAAAAAAAAAAAATTTAAATTACTTACACAAGTCAACTTACTGAGGAAACAAAGTATTTTGGAAAATCTAGAATCAGGTTTCCTTGAATAGTTTGTTTTTAAGGATTAAATGTTGGTGCATTTGAAGTGTTCCAGCCTGTAAAATGTGATTGGGGCAACTATATTGCGCTTATTTATTAAAATATATTAGTTGTATTTATTTGCCACTCGAAATAATAGTTTTTTATATCTTTTGTTTTAAATTTCAACCTAAGTAATACATTAACCAAAAGCCTATTGGTCACTGTTTGTCTACGGATAAAAAAGTTTTAAACTTGTCCGTTCTTTAACCTTTTTTTCTAGTTTCTTTTTTTTACCTCTTACTTAAATAAATGATATGAATAGTTTATACGGGTCAGAGATAGGCAGGATGTTCAAGAATAGTTTGGAGGCACAAAACCCCCTTAAACCCTGGTTAAAGAATTCAAAACCCTTTGGTAGAGAAAACACGGTTAAGACTGGCCCTTGTGACCCTAAATTTTAAGGAAAAAAGATCTCTTGTATCTTTAGTTTTACATTCAACTTGAAAGCTCCACGTGAAAAACCCTTTTATAAATGACAAGCATACTATGATATTTAGTTTATATAATCATTTTCTTAATTTTAATTACTTGCCACTTTCCATCTATTTAAAATATCACCATCTAATAATCCTTTTAGACTAATTTACATTTTTACTTTTTCTCATTTACACACCGTAGGTATAAAAATATGTATTGTGATTGCCAAAAAATCCAAAACCAGAATCACACCCAAATTATTAGTTTCAGGAGTTTTTAGGCTACTGATTCTAATTATTTAATAACATCGAGCGAAAAATCGGGTTCGCTCTAGTCAACGTATCTTTTTCTTAATAATTTATCCCTCACTCTTCCGAACTTAAGAATAACACTCACAATTATATAATAACATAATATTATAACATTAAAATATATATAATGTTATTAATATCATGCTATATACATAGACAACATAAGCAACATAAAAGATTATTACTAACAAATGTTTGCATGGTTTGGGAACATCAAGTATCAAAACTTGACTTATTTGGATATATTAACTCAAATCATTTTTGAGTCATGTTACCCTCTTCTTGATACTATGGAGTCTGAAATTAGATAAATAATTAAGTATGTGGCAGCATAGAATTTATCCTCTCTATATGGACTCACGTTGCTTGTTCTCAGAATATAAGGTTTGGCTTAAAATAAATAAACGATAATGAATCGCTATCGACTTACAAGCACTACTTTTCAGCTCCAAGTTCACGAATTATTTTTTTTTCATTTCTACTATTTTAGATTGGCTCGGAATGTCGAATCATCATATATGCGGCTTATTGAACGAACGTAAGTGAGTTCTTACATTTCAAAAGATTGGGACGGCGCGTATGTTTGTTTGTATGTTTGTATGTTTGTTTGTGTGTTTGTTTGTACGTGTCGCGATAACTGCCGTAAAAATTGACCGATTTTGATAAAATTTTGTATACAGGTAAAACTAATTATGTGTCAGAGCTGTATAGTTTTTGGTAATATTCCGAAAAATATTTTCAAAATGGCAGCCAAAATGGCGGACCGGATAAAAAAACATTTTGAGCGAAAAAATCGTGTTGTATATCGTTTGAAAGCTCTTAAAGAGTAGAAAAAGAAAATATATGTTTCATGGTCAAAATTAAAAAATTTTTTGAAAAATTTAAAAATGGCGGCTAAAATAATGAACCCAAAAAATTTAAAATTGAAGGAATAACTCGAATAATATATCGTTGTAAAGCTCTTGATTAGTAGAACAAAAAATGTTATATACTAAATTCCGAAAAATTCAACATGGCGGCCATAATTTAATATAATAATTAGTTTTTACTAATTTTATAAGAATTTACAAGATAAAGATCTATTGTAATATACTTTAGATACTTTTATACAAGTAAAATTAACTATATGTCAGAGCTGTATAGTTTTTGGTAATAGTCCGAAAAATATATTCAAAATGGCGGCCAATATGGCGGACCGGATAAAAAATTTTTGAGCAAAAAATCGTGTTGTATATCATTTAAAAGCTCTTAAAGAGTAGAAAAAGAAAATATATTTTTCATGGTCAACATTTCAATTTTTTTTATTAATTTAAAAATGGCGGCTAAATTAATAAACTCAAAAAAAAAATTTAAAAGCGAGCCTTCTTTTACCATTTATTATTATAAATATACGCGAGCCTTTTTTAATATGCATTAATATTAAATATAAGCAATCTAGCGAGCGAAGCGAGCCTATTTTACGTTGTATTATACAATATAAGCAATGTAGCGAGCGAAGCGAGCCTTTTTAACTATGCATTAATATTAAATATAAGCAATCTAGCGAGCGAAGCGAGCCTTTTTTACAATATATTTTTATTTAAATATAAGCAAACTAGCGAGCGAAGCGAGCCTATTTTTACGTTGTATTATTATAAATATAAGCAATCTAGCGAGCGAAGCGAGCCTTTTTTACTATGCATTAATATTTAATATAAGCAATCTAGCGAGCGAAGCGAGCCTTCTTTACTATGTATTATTATAAATATACGCAATCTAGCGAGCGAAGCGAGCCTCTTTTACTTGCATCAATATAAATCTACGCAATCTAGCGAGCGAAGCGAGCCTTATTTACAATATATTTTATTATAAATATAAGCAATCTAGCGAGCGAAGCGAGCCTATTTTTAACGTTGTATTATTATAAATATACGCAATCAAGCGAGCGAAGCGAGCCTTTTTAATATGCATTAATATAAATTTACGCAATCTAGCGAGCGAAGCGAGCCTTTTTTACAATATATTTTATTATAATATATAAGCAATCTAGCGAGCGAAGCGAGCCTTTTTTTATATATTTTATTATAAATATAAGCAATCTAGCGAGCGAAGCGAGCCTTTTTTTAACTTTGTATTATTATAAATATAAGCAATCTAGCGAGCGTAGCGAGCCTTTTTTACTATGTAAATATTAAAGATACCTAAACTAGCAAGCGATGCGAGCCTTTTTGAGTTTATACTTTAAAATAGTATAGCATCCGAATGTTTTGATAAACTCATTTCGCTTGTTTTAAATTAATATTTTTTTTATGTATTCTTTGCCGTGAGTTCTTGATGCAACGCATTACTAGTGTAATAAATTGGGTTTGTTTTTATTTTATTAAAATGATATATTTATTTGTCATTTTTGTCAGTTGTATTTTAGACATTAAAAAGAAATAAAATTAGTTTAATATTGGACTTAATCTCTTAAATTTAAAGATTATATTAGACTAGATTAGAAATACCCGAAACAATGGTCCTTCGAGGAAAAGAAATCGCGTGAAGACGCCTTTGGTAATATATTTTTTTGCCTTTATTTTTATGTCACTTAGAAGGAGTGGAGATTAAATAAGGAAAACTTCCAGATAAATATAAGGACTACGTTATGGATGACGTAATTAGGACTTCCTCTACGATAAATGACAATATAGAGGAAGATGTCCAAGATTTAAATATTACAGTCCATAATGTAGAACTAGAACCGATTAACAAAAATGTAAACGTTATGTCCGTCACATCAAAATCAAAAGGTAGGAGTTCAAAGGCTAAGTCTTTAAGATCTGAAATTGAGGAGGAAACTCGAGCATTAAATGAGTTGGCTGAACTAGAGATAGCAGCTGCTAGAGCAGAAGCGAAAGCAGCTGCAGTCATTGCTAAAGCAGAGATGGAGGCTAGGAGAAAGGAAATTGAAACTAGGAGAAGACTTATAGATCAACAACGTGAGCTTAGACTAAGCCATTTGCAAGGCAGTGGCTACCTTAGCAGTAAAGCTAGCTCGCGTAGAGATGAAGTAAGTGAAAACGTTGAGAAAAATAACTCATTTCAGAAAGTTAAAAAATGGTTGACTAAAATTAGACCAGAAAATTCGCAAAATATTGATAATTATGTTCAACCTGAAATAATACAAAGTGTAGGTAAATTAACACTTGCTAAAAATGACGACAACATTTCAGATATTAATAAAATAGATGAAAAGATATATGGCAAGATAAATCACAAAGAAAGTGATGACAGATAAATTATGACATGATGAATGATATTAAGGTCAATAATAAAGAATAATGATACGAATAATAAAAATGAACCAAAAGCAGGTTCTTCTAAAGTAGAAAATTTTAAACCAGACTTCCCGGTACATGTATGGTGCAAGCAAACAGCCAAACGAGAATTGCCAACCTTCGGAGGGGAAGTTGATCAATGGCCACTGTGGATCGCAGAATTCAAGAGATCTACAGAAACATATCATTTATCAGACTCCGAAAATTTATCCAGACTCCAAAAATCGTTAAAAGACAAAGCAAGACATGCTGTACATTCATTATTAATTTATCCAGAGAACGTTTCAGAAATAATTAAAATTTTAACTAGACGGTTTGGAAGATCAGACTACATTATAGAAACAATGATAGGGAAAATACGCAGTTGCCCTTTCCAGAAAGAATACAGACCGGAAGCTTTAATAGAATTTAGCGATACTGTTAGAAACCTAGTCGTGACGATAAATTCACTTGATCAAAAACATCATTTGCAAAATCCAACATTGCTGAAAGAATTAATCAGCAAATTATCAGCTAATATGAAACTTAGTTGGGGGCAGCACGTATTAAACCTAGAAACTAATGTTGTATCATTACAACATTTTTCAGATTGGCTTAGCAATATAGCGGAAGTCGCGTCGATAATCACGCCTCTCCAAGAAAAAGATAAAAAATCAAGCAAAGAATACACGTTTGCGGCATATCAACAAAGAGAAAAATATGACAGACATAAACAAAAATATTGTTTAATTTGTAAGAAAGAATGTGCAACGTGGGAGTCTTGCCCTGTATTTTTGAAAGCAAGCGTTGATGAAAGATGGCAGTATGTTACGAAATTTAAACGTTGTTTTTCGTGCTTGTTCAGTCGACATCAAGTGAAACAGTGCAGAGCAAAAAGTAAATGTGGAAAAAATGGATGCGAACTTAGACACCACTCTCTCTTACATAAAGA
This sequence comes from Microvelia longipes, assembly GCA_018340805.1. NCBI lineage: Eukaryota > Metazoa > Arthropoda > Insecta > Hemiptera > Veliidae > Microvelia > Microvelia longipes. Next base: position 43,254,968 of record JACMZG010001911.1, on the reverse strand, counting down.
TAAGAAGAAACTACCAGATTATACCCAGACAAGTACGTCTACAAATGAAACAGAAAAAGAGAAGACTGACACAGACATTGTAGGACATCAGAATGAACGGATAAAAATTTAAAAGTATTACTACGTATCATTCCGATTACGCTATATGGAAACGACAACATAAAAGTCAAAACGTGCGCTTTGTTAGACGAAGCTTCAACGGTAACACTCATAGATGCTAACTTAGCTAATGAATTAAAAATAAAAGGGGATACAGCACCAATAAATATTGCATGGACAAACGAACAAACTTATTCAGAAGATGATTCTAGGATACTTAGCATCAAAATTAAAGGACATGATTCGGAAATTTTTGAATTATAAAGAGTGAGAACAATTTCGAATTTAAAATTGCCAATTCAAACTATAAGAGAAGATCAATTAAAAAGTCGGTGGCCTCATTTAAAAGATATTCCGTTTCAAACATTTACATCAAGACAACCGTTACTACTAATAGGACAGGACAATATCGACTTAACTATTGCCCGCGAGGTTGTTCAAGGACCAAGGAATGCTCCAATGGCGTCCAGAACAAAGCTTGGTTGGGTAGTACACGGGCCGACAAATAGATATTACGACAGAATAGATGACGAATTTATACTTCATGTGAAAGAAAATGATGATAAAGAACTTAAATATTTAATGAAAAATGTTTGAACATGATTTCTTAGATTTAACTAATGCAGCAAAAACTAATAATGAAAAGAAGACTATGACTGAAGAAGACCTAAGAGCAATGAAAATAATAGAAGAAACATGCATACAGACAGAAGATAAGCATTGGGAAGTAGGCTTAGTATGGAAGAAAGATGACATAAAGTTGCCAGAAAGTAAGAAGGCAGCAATTAGAAAACTACATTGTGTTGAAAGGAAAATGGATATGAATGAAAAACTATGTGAACAGTACAGTGAGCAAGTAGAAGATTTTATCAGGAAAGGCTATGCTAGAGAACTAACAGAAGAAGAAGCAAGAAAAAAATCAGACAAAACTTGGTATTTGCCTCACTTTCCAGTCACTAATCCTAGAAAACCTAACAAGTTTAGATTTGTTTTTGATGCTACGGCAAAATCATATGGACAAAGTTTGAATGACAACCTTTTAACAGGACCAGACCTTTTTAATAATTTGATACATCTTTTATTCGGATTGAGACAGTTCAAAATTGCGTTTATAGCGGACATCCAGGAAATGTTTTTGCAAGTTAAATAAAAGAAGAAGATAGACAAGCTCAAAGATTCTTGTGGCGAGGGAAGGAAAGAATTAAACCTCCGAACGAGATGATAATGCAGGTTATGATATTTGGAGCAGTATGTTCACCAACAGTAGCCATGTATGTCACTAGAAAAATGCCGAAAATTTTAAAGAAATATTTCCAGATGCTGTCCATGCTATAAACAAGAAATGCTACATGGATGATTATGTAGATTCTAGAAATACAGTGGAAGAAGCAGTTAAACTCGCAAAAGAGGTTATAGAAATTTTTGAAAACGGAGCATTCAATTTACGAAATTTTGTAAGCAATTCTGAAGAATTTATGAATGAGATTCCAATAGAGAAAAGATCAAAAACATTTCAAAATGTAAAATTAAATTTCGAACCAACTATTGAACGTGTCCTAGGAATGTCATGGGACTGCACGAACGATATATTTACATTTCAGTCAGCTTTACTGAAGCACAAGGAAGACATGATAGCAAAGACGGACATTCCAACCAAAAGACAAGCGTTGACCATCATCATGTCCGTATTTGATCCTTTAGGGTTTTTATCGCCCATAACAATGAAAGGCAGACTTCTTATGCAAGAGATATGGAAAACTAAGACTGACTGAGATGAACCTATAGCATCCGAATTAGTGTCTTTATGGATAGACCTTGTGGAAGAATTGAGACGAATAAAGTCTATGAGAGTGCCAAGATGCTACACAAAAAATTTAGATAAACTATCAGACGTACAGTTGCACGTTTTCTGCGACGCAAGTCTCAGAGGATATGCAGCAATAGCGTATTTACGTCTAACAGACGCTTTTGGAAAAGTAAATGTCATCTTTGTTTTTGCGAAATCAAGGTAGCATCTCTTAACCCTTAACTATACCTCGATTAGAGCTTCAGGCGGCTGTATTAGCGGCTAAGATCTCTAAGGTGGTTATTGATGCACATACAATCCAAATAAACAATATGTTTTTCTGGACAGACTCAACTATTACGTGGCATCGAATAAGAAATAGCCCTACGAAGTATAGTCCTTATATAGCTAGAAGGTTGTCTGAAATTCAGACCCTTACTGATAAAAATCTTGGCATTGGGTACCAACCAAAGACAATGTTGCTGACGAGGCAACAAGGGGGGAAACCTTCAAAAATATAGAACAGATGCGTTGGATCGAGGGTCCCGCATTTTTAAAACTTAACGAAAATGACTGGCCTAAACCTAAATTTGACGAAAAAAATTGAGGATGACGAAGTTAAAAAATATTTTGTTTTTAAATTTACAAGAAACTCAAAGTTTAATAGACTTTTCACGATTTTATTACTATAAACGGGTAATCGATACAATGGCTTATGTAATTAGGTTTCTCAAAAATTGTAGAAAAATTGACTTACAACGTACAAACTATCTGACTGTGGACGAAATAAATTTGGGAGAATTAGAATGTTTAAAAATGTCTCAACGTGAGAGCTTTCGGACGAATATAAATTACTTTTAAATCAAAAACAGATTAAAAATTCTAGTCGACTCTATGAGTTGAGTCCTATTTTAGAAAATGATTTACTTAAAGTAAATAGTAGAGTTAAAAGAAGTCCAAACTTGGACGAGGAAGTCAAAAAGCCAATAATATTAGACTCAAAACACAGACTAACCAAACTACTGATTAAAAATTATCATTTAAAGTTTTTACACCAGGGTCAAGAAACGATTATTAATGAACTCAGACAGAAGTTTTGGATACTTAACGTTAGATCAGCGGTGAGAAGTTGTGCCAGAGCTTGCATAGACTGTCAAAAGAACCGTGGCAAACCAGCTGCACCATTGATGGCTCCATTACCGACATGCAGAGTGACAAAATATTCTAGACCATTCACTGCTGTAGGGTTAGACTACTTTGGCCCTATAGAAGTTACCATCGGACGAAGACGAGAGAAAAGGTATGGAGCACTGTTTACATGTTTAGCTATCCGAGCCATTCATCTTGAAATTGCAACGTCACTGACAACCGACGGAGCTATTATGGCTATCAGGCGAATGGCTGCTAGAAGAGGATATCCACAAGAAATTCACTCGGACAATGGGACTAATTTTAAAGGAGCGTCAAAAGAGTTAAAACAACTACTCAACAACATAGATAATGACGTCATTAGTGCCTTTTGCGCGGGAGAAGGAGTGAACTGGCACTTTAACACACCGTTAGCACCTCACATGGGCGGTGCTTGGGAAAGAATGGTTAGAAGTGTTAAAACAGCCTTAAGAGTGGCTCTTAAAGAAAGACCACTAAAAGAAGAAACATTGTCTACCGCGTTGTGTGAGGTAGAAAATATTATTAACAGCCGACCACTAACATACATTTCTCCAATTCCGAATGATGTAAGACCAATAACACCCAATGATATTTTAATCGGGAATAAAGCTACCTTACCTAATTACCTAAACATCTCGATCAGAAAGCAATGGCAAATAAGTCAAGAAGTAGCTGACAAATTCTGGGCAAGATGGCTTAGAGAGTATGTTCCCATGTTAGCGCCTCGAAAGAAGTGGAGAGAGGAGACTCCTAACTTGAAGAACGGAGACATGGTTAGAATTATGGACCAAGATCAACCAAGAAACGTCTGGCTTGATGGAGTAATTATAAAAACACACCCAGGTCATGACGGAAAAATACGATCGGTTGACATTCAAACAAAACTGGGTACTTATCACAGACCAGTTGTAAAAGTAATTAAAATCGATCTTGTTAAGCAATTTCTATAAGAAATTATTTATCAAGTATTTTCCGGGAGTTAAATGTTTAAATTAATTTGATTTTAAATTAATTTAAATAATTTGTTGTGGTTACGTATTTAATTATTTAATTTGTTTATCCTTGTTTTGTTTGTTTATCCGCCAAAATAAAATTCAAAATTATTTGCATTTTTTTAAAAGGAGTTACTTTTGAAAGTAAAATTTGGATCTTTTAGATTAAAAAAAAAAGATTACTTTTTGCGGCCCGGAGAATGTAATAAATTGGGTTTAATTTTATTTTATTAAAATGATATATTTATTTGTCATTTATTGTCAGTTGTATTTTAGACATTAAAAAGAAATAAAATTAGTTTAATATTGGACTTAATCTCTTAAATTTAAAGATTATTTAGACTAGATTAGAAATACCCGAAACAACTAGTATTTGAACGAACGTAAGTGAGTTCTTACATTTCAGAAGATTGGGACGGCGCGTATGTTTGTTTGTATGTTTGTATGTTTGTATGTTTGTGTGTTTGTGTGTTTGTTTGTACGTGTCGCGATAACTGCCGTAAAAATTGAACGATTTTAATAAATTTTGTATACAGGTAAAACTAATTATGTGTCAGAGCTGTTATAGTTTTTGGTAATATTCCGAAAAATTTTTCAAAATGGCAGCCAAAATGGCGGACCGGATAAAAAAAAATTTGAGCGAAAAAATTGTGTTGTATATCGTTTTAAAGCTCTTAAAGAGTAAAAAAAGAAAATATATGTTTCATGGTCAACATTTTAAAATTTTTTGAATAATTTAAAAATGGCGGCTAAAATAATGAACTCAAAAAATTTAAAATTAAAGGAATAATTCGAGTAATATATCGTTGTAAAGCTCTTGATTAGGAGAACAAAAAATGTTATATACTAAATTCCGAAAAAATTCAACATGGCGGCCATAATTAATATAATAATTAATTTTTACTATTTTTATAAGAATTTACAAGATAAAGATCTATTGTAATATACTTTAGGTACTTTTATACAAATAAAATTAACTATATGTCAGAGCTGTACAGTTTTTAGTAATATTACGAAAAATATTTTCAAAATGGCGGCCAATATGGCGGACCGGATAAAACAATTTTGAGCGATAAAATCGTGTTGTATATCGTTTTAAAGCTCATAAAGAGTAGAAAAAGAATATATATTTCATGGTCGACATTTCAAATTTCGTTGAATAATTTAAAAATGGCAGTTAAAATAATGAACACAAAAATTTAAATTTAAGGAATAACTCGAGTAATATATCGTTGTATTATGATAAATATACTCAACCTAGCGAGCGAAGCGAGCCTTTTTTTCTATGTATTATTATAAATATAAGCTTTCTAGCGAGCGAAGCGACCCTTTTTTACTATGTATTATTATAAATATAGCAATCTAGCGAGGGAAGCGAGCCTTTTTCACATGTATTATTATAGATATAAATTCTAGCGAGCGAAGCGAGCCTTTTTTACTTTGTATTATTATAAATATAGCAATCTAGCGAGCGAAGCGAGCCTTTTTTACTATGCATTATTAACATGTACACTCTAGCGAGCGTAGCGAGCCTTTTTTTTACTCTGCATTATATAAATCTACGCAATCTAGCGAGCGAAGCGAGCCTTATTTACTATGTATTATTATAAATATAAGTAATCTAGCGAGCGAAGCGAGCAATTTTACTATTATTATTATTATAAATATACGCAATCTAGCGAGCGAAGCGAGCCTTTTTTTCTATGTATTATTATAAATATAAGCATTCTAGCGAGCGAAGCGAGCCTTTTTTACTATGTATTATTGTAAATATAGCAATCTAGCGAGCGAAGCGAGCCTTTTTTTCTATGTATTATTATAAATATTCGCAATCTAGCGAGCGAAGCGAGCCTTTTTTTAACTTTGAATTATTATAAATATAAGCAATCTAGCGAGTGAAGCGAGTTTTTTTTACTATGCATTATGATAAATATACGTATTGTAGCGAGCGAAGCGATCCTTTTATACTATGTAAAATGTTAAAGATACCTTAACTAGCAAGCGAAGCGAGCCTTTTTGACTTTATACTTTTAAATAGTATAGCATCCGAATGTTTTGATAGACTATCTTCGCTGGCTTTAAATAAATAATTTTATTTGATGTATTCTTTTGACGTGAGTTCTTGATGCAACGCATTACTAGTATTAACTTTAATACTACTTTCTTGACTGTTTCATATTTATAAAACACACATTGACAACATGTTATAATTTACTATTATTATTTATTCTTATGTATAGGTATATCTATTATTCCAAGAGCCAGACCTAAAAAAAAGACTCATTTTGTAATACTTAAAACCAATTTTTTCTGAACAGATGCCTTAAATTATAAAGAAAAAGATGGTCTGCCTACCCAGAGTAAATAACAGAAATTTCAGTTATCTTAAGTGGTTCCCTGTAGGTCGTGTGCGAAACATGAAGAGAACATTTTTAAAGCCGATAAAAGTTACTATAATTCAAGTGTTTTTTGGTAAAAATCGAAAGGAAATTACAGCTAAAGTTAATTAAACAGCTAAAGTTATGACATTTAGTCAAAAAATGCACAAAAAGTCAATATGTTTTTGGAAATTTAGCTGACTGCATAAATTAACCATTTATTCGTATTTTTAAAAGAAACACTACTTTGGTTGGAGTCATTCGTCGTTGGAGTCATATGTTTCTCTCACGACTTTATTGTTTTAACAATCGATTCTTGCGAAAGGTGTCGGGCGTCGCTACACCCGCACAAACCCGTTTGAAATTATTTCAAAGACGGTTAAACTTACAAATATGGCCAAGCCAAGAATACCAAAAGGCCGCTTTGTGAGGTTTGTTTTTCTTTAAAAATTAAGGCAAATGTTCCTTATTATTATGAGAACGCACTACAGTCAAAACAGCTGAAACGATTTGAATAAAACTTAGAACAAAATGAAGTTTTAACTTTTTAGACTTCATAAAATATCCAAAAAGGTGTCTCAAAATGAGAACCCTATTAAAATGTTAAATAAAATCTCCAGATAGTTAAGGTTTTTCTAAGAGCACAGTAAAATGCATTCACATATAGTATACAATAAGCTGCAAGATACACAGTATACCAATCACTGAATATGACTAAAATTAGTTTAAAACAACGTAATAAAAAAAAACTATTATACGAATAAATCATAGATATACCTAAACATCAGTAAAAATAATAATAGTAAATTATAAGATTTTGTCAAGGTATGTTAAAAGCCAAGAACAAAATAAGAGGAAAAATAAATATAAAACAGTCAGTATGAAAGTTAATTATATATATCTGTATATAATTGAATGTATCACGGGAGACAAAAGTAATTACACCCGTCATCAATTTCCTTCCCCGGCTACGCCTCTGGGTTTAAAGACCATAGTTTCCTCGGCTTACGCCTTAGGAACCAACAAGAAATCAGGCGTAATGAATCTCTTTTCTGGCGACTACCTCAGTCGTTTACTCTATTCTCAGCCGTCTTTTTTATTTTTTCTATATTCGTTTAAATTTTTTAATATTAGTTTGTTTTTTCAATATTTGCATAACAGGAAAACAGTTCGAAAATGGAAACTAATACCTATTCTTTGAAATTCAATTGAAGCGACCTTAATTAACCGATAAGGAAATTCGGAGTCCATAAATTCGAATGTCTTAATTTATTCGTAGAATTAAATTAAACATCAAATAGAATGTTGGTTTTCCTGTTACTAGGATTGCAATGACGTTTGTCACAAAGATAATTCGAGTTTTTATAAACCAACCAATAGCCCAAATAGACCAAGAGCCCAGGGGTGTTTTGTTAATAAAAAGTGTAATGGCTGGAACCGGTCTCAATTTTTCGTAAATACCTTCCTGATCAAGGGTCTGCAATTCTGCCGACTCGTATTTGATGGGTGACCCAGGCAGATGAACTTTAAAGGTCAAATTTACCACCCAAGTTAATAAAAAGTGTAATGGCTGGAAACGGGTTTAATTTTTCGTAAATACCTTCCTAAACAAGGATCTGCAATTCAGTCGACTCGTATCGGATGGGCGTCCCAGGCAGAACGCACTTTACAGGTCAAATTTACCACCCAAAATAACAAACAGTGTAATGGCTGGAACCGGTCTCAATTTTTCGTAAATGCCTTCCTGAACAAGGATCTGCAATTCTGCCGTCTCGTATCGGATGGGTGTCCCAGGCAGAACCTTTGACCCCTAAAGTGCGTTCTGCCTGGGACACCTGTCCGATACAAGTCGGCAAAATTGCAGACCCTTGTTCAGGAAGGTATTTACGAAAAATTGAGACCAGTTCCAGCCAGTACACTTTTTATTAACAAAACACCCCTGGGCTCTTGGTCTATAAGTACAATCTAATTCATTAATAAAGAAACAAAGAGATGTATTTATAATACATCTTGTTAAAAAAATAAAGTTTAATAATAGTTAGTATAATTTTTCGAATTAAAAATTACTTATAAAATCATTTATCATTTAAAAAAAATAGGCAATTTTTCGATTTGTAACAAATTTAAAAAAAAACTTGTTATAATTTATTCAATACATATTAAACAGCGAGAGGGTGGACGACCGCTGGATTAAAACTGTTTTTCATGTATGAGTTTGAGAAAAGCGAGTTCGAACATATAAATTTTCCGAAGAACCTTTTCTCGTATTCCGAGACGATCAAAGCGAGTCTAAAGTGTTAAGGATTGGCTTTGCTTATCCAATGAGGGCAGGGAAAGCTCGAGGAATCTCGCACCATTCTATTATTTTTAAACTTTAATAAAGGCTTTTAAGTTCTGATTTTTCCATTTTATACTATGTCTGATCATGAGTTTGTTGTAAAAGCAAAATATTTTTGTTTTTGGGGGGTTTAAAAAATTCTGACATTTTGTATATTAAGACCTAACACCAATTTTAAATTCTCTCTAGGCTATAAAATAGAATTAAAGTAAATTATTAAATTAATCCACCTTGATGAAAAAAGTTGTATCCTGACAGTGTATAATAATATACATGTGGCAACATTACACTTACAGCAATGCTCTATGTTAAACATCCTTAACGATTCCTTTATTTATGAAAAAAGTTTACTAGTTTCTGGATTTGAAACTTTCAAAAAAAAATCGAATAGAATCCATCAATTAAACCCTTCTAACTATTAATTTCTTTAACATTTCCTCGACTGTCAGTCAAATAAAAACAACATTTGTCCAGAAAATCTGTCTTTAATTTGATTGCTTTAGCCTTTTATAGATTTGATGTTTTGATAGTTATCAAAAGATTTGGTTAAGAAAAAAAAAAGAAATAGCGATAAGAAATGGGTGTGTTTATCCGTTTTAGGGCCAATTATCGCTATCTTATAACTCCCTTCTTAATCCAACTATTATTTTAACATTTAGCTCAATAATCGATTTTCTTTTCTTTTTTCATCGTTCAAAAGAGGGCTTAATTTTTCAAAATAAAAAGGCTGATAGGTTTGATATTTTCGAATAAGTGAATTTTATTTGCTCATTATATTTGTTTAAATTTATTATTCTTTATTTAATCAACTAAGCCGAATTAAACTCAAAGAAACGATTAATTATGAATGAAAATCATATTAAGAATTATATATCAAAGAGCTTTTTTAATAGATGATAATTAGGTACCCTTTACATTTTAAATAAAATTTGACAAGAGACAGACGTCAATAACCTTAGATAAGCAAAATAATAATTGCCGATATTTATTTTGTTATTATCTAAAATAATGTTCTTAAAGCAAATATATAAATTATAGGTAATTTTTAAGGGAATATTTTTTATTAGGAGGTTATATATATATATATATTATTATATATATATATATATATTATATATATATATATATATATATATATTATATTATATATATATATATATATATGTATATATATATATATATATATATATATATATATATATATATATATATATATATATATATATATATATATATATATAATGCTGTCGACCTTCTTACAGTTTTAATACAAAATCGTAAAAAATAAATTACTACTTGTATAGAACCTTAAAGTTTTACTTAAACGTTTTTGTAAACATAGGAAATATTTTCATAAATACTTGCTTAGTTAATTTTAATTAACTATTTAATCACTAACTAACATATATTGCCATAATTATGATTGGAGCAATGTTGTAAATATTAGAAGGATACTGTGAGTATTAGGAAGAAACTGTCAAAATTACAAATATTGTCAAAGGAGGATATTGCGAATATTAGGAGGATATTGCGAATATAAGGATGATTAGGAGGATATTGCGAATATTAGGATGATGCTGTGAATATTAGGAGGATATTGCGAATATAAGGATGATTAGGAGGATATTGCGAATATTAGGATGATGCTGTGAATATTAGGAGGATATTGAGAATATCAGGAGGATACTATAACTATTATGAGGATATTGCGAATATTAGGACGATACTATAAATATTATCTTTACCACAGCTTTCGGCTGATTAGGTCTTGTTAAATTAAGAACTAATAAATGGTTTATTTATTTATTTATAAATATTATGAGGATATTGCGAATATTAGGACGATGATGTGAATATTAGGACGGAGTTTTTAAATGCATAGATATTGGTCCAAGGACTCTGAAATATTAGTTGCGGTTTAAATATTTAATAGTTTTTGTGTTCTCAAATTGATTCGAAATCTGATAATCGTGAATAAAGGCTAGATTAATAAACCACAAAGAGAAATAGATTTTATCGTGTCAATCAAATTTGATTGACAGATCCAATCATTGAATTAGTTATGATTTCTTTAGCTATATTGAACTTAAAGCCTGACGAGACGTCAAGTGGTTCGCCTTTCTCATGTTTTTCTCAATTTATTATTTAGAATATTATTAGTGAATTAACCTTTATAATCTTGGTAATTATGATATTAAAAGACAATTAGGTCTAAGATTTTTAAGTTCTCTAATGAATCGTTAAGCCTTCTTTGTAACAAGAAATGCTAGCTATTATAAAGGCAGAGAATTATTCTTGAGGCTATCATATTGCTATCACAATTCTTTTTATTTTCTCTATCTCTTAAAGGGAGAATAAATATCCGCTACTATTACTCTAAATTTTCGATACTACCTGCGTTTCAAAAACAATAGCATGTCAGTATAATATGAATTATTAGTGTTTTAGCGAATTTCCTTTGGGAAAAAATTCGCTAATGGGATAGGCGTCATGGCGGAATTCGAACCTCGGACCACGACACAAATCCGTTTCAGAGGTCCCTAATGACGAAAAAAAAATTTTCGCGAGACTTTATATATATATATATATATATATATATATATATATATATATATATATATATATATATATATATATATATATATATATATATATATATATATATATATGTATTTCTAGACACTTTCTTGTAAACACTCTATCTTTCGAACGGATTAATATTTTTTAACCAAACTTGGTACAAAAATCAACCTTCGGAAGGACACGAACCCTATTGAAAACCAGGTTTTTGTGACGTCATTAACCCGGTTTGCTGAGTCAGCGAAATTTTAAAAAAATCAGCAAAATTCAGGGTTAATATTTTTTCCCGCGAAAAAGATCAATATTTATGTTTTTTGAGACGCTGAATCGAATGAAACCGGTCCGAAGTCAATACGACCACTCTAAGTGATCTAAAAATCTAAAAAACCATTGTAAATTACCGAAAACCAAAATTTAGGTCGATAAAAAATAAATTTTGAGTAGGGTTTCGTTTTTTATGTAATTTTGGGCGCTGAATCGAATGAAACCGGTCCGAAGTCGATACGACCACTTTAAGTTACAAAAAAGTAAAAAAAACCACAAAAATTATAGAAAACCAACATTACGGTCGTTGAAAATTAAATTTTGAGTAGGGTGTCGTTTTCAATGTTTTTTGGGCCTCTGAGTTGAATGGCAGTGGTCCGGAGTCAATACGACCACTCAAACTTAGGGTACCTGGGTTCACATTCTGGAAGGGTCGATAATTTTTTATAGTTTTTTTTACTTAATATAAGTTTACAACTAGAAAATAATTCTGGCGCGGTGGTCCGCATGTCGGGCGAATTTCCTTTGGATGCGAGCTCTCAAACCCAGAGTACCTGGGTTCAAATCCTAGTAGGGACAATAATTTTTTATCGTTTTTGTACCTAATATAAGTTTGCAACTAAAAATAATTCTGGTGCGGTGGTCCGCATGTTGGGCGAATTTCCTTTGGATGCGTGTTTCAGTGCTTTTTACATTATATAAGTTTACAACTACTAAATAAATAATTCCGGGGCGGTGGTCCGCTGTCGGGCGAATTTCATTTAGAATGCGTGTTTCCGTGCTAAACAACCCATTTCTTGCTTATGCAAGAACCATGCCCATTGCGTGGTTCCGGTTCATGCTTTAGAACTAAGCAGTTACTCAATTGTCAAGCACTGCTCGTAACTTATTTTGTCTGTTTTCAAAGAAAATGCACTAAAACCTTTAATGATTACTGACTAAGCTTAAATATAAGTAACTAAGCTTTAAATTAGTGCAAATAATAGTGCGTACTTCTAATTTTAGAGGCATAGTTTTGTACAACCAACTGGATAATTATGCGCATTTCCTTTGGAAAATACAGACAAAATAAGTTACGAGCAGTGCTTGACAATTGAGTAACTGCTTAGGTTCTAAAGCATGAACCGGAACCACGCAATGGGCATGGTTCTTGCATAAGCAAGAAATGGGTTGTTTAGCACGGAAACACGCATTCTAAATGAAATTCGCCCGACAGCGGACCACCGCCCCGGAATTATTTATTTAGTAGTTGTAAACTTATATAATGTAAAAAGCACTGAAACACGCATCCAAAGGAAATTTGCGGAATCACCGCGCCAGAATTTTTTTTCTAGAATCTGTGAACCAATTTAAAATTAAGGACTAAAGACTAACTATAAATATATAATGACTATGTCTAACTAGTCATTATTTTGAGTTAATAATGTCGATTAATGACATTATATTTTTTTCCCGGATAGCTCAAGAAGACCTAAATTAAATTTATTTTTTTCTAGTAAAAACACATAAGAGATAAAAACGTACATAGTACAGACGCACGCGTTTATATACACTCGGAAAACTTGGTAAAAACCAGCCAAGAGGTCTTTAAAACGCCTGAACGGGTAATTCAACATACTGGTTTAAGTATAATTCCATTACTTAACCTATAAATCTCAAATATAAATAAGTAAGTAAAAATAAGTAAAATCGACACTTCACATAATTTCACTCTTGTGAAAATACCTAATTCATAATTCAGTGTATATTCGGACTCGTTTTGCTTGTCCTTAGACAGGAAATACTAGTTTTAACCCACAGGTAATAAAGTGATCGTACTGTCAAAACAACAATATATTTTTACTTTTCGTCATTTATACCGTAGGTATGTAGGAAAAGTATTTTGTTTGCGAAAAATTTAAAACCGGAATCTCATCGGAATTATCTGTTTCCTAGTTCATAAAGTTTTCTGTCAGTATGTTGGTTTGTGTGTGCGCGCGCGTGTGTGTGTGTCTGTTATAATCTTAGCTCCCAGTGTATTAACGCTAGAGCGTAGAAATTTGTACAGAAATCAGTTTACCGCTATAGTTGTGCTATTAGGAAAATATTTTTTATGACGTCATTAACGCGGTAAAATGTTGCGATCGAGTTTAGGACTCCAGGCAAATATAAGAATAACATATGTGCTAAGTTTCATTTAATTTTTGTCATTAGTTGAATTTTTATCACATACCTTGTGTAGGTTTTTTAAAAAATTGTAAAGATTAGAAAGTAATCCTATTAAATTAAAATTCGTTACAAGTGTATACATTACGTAATAAATAATTACACCAAAATTCATTTCAATAAGAAAAGTATATCCATCATTTTTATGGATAATTGAAGGTAAACAACATATAACGTGTTTATCATAAGTCACGTGAAAGGTGACTTCTGATAATGATACGTAAATATTTACTATCTGAGGACGGCTTCATTCTTCCTCAGATAGTAAATATATAGAGTCCGAGGACGTATTGTAGTATACAATTCGCCCATTGTATATTCTGAAGACGAGCGACACGAGTCCAAAGTAGGAAGAATAACCGTAGCGAATCCGATGCAATAAGGAAAAGTTCCGAGGTACCCTGTGCCCGACTTTTTATATTTAATCAATTTTTAATTTAATTTATACAAGAGTGACTTAAAAATAATAATAATGTAAAAAATATGAAAAACTATCACTGTCGTCTGTCACTCTATGTTAAACATTTTTCCCAGCCAAAATAAATTTGATTTATTCACACACACATTTACCTATTACTACATTTAAAATTTAAAGTAAAATTTAAAGAACACACCCCTACATTATTATTGAAACCAAACTTTTTCTTTTTTAAGTTCTTCCTTAATTTATTTTTTTCAATATAATTTTTCTTTCTTTCCTCTTCCTCTGCTTCGTTATTTTCTTATCTCACCTCTAAAGGAAATATTTAGAACAAAATATTGGTAGCAAGCATGGTCAGTGACTGGATGGGAAACTGCCAGGAATTTAACGAATGTATTTACTATCTGAGTCCGAAGACGTGTTTTAGTATACATATTTCTACACAGCAAATTCGATGTGTCGAGAAAAAGTTACACATTGCTATCTATTCCATAAGCCGTATAATCCAATAATATAAACCTACAACACTGGACTTATTTTAAGAACTTTTTTTAAGCTACGTATAGTGACTAAAAGGGAATGTACTTACTTAATGACTGAAAGACTTTATTTACTTATCACCGAACAATCCAACACCTCACAACTTATTTCGCCAGACTTTAATTAAATCCTACACTCAATGTTTTTAGTTATAATCATCTTTACTCTCCTTTTTTACTTTATATATCTAAAATACATAAAAAATAATTTACTGAAAAAATAAAGAAGATATAATTTTATTGAATTTTTCAACAATATTGATTTACATTATTTAATATGTATTTGGGTATAAATATTTAAATATAATTATTTATTCAATCTATAATTTAGATTATTTTTTATTTATGCTTTGTAAATAACTATTTATATATATATATATATATATACAACCTTTATAAACAATACATTTATTTTTCAGCATCCATTAAACATGATATATTATAACTTGGAATGGTAGGGTTAGTCTGTATCGATTTTTAATGTGTTATAAAATGTTGTCTCGTATATTTTCGTAAATATATTTACGTTATTTTCTGCATACATTAATAAATTATTTGATAGATAAATTTCATGCAAATGATGCTGCACTTTTCCTTGTGTAGGAAAAAACATTGTATTTCACCTTTCCTGTTCTTTTCTTTTATACAAGGTATAAAAAAGGAAAAGTATACTGTTTGTTCATGCTTCTGCCTTCGTAACCGTTAACTTGTAAGCATACAATTTCGGCACAGAACGTATAGGTTTCGCAGCTTAATCTATACTCTCAGTTTATATTAATAATATTTGTTTTAAAGTGATTTGGCTAACTTTAATTATACTTTGGGTATATTGAATGTAAACTCACATAAAGTTGGTCTGTAAGGGTAAATAGCCTGATGAGCCGCAAGGTTCTAAAGCGGATATTTATTTTTTCATTTGTTATGTATTAATACAATAAATCCTAGATTTCACGTAAATTAAAGGATTCAGATAATTTAAAGACCTCCTACACGGTGTTTATCAAGTTGTCTGTCATCAAGCGTTTATGTGTGCATGTGTCTGTATTATCGTATCTTTTGGTAATCGTAAGCTAAAATGTTGACTCTTTAAGTTTTCTTACAACTTGTTTGTACGAAAACTTTTAAGTTAACGGAAAGTCGCACTTTCCGAATAATATTCTTTATAACGTCTTTTACCACCATAAACGACTGAGAGTAAATTAATAAAAATCTAACCACAAAAATGCCTAAAAATATAATATATCTTTTAAATTATGACTTTTGTCATTATTTAAATATATTTGTAAAAAGGGTAACTTTGCCCGGTAACTCAGGGTAACTTGAGGGTAACTCAGGCCTTAGAGCCATCATGAACAGGCTAATCTTTTATGTTCATTGTATGCTATTTTAATTAATTTATAAATAATGATAATTTAATAAAAAAAAATTGTTTGAATTCATTTGTAGGTAGAATTTCGTATCAACTCTTTACAAGTATCTGATTCAATGAATTATACATGCCTACCGAAATCTTTTAGTTCTAATAATTTTAAGTAAATGTATTTTTTATTTATTAATGTTTTTTTTTATTAAAATTATCTTAATTATAAATTAATTTACATAGCATACAATGAACATAAAAGATTAGCCTTTCATGATGGCCCCAAGGCCTGAGCTGAACAGGCGATCAACAACAACTGGCAAAGTTACCCTTTTTACAAATATAGCAATTAAAAAAAAATAAATAAAAATTGCTCACACAAACAAATATTTTTTATTCATGTAAAATTTAAGTACAAAATAATTTAAAATTTAATTTAAAACATGAAATGTAGTAAACATGAATTAGTTAAAACATGTAATGTAGTTAAGTTAAACATGAATGATATGTTAAAATCCAATGTAATTAAAACATGATGGATTTGAACTCATAATAACTTTCTTAAAAAAAATAACATTCCATTTTTTAAATCTTTTAACAGCTTAAACAGTTATAATCAAAATAACTACAAAACTATATCAATAGTTAATATAAGTAGTTATTTTATTAAAGTTATTCTCTAAAATACCTTAATTTATTTTACATTGTTTCAATTCCTATTATCTACCATTATTATGTTAAGTATATATATCCATATTAACATTTAATTTAATATTTTACTTAGTTAAGTCATATGGAGGAGGATTAATGTTACAGGGTTATATAAAGGATTGTAGATTGAGTAGCCATGCCATTAATGTCAGATAATTGCTCCCTCTAAGCATCTGATCTAACTAATTCATAATGTACACTAATTATACACCAAGTAAAACTCTCCCTTTCTAATAATAATCTATGGATTAGTTTTGCTATCTAAATCCATAGCTTGAAAGCTGCTTTAGAAATGGGAAAATATTCAGTGCGTTTAATATGTGGTCAATTCCTTAATAAATAGTGTTGGATTTTTGTTTTAATTATTTAAAACTTTGTCAGAAAATGTAGATTTCATTTGTACATATTACTTTAAAGGGCTTTATTAACTAAAACATTGTATTTTCTACTAAAACACAAGAAACCTACGCGATCGTTTTACATCACTATTTCTGTTCTCTGTCCATCCAAAATTCAACGAATCTACTAGGTAAAATTCGTCATCAGTATGATATTATATTTACTCGACCATTGAAAACTAGGAAAAAATATCTACATAGAAGTTAAGTTAATCTTAACTTTAAGTTACTGCTATAAAGTGAGAGAGTATGAAAACAGAAATGACACTTAATTTAAATTATCAGAGTCGTTACCGTAACTTACACTTATAATTGTTCTATGGTTGGTTCTAAATGTTCAATAACTGGTATTAAGTCTAATTACACCAAAACCACATCTGTGGCTAAGAAACTTTTCTAGACTTTAAAATGAAAACGTGGCCCGTGTTTTTTTTTTAAGTTTGACGGAGAAGATTGAAGAACTTTTTTATTGAAAACGATTTTATTTTCCATCAACTTCCAATAAACGTCGGCAGAGTGCAGATTTTTTAAAGTTGGTTTAATATATAAGTAGACTTAAATACTTATATGGGAAGTTTTATTTGGGAAAGAGGTAGAGGTAGGGAAATAAGTCTTGTAATTAATTCTCGTTGTATCAATGTGGTATACTGTAACACCAGTTGAGCAAGATCGATCTTGAACTTAACACTCATTTTTATGGTCATTTAGAACTAGCTCTTATATCTATAAAGTACCTCTTTGTGTGGTTTTTGCAAGTTTACAAACCTTTATGCCCAAAACAGGCTTTTTTCATTTGGTTTTTGTATTCATAATGAGGTAATTCAAAAACATTCTTATGCTATATCTGAATAAATAGTTTAAATAAAATTCTTTTTTCACAACACTGTTTAACAGCCCTCAGAGGAGTTGTATTCGATATAACTCCCCATGGGATTGTTTGGAGCTAAGCAAATCCTATTAATAATTTCTTTTTACCATGATCGTAATCTAAACATGATTTAATTATTAACTCAATTCTAACCTTATTTGTCTCTTTTAAGTTTTACTTACTTCTTTTAATTTTCCATAGAAAATATCTTCCATAGCAAGACCCTTTAAAATGGGTACTGTTTGAGGACAGGGGAATTAAGTCCGATCTAAGGACGAACAAAGCCGAGGCTGAAGTATTGTGATGAGTGTAGCAGATCCGACGCGGTATAGAAAAGTTTCAGATTCCCGTACATCCGATATTTTTATTTGAGAATCAGTAAAGCCTCTTATAAAATGAAATAAAACATGCAAACTTTTCTGTCTAACACGTTAGAAAACTTGATTTAATTAACTTCAAAACTTGAAGGAAATCTATTAAGTTTAATTTAAGTGATAGATTATTGATTTGATAAGTAAAACTTTTGTTTTAGACAAGAATTTGAAAATGTTTGGACACTTAACACATCAGCGCGAAAATATAATTCTGCCTCCTTCCCCTATCTGAAAGTATAAGAACCACATGCGATATTTTATCCGGTCTGGGACTTGATCTTTTACAGTTTTACCGAATTTCCTTTGAAATAAATCGCTAATGAAGTAAATACTAGGCGGAAGTTAGATACGGTAATATTCTCAAAACCGTTTTTTTTAAACAAAGACAGATTTAGCGAGACTTAATTTTTATCGTTTTCATTAATTGGTACGTTCACACACACTTCTAGATCCTCGTGTCGTATGGGATACGATCTCTCAATACGGTAATGTTGGCTGTATGAACCATGGCGGAGGGGATCCGATCCGCCATACGCTATGAACTAGGAGACACAAAATCAGTAAATGGGATCCCCTGCCGATAGCTGTATCTCCCACATCCCTTAAACGCGAGACATCCTATCGAATCAACCACTTAACGATCAAACGAAACTCGTCGAACTTTTAATTTCAATTCAATAAACCTGTTGGATCAAATAACTTTGAAATATTATATTTTTAGTGTAACTTTATTTATAGCAAAGAAATCACAATTTAAGTATATATTTTTATTTTTAAACTCCTTATAACAAAAGTGAACCTTCACTAAAAACCAAATGTTGGCGGGATCAGTTATCACGTAATCTCACTCGTTTAACTAAACAAATACGCTGTAAGAACTGTGAAGTTAGTTGACCGTATTGCATACGTATCCAATACGATCCCCTGTTAAATACGCTGTGTGTACGTAGGAAATGACGACATAACATCAAGGTAAGTTGTTTTGAGTTAAGTTAATGAAACAACTCTGATAACTTAAATAGAATGTCATAGTTGTTTTCATATAATCTTACCTCTTAGTTGTCTGAACTTTATGTTTGTGTAGACATTGCTTCCTAGTTCACTATAGTTCTATAGACATAATAAAATACTGATTAAACAATCCCAAATAAAAATTGTTAAAAATTTACATAGACAGGGGACGGGAATGGAAATAAAAACGTACGCGTAACTTTCTTCTGTCTTACTTACCTAATTAACAAGCAAAGAATTTTGTTATTTCAAAACTAAAACAAAACGTTCTTCGCTAATTACGTAAGTTATTAACAAACAAAACGATATAACAATGTTTAAAAATTAATGCTGAAATGAAATCTACATTTTCTGACAAAGTTTTTACAATAATTAAAACAACAAATCCAACAACTAATTTATTAAAGAATTGACCACATATTAAACACGCACCGATTATTTCCATTTCTAAAGCAGCTTTCAAGCTATGGATTTAGATACAAAACTATCCAATAGATTATTATTAGTGAAAGGGAGAGGTTTTAGCTTGGTGTATAATTAGTGTAATTACTGAATTAGTTAATCAGATGCTAGAGGGAGCAATAATCTGACATATCAATGGCATCTGCTACCAAATCTACCAATCCTTAATCCTTTATTTAACCCCTGTAACATTACATCCTCCTCCATATTGACTTAAACTAAGTAAAATTAAATAAAAAGGTTAATAGGATATTAATATTAACATAATAAATGTTAGATAAAGGAATGGAAACAATGTAAAATAAATTAAGGTATTTAGAAGAATAAAGCTTAATAAAATAACCAGCATACTGATAGATTTTTTGTTTATCGAATGTTATAATAGTAAAATGCAGCATAAAAATATAAAAAATGGAATGTATTTCTGAATTAAAGTTAATGTAGGTCAAATTTTCTATAATTCACTAACTATTATTAACTTAAAAATTTATTTGAACAGTAAACATTTAGGCAAGTAATTATAATTCATTCCAATACTGCAAGAATAATAAAAACAGTTTAAGTACAAATAAATGACGACTTACGACTAAAATCAGTTGACAGCTTGGGAAAATAATGCGAGGAATAATGAGATTATTCCTGGATTTAAAACCACGCCATCAATTTCAAAGCAGGCAAACCTTATTGGTCCCTCAACACTATTTTCCCAAGCTGTCAACTGATTTTAGCCATGTGTCGTACTATAGTAAAAGATGTCAGAGGAAAGGAAATCCTTGACATTTCACTGACAAGAACTTACGTACAATATGGCAGGTTTGGAGAACTGTATACGATGTAAAGGTATTAGAAAACCTTTGGGTAGACCTAATAATTCCAGGTTATTTGTTATATTTTTAATAACTACTCTCTCTGATAATAATAGTATAGAGCTTCGACTTTCTCTTTTTTCAATTTCTATACATATTTTTTATTTTTATGTTTTGGTATTTTTCTGTTTTATGAATTTCTGTGGACTCTTAAGTTGCAAGTCAAAGAAATTCCAATTTATGTAATAGTGGCACTTTCTGTTTGCTTGTCGTTAAGAAGAAATTATTATGATTATTACTATTATAATTATATAATATTTAATGAACATGGTTTAATTCAAATGGTGTATAATGTCGTGTACAAACTTTAATGAATTGTTATAACAGCTATGCTTAAACAGTGAAATTACTTTTATAGAAAATAATAATAAAAATTACACATAGAAAAATAAATAAAAAGCTCTTTTCAACACACTTACTCTTTAACTAAAGAAATAAAAAATAAAAAGTGTAAAAGTTCGTGATAAGATAACATTAGTGTAGTAAAATAGTCTGACACTTAACCACACTAATACGCTGCCATTATGCCACCCTCCTATACAAATACTCTGCCACACTAAAGTCTTCCCGCTAACTTTTTAAGTGTGTAAAGCTTTATTTTTAAACACGTTTCGTTTAAATATAAAGCACTGTTGCAAAAACTTAAAATGAATACATAATTTCTTACACAATTTTTCTTTATTTTAACTTTTTTCCCCAAGTTTATACAAAAGGATTTTATATATTTATTTAGAGTTTTTAAGTTAGTTTAAAATATTTTGTAG
>JACMZG010001911.1:43127208-43232673 GCA_018340805.1 Microvelia longipes | reverse complement strand
TAAATAAAAAACAAAAAATAAAAAAAAAAAAGTAAATTAGAGAAAAAAAAAAAAAAACAAATAAATGTATGTATTTTACGAAAAAAAAGAGCCCACTTTTAATACCAAATAAATAAAATAAATACTAAATAAAATAAAAACAATAAATATTATAATAATAAAATAATAAATAATATTAAAATAAGAATAATAATAAAAATAAATATTAAAAAAAAAAAAAATAAATAAATAAAAATAAATAAAAAATAAAATAAAATAAAAATAAAAAATTGCTGCCTTAGTCTACTTGCATTCACAAGAGGTCAAAAACCTATTAAAATTCATAAATTGCGAAAATTGTATTAGGTTAAATTCAGATTAAGCACGCGTGTAGTCTTATTAAAGTCCAACATATGTGCCAAGTTTTAACTCATTATCAGGCTAAGTTCTATTTTTATCAAATTACTTGTGTACGGTTTAAAAAATTGAAAAAATGGGCAAATAATCCAATTGAGTTGAAATTCGGTACAAGTGTGCACCTTTACTTAATAAATAAGTACATTCGTTACAAAAAAATAGGTACATTCATGCTTTTTGTTGTATAATATCATTTGAGCAGCATTGAGCGTGTTTAGTTCTGTGATGGGTGACTGCTGGAAATGAAACGGCTGTATATACTATCCGAAGACGAGCGAAGCGAGTTTGAAGATGTTTTACAGTATAAATTTTAACTTTACTTGACTTGAATATTCTGAGGATGAGCGAAGCGTTCCCAAGTAGTGAGGAGCGTAGTGAATCTGATGTGTGAAGAAAATGTTCCAAGGTACCCCGTGCCCGATTTTTTAATATATTGACATATGTAAGGTAAAACAAATATCAAGAGCAAGGCAATGTTTTTAAATATATATGAATATTCCACTTAAAACGGGGTTTCTTATGTTCGTTCTGCTGATTTCTTCTATGTTTATTTTTATTTCTATTAATGACAAGGTAATCTTGACTTTAAAATATAATTTCGAAATTTAAATTTTCATACAAATTTGTATAAAAAATAATTATTGTATTTATTAAGTAAATGATAAACTATGCAACATAGAGGAGTCTACGGAGGAGAGGTGGGGGGAGTAACTTGAAGTTGGTGAAATAGACTCGAATATCGGTCCTATCCATTTGGTCCCCCCTTAACAAATGTAAACATTAATATAAGTTTTGTCTCCTTATGCCATAGAGATATATACTAGAGAGGGCATAGCCTATCTCAATACATTAAAAGGCCTGAAACATCTTTTTGGGGCTCTCAGGGGCTCTGTATAACCTCATTGAAACCTCCTTCAAGAAAGAGTTAAGGTTATAATCAATCAAACGATTTTGGCTTTCCGCACATTGTTTGTGTTTTGTTTCTATTCTTAACCTTGTCCTATATAAGAAAATGTAATTTTGTACTGATTATTTGATTGTATTTATAATCGAAGGTGGTTAGGTTACTTTTCGATGTTTCATAATTTAACCCATAGGGCCTCTCTAGTAATAATATCTCTATAGCTTATGCGATATGCTACTACTTATATTTTACTCCCTAGAAAAATGACAGTTATAATGCGAATTTTTAAGAAGGTATCTAGAGCTCACAACGCAAGAAGTCAATAAAAATATAACATTTCTTATTAGCTTAAGAAAATAAATATTTTTTTTAGTTAAAGAAATCGTTAAAAATCTGAAAGTGAAAAAATGAAAATTATTTAATTTTGTTTTCATTCGCAACTCAGAAAAACAAATGCTATGTGGTGTTACAATTCTTAAGACTTGTAACAATTCAGACTTAAAAATCCATTTGGTCAAAATGATTGTTTCGTGCTATAAGCCGCTCAGGTGCTTGCTGGAAAGCTTTAAGTGATGGTTTTAAACAAAAAGAAAATCTTGATAAGTCGTCTAAACGCCCTCAGCCTTTATAGGTAGTAATTAAGGCACGTTAGCTATAGAATAAAAACATGCTTAATATTTCTCGGGAAATTTCTTACTTCAAATAATACTTATGACTTACAACGTTAAACAATATAATAGATTGATGTAAATTTATTTTAATTATTGTTTAACGATTTGGCGCATTATTACGTTGCATCACAAAAAAGAAAAACAAGATTATGCCGCAATTATAGTAAATGTTGTTAATATTTAGGCACGAATTTTCTAAAGCAAACACTCACTCATTACATCACAGTACTTCTCTATAATGAGTTGAATAAAATCAAAATTCAGTAACCTTAACACAATATTTTCTTTCTTTTCTTTTCTTTCCTTTTGGTAAGCGAGTCCGAAGTCATAACATCCTTGACTTCAGTTAAAAATTCACAGCAAAGAGATTCCGAGGTCGATTGTTGCAAAGTAATACTACCTCAATATTTCGATAACCATGACACTCCGATGACAAGCGAAGCGAGTCTAAAGTCGTGATAAAAACAACAGAGGTACCCCTTATTCGATTTTTCACCCTGAAATATTGACATGGCAGAAATTCGAACAATTTTTCTTCAGATGAAATTCATAGAAATTTGGCTACTCGGGACTTAATATGCGATTTAACTTTTCCCATTATTAGTTTAAACTTGTTTTAAATAGTTTTAACTAGTAGTTTAATTGCGGTTAGAATAATTCATCTAAACTCAGAAATAATCAAGTTTTGAATGACCTTTTTAATTAAAACTATAGAGTTTAAAGCTTATTATTCTTAATCTTAGATTACTCAGTTTGCCCTTGGTTTAGAATTATTTCACTGAATTAGCGTACTCTTTGAAAAGATCTTTGTTTTTATTGTATGGGCAGCGCAACATGTTATAACATATGATTTTATTAGTTTATGAATCAACACTTTGACAATATAATATAAAAAAATTATGCACTAAGTCTTTACTATAATTTGTATAAACTGTGTAGGCTTCCACGGTTATTGTCATGAAGATTTAGGTCTTACGGTGGTGACCGCGTCAATGTAGATGAAGAATTCGACGTTTCGCTTCCACTGTGGGAGGCATCTTCAGGGATGTAGGACATCATGGATTTCTATTCACAATGCTCTACAAAACTGTTCAGTTTTGTAGAGCATTGTGGATAGAAATCCATGATGTCCTACATCCCTGAAGATGCCTCCCAGTATGAGCGAAATGTCGGATTCTTCATCTACATTGATGCGGTCACCACCGCATGACCTATATCTTTACAATTTGTATGTTACAGATTGAAAGAATTGTCTTGTGCAATTTGATAATTTTGTATCGTAAAATTACTTATTATACCATCATCGCCTCTGAAAACTTGTCAAAGCGTATTAAAAATTCCATTTTGTTTAGTAAGAAAATTATAATCTTTAAACAAAATAATAAAAATGATGGTATTTTAATCTTACCAAGATTTGCTTTTATTAATTTCCTACAATAATAGAAAAGACGTAATAGAATAAAAATGAATGTTATACAATCTGAGAAATATTTGTCACTATTTCTCTCTTTCTCACTCTACAAGATAAAAAGTTTGTTGTTGTTTAATTAGACTGAGTTTTCTACAACTTTTCTAAGAGGGAGAAGGAAAAACATTTTCTTTTCTACAACAAGCGGTAGTTATATATTTTTTGTTATCAAAAAGTTGAAATTAGTCTTCTCACTTCTTGTCCGTGAAGATGAAGGTATCAGTTAACCAACTGTTGCGCCAAGTCACCCATTCCAGGGTCGAGAAAAATCCACGAAAAAGTCTCAAGTTAAAATAATTGGCCGGTAAAAATCTCTCAGACTTTTATTCCTCCCTTTTAGTTTGATTCCACTTTTATAAGAGGGTTTAAATTTTTAGCCCCTTCACCAACAGTTGCGGAACCCAAACAAGCCCAACTAAGTATAATTAAAACTTTGGGGCTAACTTGATAAAACTCTCGGAACGTAGCAGCACTAACCAGATATAAAAGTTTTTTTCCCGCTCTTAACTTCTTTTTTTGAGTTTAAAATTTTATAAAAGTAGGAAAATGCTTTTTTGAACTGCTTAATGTTTGACCCTTCACTACCTGAACAATTTTTATCTTTCTTATTCCCAGTTGGTATTTTATTTTTGCACATTTCCTATGGTTATAAAAGGGAAAATTTGCAATAGCAAAAAACTGGAAAAGTAATACAGCAGATAAAATGTAAAGAATTGAATCTAAAAGTTGTTTAGAACTTTTACCACACCTTTATAATATTAAATTAAAAAGAAAAGTTTTCAAATTTTTCTATTTTTATGTCTTTTATTAGCATTAAAATTCAATGACATTAAGAAATATTTAATATAAATCATATTGATTTAAAATTCCTTTATATTAATGCAACCTTTTGTACCTCGGTGGTACAGGGTCTCTACCAGGGGGGGTTAACTTGAATGAGGAAAAGTTTGGATTCCATTATCGCAAGCTACTAAAAATAGCGCTGCGGCGGACCGGTGCGGACAACTTATGAACTAACCCCTAATAGCTTTCCAAAGATGACTGATTATATTTTTATATTTAAATTTATGAATACCATGACAATTCTTGGTTATGACAGCTACATTTATTATTATTATAAAATTGATTGTTTTCTGTATGTATTTTTCACAAAAACGGTTCGCCGTTGCATGTTCTATATTTCCA
Organism: Microvelia longipes; assembly: GCA_018340805.1. Classification (NCBI taxonomy): domain Eukaryota; kingdom Metazoa; phylum Arthropoda; class Insecta; order Hemiptera; family Veliidae; genus Microvelia; species Microvelia longipes. The sequence goes on along the minus strand of JACMZG010001911.1, from coordinate 43,228,049 downwards.
AAATTCAGAAACTAAAAGTAAATAGAAACCTTTTTAAAACTTCCAGAGAACGCTAATGATGGCAGATAAGTATATTTCATTTGATTAATTTATTGATTTAGTCGATTTTATCAGGTAATTACATTTAATCACATGTGCGCATCTCGCCGATGCAATTAAAATACAGGCTGCATTAAATGCCAAAATCTTTCTTTTAGCACGTGTAAAACTTTAGCCACTATTTCATTATTACCTGATTGAATCAATTAAATTAATAAATTACTTAAATGAAAAACTTAAAAATAATCACAAGTGTTCTGTGTAAGATTAAAGTGGTAGGGTTAGTTAGAAGTATAACTATACAAAGTATAAAAATTAAATTTCAAACTGACTGTGGGCCTAAAGCGGGAAATTAAGACACGCCCACTCAATTGAAAGGTAGGTCCGCCGCAGCGCTAGCGTCGTCCGGAATCCAAATTTTCCCACCATTGAGTCGACAGTCTTACTGTTTAAGTATCTATAGTCTCTTGTGTCTACTAAAATGTAGCATTCTTTGATTATATCAATATTTCAAATTAAAATTCAAAACAACCTTTATTGTCAAAAAAAATATAAGTACAGTGTATTCTTACTAAATACAATCATCAATATACAAACAAAAAATTATACATTTTACGGCAATCCCACAAGCCAAATGTTGAGTTTGGGGGATAATTTTTAATAGTATGAGTTTATTTAACTAATTGATAATTCTAGTATTTACATTCAAGCTATAACCTGAGATTATTTCTGCAAGACTGCAGACAAGTCTTGCAGGAACTATGTTAATAATTAAAAGAATGCAAATAATGCTGTGCTGTGCAGTCATAATCTAGGGGATAAATATGCGTATTTTTATTGAAAAAATTTAAATAAAATAATAAGTTGTGTCGCAACTGCTCAGGTTATTACATATGTATCAAAAGCCAAAACTAAAATTATGTTGATTTTTGAAAGAAAGAATTTAAAAATTTTTTAATATTAAAAAAAAGGGCGCTTTTCAAAGAAAATTCGCCCTGCTTACGGACGTTTTTATCAGATTTTGTTATGTCTACCTGTATTTCGTAATCAAATCACAGAAATAAATTTTTATTACAGCGAAAATGATAACACGTATATAATAGACCAAGAGCCCAGGGGTGTTTTGTTAATAAAAAGTGTAATGGCTGGAACCGGTCTCAATTTTTCGTAAATACCTTCCTAAACAAGGATCTGCAATTCAGCCGACTCGTATCGGATGGGCATCCCAGGCAGAACGCACTTTAGGGGTCAAAGGTTCTGCCTGGGACACCCATCCGATACGAGTCGGCAGAATTGCAGATCCTTGTTTCAGGAAGGTATTTACGAAAAATTGAGACCGGGTCCAGTCATTACACTGTTTGTTAACTTGGGTGATAAGTTTGACCTGTAAAGTGCGTTCTGCCTGGGATGCCCATCCGATACGAGTCGGCTGAATTGCAGATCCTTGTTTAGGAAGGTATTACGAAAAATTGAGACCGGTTCCAGCCATTACACTTTTTATTAACAAAACACCCCTGGGCACTTGGACTATAATGTCTTCGCGTAAAATAGTTTTTGGTTTTTCATCTTAAAACATTAAAGTTTACAACATTTGAGATCTGCTCCAAGTTAGTTTTTTAACACCATAATAAATGTATAATTTAGATATTTAAATAATTACCTAACCAGCAAATATAACATTTTTTTATAAATGCAATTAATAATTTAGGTGATTTCGAGGGTAAAATGATTTAAATTTAAATAGCTTTATGGTAAGTATAATTTTCCACGATTTTTGGCATCGCATGCTGTAGTGTCGTTCAACTTTATAACAAAGAAGTGTTTTGTAGTGCAGGGGGGGATGAAGGTATGTTTTGTGTAAATTTGTCGTTACTAGATTTTCTACTGTTTACAATGCTGTCAAAGTTGGAACTAAGTTGAAATAAACATAGTACTTATAGAAATATATTTCGTATTTGTTAACTTGTTTGTTTTATTGCCCTTTATTTTGGCATTTTTATTGTTACGTTATCTTCATTAAACACGAATTATGTTTAGCGATAAATAATACCAGTAAAATACTTCATAGTTATTTTTAGCGAATTTCCAAAAAATGAACTTATACGATTGGGGTCATGGAGTGGGAGAGATTGGAGGGGGTTGTTTTAAAAGTGAGGGGACTCACTAATCAGGAATATATGTATGCATGTACGTAATTTTTGTTTCAATATAGACACACGATAACTATGGAAAGATTTTTCGTATCGAAACGAATCTTAACCCTTGTTTTACTATGTTATGGATTACTTTTCGGATCAAAAAATCCTAAATAATAATAAATAAATTATAAATTCTTAAAATTTTACTATTTCTACTGGAATATAAAGACCGCTGTTTGAGTTGCGCCAACCATAGCACTTAGAACAGACCTCTCTTAGCCCTTCACAATTAGAAATGACACGTCTTCCCGGAGCTATTGAAGGCAAAAGCCAAAAGCCAGTCTTGTACACATATATTTTTATGGATAAGACATTCGCAATTAACACAGTAAATGTGTTTTTGCTTCATTCTTAAGTACTTGGAAAAAACGTTTTAGAGACCTATATAAATAATTAATAAAGTTAAAAAAAATAATTCGTGCATAAATAAGATTTATTAATAAGAGTGAGCTTTTGATAAATATTTTAACACACATATATATATATTATATTAATATATATATATATATATAATTATATATAACTTACTAATTACTCACATATTATTTAAACCAATTGCAATGGTACTGTAGTTTAATAAGATAATAGTTATCCTTTGGGGTAATTACACTAAGTTGTGGTATCGTTTCGGCTTGTTCCATATTCATACCTACAAATATATTTCAATATTTTGATTTTTTTTTTATAAAAACAACATCTAATGTAAGTAATATTCCATAATGAATATAAGAGATGCTGTTTTAATTTTTTTTTATTCTCGTTTATATATATTTTTGATATGAATATGGATCACCTCGAAACGTTTTCAGTACTTGGTATTTTATTAATTACCCTAGCCTAAATGATGGCTCGTATCTTATTTATATTATTACAGGCAAAAATAAAATAATTCTTGAAAAAATAACTATATTTATATAGGTGACGTAATAGTATAGATCACTGATTATTTTTGCCTTATTTTATAATTGTACCTCTTCATTGATACATATTATTGCCACATATATATTTATTTATGCATACATATATATGTACATAATAACATACTTATTTATATACACGTATAGGTTAACATCTATATGTTAATGCATACTTTACTTTTCTTAATTTTAATATCTTTAGATGCTGAAAAATTTTAAAAAATCGTTTCCAAATTAAAGTAATCACAATGCTTCTCTATCCTTGAAAGGGAGCAAAGACCGTATAAATAATATCCCATTAGCGAATTTTTCCAAAGGAAATTCGCTAGATTATTTACAAAGTTACAACGCACAGAATGTCAAAACAAAAGTTTATATTAGAAATTTCATTTGATATTACTACAAACTACATGTTTATATATTTAATAGATCGTATGTATTATATAAATACTATATTAATATTATCATTATGAATGTTTTGCATTTTCAATAACATGTTTCCGCTTATTTTGAGTTGAAATAATGTTTGGGTTTGTTTGTCATTCTTATACGAATTTCGTCTCTAATTATATCTTTACCCCTTTAATAAATTATGGTGTAAATTAACTAAATTTATTAAATGCTCAAAATAATTTATGCTTTGATGTTAAATATATCTTTGTTCTTATCTTGTTTTTCCTAGTATGCATTTTAATAAGCACTCACTTTTTTCTTTCTTTTAATTTTCTTTTAAAATAGCTCTTTGCCTTTATCGACATCTTTTATTAACTTTATAATCTAATTTCTTGTTATAATTCCTTATTTATTCATTCTTAAGAAAAGTGAAAAATTAAAATATTATTTTTAATAGATGGCCCTTAAAATATTATTTATTTTCTTCTGATACATATTAAACATTCTTTTCCCTGCCTGTTAAAATTGATTTATAAATATTTAATGAATAATCGTTAGCCGAGTTTTATAAACTTTTTAGTCTGATTCTTTTCATTTTGTACCATTAATATTTTATTACTTTTAACTGAAGTGCTTTACAGAAAATACTTAAAAAATAATTTTAAATAATTAAAATTAAAGAAATAAGTGAAAAAAAATATAAAATTGTAAAAGTTTAAAGGGTGCTTTATGGCTCTTTTATGCATTTTAATTAATTTGTTATTATATTATTTGTATAATGTTCCAATTAACACATTTTTACAAAGCAAGATTAAGTCCTGTCAATATTAGTTTAATACATCATAAGTTTCTGATTTTATGTCTACTATTCAATGCTATTAAATAGATAATTATACAAACTATACATAAATCCGTTTGCAAGCTAATTAATTACCTGTAAGTGAGGTAACAATGCTAAAGGTATAAGTTTCAAGGCAAGCGAAATTTTATAGGGTTAAAAAATTAACCAAAGACCCCCAGTTATTAATATAAATACCTTAAAACGCATAGTATTTAATATATGAGGAATTTTAATATTTAAATTATATATTTGAAACATTTAATATTTTGATAGTAAGATTTTTAGAACTAGCTCTTGCTTTTAAATGTTTACAGCTTATCTAAAATATCCATTCATTAAATAATTGTTCTAAATAAAAAGTATGTATTATATTTTATTCTACTTACAATTTGATTATTTGACTATCTTTTATAGCTTTATGAATGATAGTCAAATATTAATTTATTATAAGCACGAGCAAAGCGAGTCCGAAGTCATACTTTGACTTTGGATGACTATTTTATTTTGAGGTGGTCGAGGATAGTGAGAAGGACGTAAAATAACAAACCTTAAGGTTTTGTTTTAATAACGTTCTGGAGTCAAGCGAGAGGCTCAAAGTTGTTCAGGAAAACCTCGTGCCCGTTTTTTTAAATTTATATTCTGCTTTACTTCTTAAAAATTTTAAATGCTTCACAAAATTTCAAATTGTTTTTTTTTTATTCCAAGTTGGGCTTTTACACAGAAATTACTTCATTGCCTTATTCAGTGGGGGATGTTTCAGTGTGAACTGGCAAAAGTGTAAAATTACAGCGAAGAAAGAAAAAGAAAGTTTAAAATTTTTCAACAGAGCCATTTAATAAAAAAGGCAGAGATTGCAAAATTTAAACATATACTGAAGATTATAAGTAGAAAAGTCTTAAGCATACAGTGGTTAATAAGAGCACAACCAAACAAACCACAGTGCAAGGAATTTTTTAATCAAGGGAAACCCTGGAAATAAAGAAACCCGTTAAAATTTTTTTCTCCCGGTTAGCAAACAAAGAAGGTAAAGGTTTCGGACAAACAGCTTTTTGGACTGAGAAATTCATTTTTACGGCTTAGACTTTTTTTACCTTAAATTTCACATTTGAACATATAACCAAAATTTTTTTAACCTAAATGCTTGAATTATGTGGTCAGAAGTTCTAATTAAAAAACAAGATGCACACATTTATTTATTTTAACAAAACTAGGATTATTAAAATTATTTAAATGTTTTAAGTGATTATTATAATAACGCATAAAGAAATTCTCCCAGAAACTAAATAACTATCTAGTATTTATTTATGTAAATAACTCTCTGGTTAATAACTTACGAGACGAGCGGTGCTCTCTTACTGTCATCATGCTTAGCAAGCAAAACTTATATCATTTGATACTACTAAATTTTGCAAATTATGAATAGTTGAAATAATATGACAGATTGTGCGAGAGAGACGTAATAAATATATCTGTCGGCCCCCTGATGAGTTAGACGTAAGGAAACAGAGTGGGACATAACATTATGTCGAGCCGTCAAGCCATCAATAATGATGAAAGTCGAATGATAGAACAGTTCTCAGATGTCTCGCACAATTGAATAAAATAATGATTAAAAATCTAACCATAATAGTAATAGGTGATCAATGTAGTTCTGAATGACTTATTCAACATATTCTTATCAAACATATTTACCAGAGACGAGCGGTGCCTTTCTTACCGCCATCATAATTGGCAAGCAAAACATATATCATTTGATACTACCGAGTATCAAATGTTTTGCAAATCTCGGTAGTATCAATTTATATAAAATGTAAATATATTTGAAGAATAAAAGACCAAATAAAAATAAAAAAATCTCATAACACAGCAATAGATAAGGTAGTGCCCACTACTGCATTAGCGTGTTTTTGAACACAAGAGCCTGTATTCGACACCCCCGAGCTCGTTACTGGAACTTTGTCACAAATAAAACATAGTTACACCCCTATTAAGTAACAAAAAACTACGTTTTATTGATAAAATATGTATTTTTATATACAATAAATACAGTAAAATATGTCATTTTACTTAATATAAATGGTACAAAACATCTCAAAATTCGAAAATAAAAATATTTGATAATCTTTTTGTGAATTTGTGAAAAAACACTTTCCATATTCAAGAGTTTGTGACCTACTGCCATTAAAATAGATTCAGGCGATGTTTTTTTAATATATACAGACAGCGGTGTTGTTTTATTTACTTCAAAGATATTTTAAACAAAATGTACTTATTGTTTCGCCTAAACCCAGCAGACCTCTTACTATTTTTGATAATTCTTTTAAATCTCTTAAATCGTAAATGATCTCTTAAATATATTGCTAATACTTTAGTACTCTATTTAATAATTATAACTATTATAAACTAGGCTCCCAAGTATGACCCAAGGCTCATTAATCTATTCGTGCATAAAAGTTTTTGTTTAAGTCCATTTGTGCACAGTTTTTGTCCATTCGGCATGTAAGGGATTTCAATCCAAACATAAAATAAATGTATATCTGATTTATTTGATTTTCTGCTGTATTATTTTTATAGGTTTTAATTGACTTTAAGTTGTAACTGTGGTACCCTAGACATTTATTTGCCTAAAAATGCTTAATGCCCAGGGAAGTGAGACCGAAGTATACTTGAACTTAAAGTAATTGTGACATTCTGAGGACGAGCGATGCGATTCTGAAATCATAAGGCCCTAGTCTTCAGATTACTTCTGAAGACTAGGGCCTTATGAGGCCAAGCGCTGCAAGACCCTGTATAGTTTTAAGAACTTATGACATTCTGAGGGCTAGCGAAACGAGTCCAAAGCCATAACACCCCAGACATTGTATCAATAATTTATTCTGTCTAACGAAACCAAAGAAAATACTACTTTAAGCTTGGATAATTAATGTCGTTCTAATGACGAGCAAAGCGAGTCCTTAGATTTAACGGAACAGTACGTTCCTCGTACCCGAATTTTTATTTTAAGTTTAGCTTCTGAATTTAAATTTTTTGTTTAACTAGAGGGATTTCAAAATATCCTTGACATTTTATCTTATGAAGCAAAAACTAAATTTCAAAGGTATACAAGAGGTTGTCCTGTCCAGTCTATTAAACAAACGAGAAATCCATTGAGTAGGACAGATATATCCCCAGACAGATAAGCTCTATACCACGATAGATTGGATCAAGCTTTGTCTGGTGTTTCCAGTCCTCTTCTCTCTTATATCTATGTCTATGTTACAGTTAAACCATGATATTCCTCTATTTAATAAATTAACGAAGGTTTTCCGTTATTTAAACGTGTTTTTTTTCTTGCAGTAATTAGATAATTAATTTTAACGAGTGATCACTAAAAGATGCGGATACGATTAAGTGTAGTTATTTAAATATTTTTCTTATGTAATAATGTTTTAAATGTGACTAACTGACATGTATTTTTTTTTAAAAATAACAATTCTTAGTAATACATATACTGCTTTGCCTTTTAACTAGAAGTGTTAATTTTTTCCAACATTTCTTGTTTGCATAAACATGTTCTTGTATTTTTTTAAATTTACTTTTCAATAACTTGTATTCAAATTTTGTTGAAATTAGCCAATAATATTGCACTGGAAAAAATATAGTGGTTCAAAAGAGATGCCTGAGGTAGCAAAGGGAACATTTCATAATTTTATAAAATATTCCCACTTGAAAATTATTTGCGTCAGTGGATTCAGAAATTAGTGTGGGATTACAAAAAGGTTAATCTATAATAATAGTTTTAAGCATACTAATGGTAATATTGGCTTTCAGCTGAATGCAAGTCATTATTCAGTTTTAACCTTAGTTTTTTTTTTTTGGAAGCCGCTTGTACCATCATTATGTGCATTAAACTAAACTTGTAATTGATTGACATTTATTTTAACCTTAAATAATTTTACTTTTTTTAGTTGTATAATTCTATTGTCGTATATAAACATGCTTATTTAGAGTTATATTATCTATTATGTTCGTCATTTACTTTATAATTTAGGGACGGAATGTAATCGTCTACTAATTCATTACTTGTCTAGTTTTGGGGACGAACGAAGTGTTCTTTAACAAGAGTGGGTTGTAACGGCTAGACGTCGGAGATTTCCTAAGCACACGTGGAATATTTAATTTGCAAATGCAACACTCAGTGCCTCACTGCCACTTAATTACGTGTCTATATTTCTAACGGGATATTTTGCTCTACCAAAACTTTTGACACCACATGTATGTATGTTAGAGAAATAGAAGAATAGAATCAGACTATACAAACCTACCCTTGTTTACTTCTCTTTCAACACTAGGCTCGAAAGCACTGCTACATTTACTCTCTTCATCACTATTATTTGATATAAACCAAGGTCCCTTGTATTTATCCAAAGGATAAACAAATTCTGCTTAACGAACTAATTCATGTGTATATGTGTGTTTCAGGTGAGTAAATTTAAGGTTCAAATTCATGGCAATAATTTAAGGTATTTATATTGACAATTTATTAATTTATGTACTAATTGGAAATGCCCAAATGAGTAATTTTTATTTTTGTTTAGCTTGGCTTTAAAGGATGTGAGAGGGGGGGGGGATAAAAGTAATTGCTAGAATCGTTATAGACGGTCAATATGTCTTATCGATTTGTCATTCGTTATATAGATTCGATCAATATATCATATTGGTATAGGTGACCAACATTGAAAATTTACTATTCATTTCTGCAATGACGTCAATTCCGGACTAAACTGACACTCAAAAAAATCATTTCATTCATAAAAACCGTCCAATTGAATGACCTTATAGATTCTATCATCTCAGGCATGTTATAAAACTATTATTTGATTACGTTAGTAAGACTTGTGTCCTAAACATATTAGCTACATTTCAAAATCTATGTAGATTTCACAGATACAGAATTCAGCACTTACCAGTTCAAGAGGTATGTAGAAATAGAATGTTAAATCACGATTACAGACACATATGAATGAATTCAGATATTATAAAACTTGTCTTTTCATACATTTTTACCTTTTAATATTTTATTTATAAATTTAACCCATAGTAGGAAAACCATTGGTTTAATTAAACAAAAAGTTATTTTTAGCTTTTATTAGTTTAATGGTTCACATCGGCTGATGCGCAACCCTGTTGAGTTTTACGTTTATTATTTTTAACTCCGGATGGTTTATTATTTTGATTTATTTAATTATGTTAATTTTTGTAAATATTAGTAGAGTTTAAGTCTATATTTTTTAAATTTTCAATCTGTAGTTTTAAGAAAATAATTGAAGCTGTCCGGTAGAAGTTCCCCGCAGTGGATCCATATCAACTAGGGAAACCCCCAGATACCGAAAGGTAAACAAAAACGAATATTCTGTTATACAGATACAAGATGGGGAAGCGACGTAGATCAACTACGTCTCCCCTAAAGACGATCCTAAGAAGCCGAACGTGGCAGTCACTGAGAAACAAGGAAAATTTCGACTAGGCTGTTGTTTTCTAGGGTGTTGACTAGGGTTTTTTATTCCATGTTCGAATAAAACCGGTCGGAGCCATTGAAACCACCTTAAATTACCAAAACGTTTTAAAAAAATGGAAAAAATAAAAGGAAATAAGCCAAAACCTTCAAAGAAAAATACGGTTTGCACCGCTACAATTTCAAAAGCATGTTTTTTTTTATCCAACAGGATTATTATGCACATTTTTTTTAAAAATGAGTGCGAGTAGTTCTTAATAATTGAGTAACTGCTGAAGTTATAAAGCATAAACTAGAACCTTAAGGAAGAAATGGATTGTTATGCACAAAATCACGCATTCTAAAGGAAATTCGCCCGGCTTGCTGACCTCCGCGCCAGTATTTGTCCCAGAATCTTTCTCCACATCTGTACACCTGAGGTTATATTGATGAATTGAACTCGTATGCATGTGAATTAGAGCTCTACATCTGTGTCAAAATTTGTTAAGATGACATTATTGAACAATATTACTTTTTAAACAATAATAATGGATTATCGTGTATAAAAAACTAGAACAAAAACAACGGATTATCGTGTAAAAAAATTCGAACAAAAACAACGGATTATCGTGTAAAATATTCAAACAAAAACAACGGATTATCGTGTAAAAAAATTCGAACAAAAATAACAGATTATCATGTAAAAAAATTCGAACAAAAACAACAGATTATCATGTAAAAAAATTCAAACAAAAACAACGGATTATCGTGTAAAAAAATTCGAACAAAAATAACAGATTATCATGTAAAAAAATTCGAACAAAAACAACAGATTATCGTGTATAAAAAAATCGAACAAAAACAACAGATTACCGTGAGTAAAAAAACATTTGTTAACGAATAGAAAATAAAGAATTAATAAACTAATTTTAGGACAAAAAGAACCGATTCCCAGATATATTACTAAAAACAGGTTAATCATAATTATTAGTTATATTATCACTTCCATCCTAGGAAGTTACAAGTAAGTTTCAACGTAAATACGTTGAAATATCTCGAAACTATACTTTCGAGAAAATAGCATTTTCAAGCCTACGCTGGTAAAATAGCTAACCATTTATTCTGGGTCGAGGTCTCATAAATCCAGGGCTAATAATTACAGAAGTTATAGGAAGCTTCCATCTGGTTTTTGGAGTCGGGTCCTCCAATTGTTTTGGTCCAAAAAAATCGCTAAAAATTTATGTCAGGCCGAAACAAGTTGTTTGTGTATTAAAATTAAATTTAGGGAAACGGTGCCTCGTTCCTACTTATTTTATCTGATGCGTGATCAGATAAAATACTATATCAAACAATGAAAACTAAGCTGACTTGTAAAATTACCCGTCATGGATCACTCTGCATTACTACTTTTCTCTAGCTCAGAAGCAGAATGGTAGACTTTTCAGTAATATTTCATTTTCCTGTCTAATTACACAAATAACTATTTCTATTCATGTTATAAATAATTTTAACATCCTCTGTATACATTTACCCAGGGGATAAGAATGTAGCCTATACGTGTTAGTATCATAAAATATACAACGTAATGATGGTATCGATTTTGTTTTTGTATTCGCGGATAATAAAAGGGTAGAAAAGATGGGTATTTTTATCGGATTTACCATCCAGAAAATCCTTCGGTAAAGCTTAACAATTTTTTTTTTTTTGGTTGAACTAGAATGTAATTAAAAGAAAGATTTTATATTGTTTATTAGTTGAGGTCGGGTGAACCCTAGTTACTTCATCCGGAAAAATACCTAAAAATCTATTTTATTATTATTTTAATACTTGGAGCCCACAAAAATGTTAACATTTGCTTCATCAAATATTTATATAATTTATAAATAAACACTGTTTTACTTTTTTTCATCTGCTATACATGATAAAAGTACTGTGTTGGGCTTTAAGACCAAGTTATATATGTCTTTATGTGTTGTCATCCTAGCTTCTAGTCTATTTATGCCAGAGAGTTGAATAAAACATCAAGGACTAGTTAAATTTTGTGGAAAATATTTTTTGTATTGGGCCAATAATAACTAGAAATATTTTTTTAGGACAATTAAATGTGCTAAAAATTACAATTACAATGATGTCCTATGTAAGACTACAAAACGTTTTACATGTCATCTTGTTATAAGAATTAGTTCAATTTAGAAGGTCCCTGTTGTGTAATGCTGTGTTAGCAAGTAGGTATGCAACCCAGAAAGACCAGGTTCAAACCCGGTTGGGGTCTCCAGAATTTTCACGCGAGGGATGGAAATCCTTTTACGTGTAGTCCTTTAAAGGTACGTTAAGCCGGTGTTTCCGAGGCAGTGCGATGTCAGGTAACCTTAGTTTATGTCAAATTTAAGACCCTCAATAGTAGATTATACATGAAATTAAATATATATATGTTCGTGCCTTATGGTTTCTAAGCAGAAAAGCTTAGATCGCAGAGGAGATCATGTTGTTTTTAGTTAAAACTATTAAAACTTGTAGCAAAGCCACAGCTCTTCTGCGGATTAAATTCAAAATTACTGCACATGGACTCATAAGGTAGAACAATATCTTCTATCTAAGAGAGTTAGCAAAAAGGGCCCAATAATTTGGCATACTTGCTAGGATATATCAGCTCTCCCTATCACTATTACTAGCCCATATACACATTAGTTAAATTAGATAAATGTCCATTTATCTACGTTATCCATTTCTTGTTATAAAAAATTATCTATTTGAATTAAATTAGGAAAGATTGTATTCTTTCTTACTGTATAATAAAGAAGTATTTAAAGTTTATTGCTAGTAAGTACATTATATTAATTATTGAATCATTTTAGTTAAGAAGTTATCATTTAAATGGGTAACGACATAATATATTTTGCAGATTTTCATCATTCGTCGCTGATGAATTCCCTCAAATGTCCATTTTATGTCCATTTCGATTTGATAGTCCATTTAATGTCCTTGCCGATTTGATTGTCCATTTAATGTCCATGTCGATTTGATTGTCCATTTGATGTCCATGTTGATTTGATTGTCCATTTGATGTCCATGTCGATTTGATTGTCCATTTGATGTCCATGTCGATTTGATTGTCCATTTGATGTCCATGTCGATTTGATTGTCCATTTGATGTCCATGTCGATTGTGATTGTCCGATTTGATTGTCCATGTCGATTTGATTGTCCATTTGATGTCCATGTCGATTTGATTGTCCATTTGATGTCCATGTCGATTTGATTGTCCATTTGATGTCCATGTCGATTTGATTGTCCATTTGATGTCTAAGCGCTGGTATAGTTTACTGCAAGGTTATAATATTACCTTCCTTGTTCTTCTTGCCTTCTTTTGTTATTTAAACAAATAATCAAATGTTTTTGTTTACGAAGTTTTGTTATTTTCGGAAAGTGAGTTATTAATTATTTATTATCAAGTGATTAATTATCATGGATAGTGATTCAGACATAGAAAATACGCCACCAGAATTGAAACTTTTGGCCAACTAGGCGATTGAAAGAAGTGAACCAAATTTGTATATATTATTCTGTTGTTTTTTTTTGTAAATAGTAGATTACTATTACTACGCCAGAAAAAATAGCATATGTTACACGAGTGGGAATGGCTTTTTATGCCTCGGCCCATTTACTGTCTCGTTTTTTGCTCGACTTAAAATATAGTCGCCATGGTAAAAAATACCTTCTTCACAGTCTTGTAACATAATGTATTATTTTGTTTGCTGTACAAAAAAAATTCTTTTTAAAATAGATGCAAATGTTTCCTTTCACGTAATTTACAACAGAAATTATAGAACCTAAACTACCTACCTTAGGAAAAAATATTTTATTCACGCCTAAGCTGTTTTTTCCAATCTTAGCAGATATTTCATTTCGCTACATCAAATCCAGGAATAATAGAATATTTACAAATAATTATACTGCGTCAGAAACAAAGGAGCTTCAGAAGCACAAAAATAAGATTAAGTAATGAGATATTTCACGGACGAGAAGAGAAAGAAGGGAGGAAAACAGATGACTCGGCGTTTCCAAACAGATATCCTAGCATTTCATCCGTCGTCTTTCATTGTTTCTTATTTTTTATCAGATTTCCTTAAGAAATTATTTGTGAAGTCAAGTGTGCAATATTGATCGAGCGAGGAAACAATGCTTATTTATCTTTGAATTTTCTTCCGTGATTGTTGTATAGATGTAACGGATGAGTTTCAATTTCCTTGTTTATATATTTCGTTTTTTTCGTATTTCATCAATTATTTTAGGCATGATTAATATTTTTACTTATTACATAACTAGCAGTTAATGCCTGCTATGATGTCAACGGTACTTTTAGTGTAATAATTTGACTAATACTAAAATAAAATTCAAGTTCAAATGAAATTTTACAATCCACGTAGTGGACTTAAATTATTTGCATTTGAGAAAAATTAAAAGCATGAATCATGATTACCGAAGCTAATTGAGGCAATAATTTTAGGTAGCATTGTTACTCTAAGGCCAGAATATACTAAATCAAACGTTTAGATTAATCTAATGTTTAAACTTCCGTTAGTATTCACTGAACTGGATTTAATCATGTTTAAGTTAATCAAAATATCTGGTTTAAACTGGACTTCAATTCAGATGTTTGTGTTGGCGACACTGAATTTTATCTCTATGTTTGATTAATAACAAATGCTTTAGTTTTCTTTCACTCTGCTTCTATTTAAACCTTTGACTAATTATATATTGCTAAGTTGAAGTTATTTCATAATTTTGATCAATATGCATAAATGTATCAGTACTGAAAATAGTTTTAGTAACATTTGTGAATTATAAACTGGCGTATCCTGAAAACAATGTTTTATTGCAAAAATATACACGCTACAAAACTTTTATGTTAAGTCATTTTGAAGGGGATGGAATCTAAAAAAAAGAGAAACAAACAAAACTCAATCGAGCTCACCTTTATAGCACATGCGCAATTAATTTATTGCTTATCAGTCTGTCAATCTGCCAAATGTTATGTTGCATATTATTAAAAATTTATAGGATGTAAACAAACCAAACACAGTCAGAGATTATAACCTGATTTTTTATGAATGGCGTGACGTCATTTCAGGAATCAGTAAGACGACTTACACAGAAAATTATGAATAATTATCAATTGTAAACAAAATTTGCAAACTGTTTGGCCCCTAATTTCTGAGATTATTCTAGCTAATTAATAATTGATTAATAATAATCTACCATTTAACAGATTAAAAATAAAATTATTTACTAATTTTAACTGAAATTATTAATTTACGGTAGAAATAATTTATTTTTTTTTGAGGTAGTACGTAATTGAGCACTTTATTGGACCGTTTTTAGGATGAGAAGCCAATCATTATTGTTATAGGAGGTTATTTAGTACTTTTCACCTCCGAGGACAATAATGAATGTAAAAAAACTCCTAGGACGTAAAAGTAATTCATATGTTACCGCCATTACTGTAATGTAGCGTGTTCAAAAAACAATCTGTGTTAAACCTTCATGAGTTTTCTTTTAAAAACGTTCATTTTGTTTCTGTTTTTGTTCGTAGACTAATTTTTTTTCGTTTTTAAAAGGTGTTCTAATTGACAATTTTTGTGTGTTTATTTGTAAAGCTTTTACATTTTTGAGTAAAAGTGTGAAGCTATGGATGAATTTAATGACGACGATAATATGGAGTTAATTGGACGTTTGTTTTTTTTCAGTTAAGTATATAGCGCAGCTTAATGAGTGCTACTTTTTGATTTTTTTTAATGAGTGCTTTATTTAATGAGTGCTACCTCAAAAAAAATAGTGTATGCCATCCGGCTGAGAATGTCTTTATGTCTTGGCAATTTTTCCCGACTCGCTTCGCTCGTCGGTAAATCTAATTGCCGTGACATAAAAACACACACCTCAGCCTTATGGCATAAATAACTATTTACTCAACATTTAGTAAAATTAACAAATTTTTATAACGAAGAAGTTGTTTACATTACATTTGAATATCCGAAAGCCTTGATAGCGTTGTTGATACGCACTAACTTCTAATACAGAAGATTATGGTTTCGAGACTCAGATTACTTTTTATTAAAAAAATTGTTGTTTAACTTTAACTTTTCCTCATTTATACCGTATGTGGAAAAGTGTTGTATATCGTAGGTGTATCTAGGAAAAGTATTGTGTCTGCACTGAACATCTAAAACCGAGATCTACTTCCTAAGTAGTCTTTTACCAAATTGTCCGTCTGTATGTGTGAGTGAACTTACCCTCATAGTTCTTAGAGCATTTATGATAGAGAGTTGAAAGTTGGTACAAAAATTAATGTTTAGGTTTAGTTGTAATATTCGGTAAATAATGTTTTTTAATAAATAATTGGCAATAATTTCAAAAATTCATAAAACGTAGAAATTTTTTTTCGATTTATTTGATTGAAAATAAATTGAACACATGTGTATAATTTTTCTTCGGCCGGGATTCGAGACCCCTAGCGAGTGCTTTAACCACACTGCCAAGGAATCTTACTAACACAGGGATGCAATAATTTATTCATAACTTATTACAAAACTGCATTCTCTAGGTTAACCAAAAAAACAAGACTTAAGAATATTGACGTGTTAAATCTCGATTAATGTATCCTGAGGAATCATTTCTGAAAATTTAGTTTTTATTACAAAATGTACAAATATGACGTTATCAATAAGAAAAATTATTTTATAACATATAATATACATGGAGTTAACAGAAAAATATGTAGTAATTAAATGTTATTTACCCATAGTAACTATTGGTTACTATTAGTCTTAGAATCGAAGCCTTATAACTCGGTGTCTAACATCTGGACAAGTGTTTTAGTTATCTAATGTCACATTTCTTCGTAAAAAACAGTTTTTCACATTATTTCTCTAAAATATATGATTTCATTAAATAACAAACCCTCTTGATTTTTCAACTTTTTCCCTAAAAAATAATAATTCTTAATTCTTTTTACATAATTTTCCTTCTAGTGATAGCATGAGATGATAATGTGACTTTAACATGTATCTTCAGTCACATCTATGTTTTTAAGTCGAAGCCCTACATGTTTAACGTACTTGAGAAACTTAAATCTTTCCCCTTTTCAACTTAAATGTCAGCTTATTTCTTTCCCTTGCGTCTTAGTTGTCTGCGCATAATGCTGTTAAAAAGTCGTATAGATTTTCTTACAGTGATTTTTTCTCCCCTAGATATTTTTTGTTATTCGATTACCCGATTCTCAAAGTTATGAAATGCTGCAGTTAAGTCTTTTGTTGGATAAAAGAGTGGAAGTAATAGCTCTTAATCTGGATCATCTGAATAATTTAGTAAAATGAAGTCTAACTGTAAAATGGCTAATAACACCTCATTGCCGTTTAAAGAAAATCAACCCGTGTATCCCCCCTTTAATAATCTTACTTTAACGCTGGTGGATATCTTATGTTATTTCCCCGAAATATATGCATGTGTATTATCAGCTTAATTCCCAAAGTGTTAATTCTAGACAGTTAAAAATTGGAAAAAACAAACTTAAGGGATGCTTGTGCTTTCAGGAAAATACTTGTTATGACATCATTAACCATCATTAATGACTCAGCAAAAAATTTCAAAAATTCATTAACCGCAGAATAATGATTGAATCGATTAGAAATTTTACACATATTAAGTTTGTTTAATGACATGACTTTGGTTTTTTTAAATTCCTTAATTAAATTAAAATTGGACGCGAGAGTTATAAATTAACATACTTAGTATTATTTTAGTACGGTTGATAAGCAGCATCGAGGATGGGTGACTTCTGTAAGTGCAAACGATATTTTACTTACTGACTTCAAACACGTTTTGCGCAATATAGATAACTTGATTTCTATACTCTAAAAACGAACATAGATAATATTAACCGGTGAGGATGAACATAACAAATCCAATAAAGTATCAAATGTTCCGATATATTTTGTCCGGATTTTTAAAAAATTTAAATGTCTATAATAATTGTATATTATGCTACTAGGCAGTAAAATAGAATTTTGTAGACTAGTTTTAAAAATTACCCCTTGACCTGAAGGCGATGGCGGGCTAAAGAAATTACCTGCCAAGGTGCAAGCCGATGCTGGTTAATAACCCATTTGACAGACAAGGTGATGCCGACTCAAGGAAATGGCATATTCCCTGCAGAGGCGGTGCCAATACCGCCTATAAATATAAAGAAATATATTTATCAACTTACGGCAGAAAAATATAATATTTAATTTTAATCCGTCAGCTTATAAACAGTTCAGTAATGCTTAGTTTAGCATTATTATCTACAGCTGCTGCATGTAGATAAATATATTTCTTTATTTTTGTTTTGAAGGAACACAAAATACTTAACTAATAAATTTTATTTTTATTAAAAAATGGTTTAAAAGGGAGGGCACAGATTTAAAAGTAGAACGTCTTTTGAAGCTAAAACATTTTCCCTGATTTTCCAAAACAATTTAAGTCGTGCTAAGGATTTAGCAAGAGCTTTTTTTCGATGGTAAATTAAATTCAAGCCTGTTTCCCTCTTTAAACCATTGCTTAAGAGTAAAGAGTTATTCAGCAAAGCTTCTTTTGTTTGTATGTACACTATCGATCTCAAGAGCAAGCGAGACGGATGGACTTGCTCTTTAAGCAACTTATGTTAGAGAGAGTGAAATTTTCTGAAGCATCCCTCAGCTCTGGAAAAGACTTCATAGTAAGGGATTCCAAAGTTCTTTCCCTCGTTAAATAAGCCGTCCCTTTCTATTCCTTCTATTTTTATTTCTTTACTATGAGTCTAATTATTTCTATAATCAGTAAGTTGATTTTTATTTTTGCAGCTAATTAGTTAAAAAATATTATTAATACCTATATCAATAATTAAATTAGAGGACAGAAGGGGCTATGATAATTGGATTAATGATTACATAATACCTATATTCCAGAATGTTAATTAAAGCTTAGTAGAATTTCCGTATCAGAGTGTTGATTTTAGCCAAATAACTGATTCTATTTATAATATTTTATGAGGTAGATTCAACTTGACGTCAAATCTAAGTCAATTACCTTTATGTTTACACGTTCTCTTAACAAATATAATTAAACCCCGAGTTAAATCTTTCTCAATTCCTTGATGGTGACTTGACTTACAATCTCAAGTTATTCTTAAGTAATGCTCATGTATATGCAAATCGTTACTGTAAGTTTAAGTCCGTTAGAGCACCAGATATTTTTAAAATTACTCTTAATGACCTCTAGTAGTCATTAAGAAAATGCAATTCATGCAATTAAAATTGCATTTAAAAAGCGATCGTTCATATGTTAACTCTATCTCAAAATGATAGCAGAGCCGATTCTTAAGTGGTTAAATGCAATAAAAGAAAAATAAGTCTATTTACAGAAATCATACCAAAGCGGTTTCAATCTAACAAGAGACCATCATCAGTGCTAGTTGCTGAATAAAGAAGAGGGAGATAGATGAGTATTACGAGACTGATATTAAAAACTGACTCTGTCTGTCTTATGACTAAGTATGTCTTTAATCATCCTCGTTTTATTCAACTTCTAGAACTGATGATGGCATCTTGTTAAGTTAAAACCGCTTTGCTAAGAAAGACATAAGACCTTCTGAGAAGAGAACTATTTTTCTTATATTACGATGAACTTCATAAACACTCTTCTTACCTCTTTTTGGGTTGAGTGAATGTTTATGAGCCATCATTCTCAAACGAGTCACGGAAATTTATGCTCGCTAATTAACATGAATTTCGGCTTAAATAGCAAGTAGCTCTATAAAAACAATTCCGTTATAGACTGAGGCCGCATTGAGCTCTCTGATGTGGTTCTTGAATTTATATTTCCTTCTCTTGGTTCCATTGCCCATTAGTCACCTAAATTTACTATCCAACCATGTCTCTTGAGTCAAGCCACTTTATTTTTCCATCTTAGCTGTTACTACAACATTTACAATTAAGTCCTTGTTTACAGGATTGCATAAATCACATACCAGATAATTATAACCAGATAATAATAATAGATTAAATATCCTATACTAGATTTTAAGTACTCGTTTAAGTATAGTAATTCTGCAAAAGTAAACAGGTTATAACATTAAAGTTTATTACTGCAGCAACTTGCGTGATCGAGATGATAAGCCGTGATTAAAAATACAAGATTTGGCAACGTAGATACTCTGGCATCAGTCCGGGTGTGCGACAAGTTTAATTCGCCAACTTTATTATCACTAAGATTAGAGCACAATTCGCCAGTTTTTTTTTTTTTTTTTTTTTACGCTTTAACCCGTAGGGTCATTTAGCGTTTTCCCCTCACTCAAATCTCACTCAACATGAACCCCTGAGTTTGTACACATCCAATCATCTAGGAAGCACCCTCTCCGTACATGGTAGCACATATAACCAGTTTACAGTGTGTCCAGTTCATCCAGCCCAACCAGACTCTATCCAAACTCACTGCTCTGGCTAGTGTCTGCGACTAGTTCACAGTGTGCCTAGTTCATCTAGACCTGCTAGACTCTGGCTAGGCTCACCGCTAGCGCTGACTACTAGTTCACTGTGTGCTTGTTTCATCTAGTCTTACTAGCTCCTCTGATCACATTAGTCTCACTTGACCTCGTCCTTCCAGTCTCACCAATCTCATCAGTTCCACTAGCATCACCAGACTCTAGCTAGGCTCACCGCTCTGGCCAGTCCAGCGCCACCCGACAAAGAACTCTAGCACCCAGATGTCAGCGTGTACAAACTCATTCTATAGCCCTGACCTGAAAGTCAAAGCTCCGCAGTGCTATTAGGAGACATCTGTCTTCAAGAACCGAGCACTTTGTTTCTAGTCACTTACGTTACTCGTGTCGCCGCCATCACTTTCACTGACTAAGTTTTCGGACATACAAAGGCTCAGTATATCTTTCCGACCTTCATCTCCCCCAGCCCGCAGAACATTAACTTTTCGTGAGCTAGAGACAACGGAAACGTGGATCCAGACTGTCTCAGATGAAACTAGATCCAACCCCGCATTTGCGTATTAGTAGCCAAGGAAACCACGTAAAACCCTGGCTGGGTTGGCCGGCCTTGAATTCAAGACCTCCCGAGTGTCCGGTACAAGGGATAACCTCATATTGAGGTCCTCTTCCGGCTGGATTTGAACCCTCGACCTCCAGGTCGAAAGGCGAGCGCTCTACCACTGAGCTACCGGACTCGGTATCTCGCCAGTTAATTTCCGTTATTAGCCAACTCCTGTCTTAGACGCAATGTCCGTTCAACATTATACATTTTTTACCAGAGGGGCTGAAATCATTAGTTATATTAACTTTTTTCTTTTTTATTATTACTTTTCCTTACCTGGTATTGTAGGTGTATGGGAAAAGTATTGTGTTCACAAAAAAAATCCAAAACCAAGGTACCATCATTATCACTTGTTTCATGTATTTTATGAAATTTTAATGGGGTTCATCTTGCTGTGTGAGGTTCATGTAAGACTGTGTTTGTGTGTGAAAAAATCAGAAATAAGGTCTTGTTGAGCTGCCTGAAAGATAATATTTTCAGAATTCGATAACATATTTTTCTAATTCATCAAACTTTTGAATAGGTGGTTTAAATTTAAAACTTTGACGTCCTATAAACACTAAATTTTGAGTAGGGTGATGTTATTATTTTCATCATTATCCCCACCCTTTGCTCAAAAATGAGCATCATGTTCTCCACTACCGTCCATTTAATAGGGTGATCTTAAACCCTACGCACATGCCGTCCTTCAAATGGGACTTTAAGCCTGTGGTTCCGTGCTTTTGCAATGGTAGGACCTTCAATAGTATTTTGTATAAATTGATATATATATATATATATATATATATATATATATATATATATATATATATATATATATATATATATATTATATATATATATATATATAATATATATAATATATATATATATATATATATATATATATATATATATATGTGTGTGTGTGTGTGTGTGTTTCTGCCTTATGGTTTCGAGAGCAGGTAAGCTTAGTACCTCAGTGGGGCTCGTGTTGTTTCTAGTTAAAGCTAAAAAAACTTATTGTAAATATGACCACGGCTCTTCTGTGGACTAGATGGAAAATGCCTTCACTAGGACTCATAAGGTAAAACTTGGTCTTCTATTTAGAAGAGTTATCAAAAAGGCCTAACAAATTGGTCTTCTTTGCTATGTGATCTTACCTCTCCCTAATTAATATCTCTATATCCATTGGCCATAACACTATAGACCTTTAATAACAACTTTTTATTAGATAACTTTTGGCCTTAAATATGACATTCTGAGGGCGAGCGAAGCGAGTTTGAAGTTACATCCGAAGTACCGAGATACCCTGTATCCGCGTTTATTTAAACTGAAACAAGTAACAAATCAACAACCTATCGAAAAAAAAATCATAAATATAAACTTTTTCTTATTTTTCTCTTCTACTTTTTTCTTTCTCATGTTTTATTGATAACCTAAAGAAAACCCCAGTTAAGATCGGATTGAGTTTTTCTCCGAATCTCAGCCTCCGGCTTATTTTTATTTATTTTTTTGAGTTCATAAATAAAGTTTAGACAAGTTCATATGTTTGTGAAACTCGAATTTAGGTTACAAAAATATGTCGCTGGGGCAATATTGTTATTTTGTGTTATTTATGGTGAATTCCGCGATAAATTTCAAACGAGGATTTGATCGTGAATTTATTGCCAATAGTTGTAAACAAGTTTAAGAAAAGAGATGGAATAAGAATTTTATTTTAAATTCAATTTTAAGGTTTATTCACCGCCGTCCAGACGACATTCTTCAATACAGTGCAAATTTTGTTGTCTGTAATTTTAATAATTGTTTCGGCATTACTTTAATGGTTAAATATTTTAACTAAACCTAAAATTAAGAAGGAAAAAATTTGTAGTTTTGTGGTTTTCGAGCTCAAGAGTTTTCGCATCTTCTGGTTACGCTACTTTTCTACTCATACGCCGGTGTAAAGCAAGCTGATAGTTTGTAAGGTCTATTCAATTGGAGGGTTTTTATGAATGAAATCATTTTATTTACATTTAGTTTATTGCCCGGAATTTACGTCATTGTAGGAATAAGTAGAGACTTTTCAATGTTCTATACCGATTCTTGCAATGACGTCACACTTCATTCATAAAATAATCAGGTTATAACCTCCAAATGCGTTTGGTTTGTTTACATCGAATGTATAAGACGTTTCAACGTCTTATACATTTTTATCTTCTTAGGTGATAGGTAAAGAAATAAAACTTTATACTTCTTCATAATTATTATATTTCTTAATAAACGCTTCAGTTATACATCAGATATAAATTTTGACTTAACATCCAGTACATAAAAATATGAAAAATTTAAACGCTTTTTAAAAGTTTCTGTTTTTATATTTATTTTACCTCTCTCATATCCAGTCAATAATTCCATAGAATAATAAAATGCAAATATTCTCGGGATATATCCCTTGAATTTGGAATAAAGTTACTGCTGGGGGATTTTATAGATACTTTGCAATTCCTTGCGGGTTTGTGGCGTTCTCACCTTTGAACTCAACCAAATAAAATAATTTATAGTTCACCCTTTTTTTTCAAGTTTCTAACTTTATGTAGTCATAAAATAAGACCCTATACTCCCTTGGGATCTAAATTTTTTTATTCTCTTTAAATCAGTTATTCAACAAAAGTAAAAATAACCAATTTATAATTATAATGGTTGGTATTTTATTTAGATTTAATAGTATTTTCACGATCTGAAAGGTGTTATATGTTTTTTTTATTTCTTTGGGATGCATTATGATTTTTGAATTTATTTTTATAGGTTAATTTAGGATTTTATTTTATTGCATTTGTTATTTCATGTTTACAAGAAAATGCGGAATTTATGTGAATTACAATGGAGATTAGTAGATATGATTCTGCAGGTTTTACGTATTACTTTTTACTACTTAGTATACAAACCATAAGGCTGTAAACATGGAATATAATAAATTATTAAATTGATGTATTATTATAATTTGAGCCCCATAAATTAGATAGCAATCAACTTCCTATTCAGCATGAACGTAACTATGGAGTAATAAGTTAGTAATCAAGTCAGCGAATCACATTCACTTATTTCTACTAACCTTCCTTGTTACTCACTTATAGAAATATATGTTATAAACTTGAAATAAGTACTAAGTTATTCAAGTCTTATGTACTACTTACATTCTTCCTTATCACTTATTACTTTATACTTACAGATTTATTCCTTTTTTAACTTTTTTACACTGATATAAGCCTCTTTGTAGAAGTAAAGCACATTGCCAAATTTAAAATTCTATTTATCCCTAGCTTCTAGAAGGGTACACATGAAAAAAAAACAAATTAATAAAACTCAAATAAAAAAATCTGGGAACTAACGGTTTAAACTTTATTCTATATAGAGCATTATTCAAAACTGTTGTAGAACTAAAGCTAGTTTAGTCTCTATATACCATTAAGTATGGGGTTCTACAAAATTTCAATAGCTGTTAAAAATAAAATGTTGTATATAGAGAGGCTATTTTTCCTTATTTATACTAAATTCTATTAACCCATTTTTTATCTTTTATTATGATTTGCATTCTATAGTGATTGTCATTTCATGATTATAAAAATAATCGATTAAAATCAAAGCATGTGCTATGTATTAATTCAAACAATTCTATTACTAAAATTACCTCCGTATCTACCAACACTCTGAAAAAGATTCAAAACCTAAAAAAGCATGTCAAGCAAAAGTAAAAATAATATAGATAAGCAAGACCAGAACAGATATAGAAAATGATAAACGAATAAAAGAGGGAGGATAAAAAGATTTTAAAGCTAACGTATGCAAAAGTATTTTTGCCTGAATTTCCTACCATCGAGAAAAGAAAATTTTTCCATCTCTGTGAAAGTTTAGCGAACGTCTTTCCCTATTTGGTTTTAAAACCTGAAGACATGTTCGAGTGTCAGCATTTTGTTAGCGATCAGTCACTTTATCTCCTTGTCAGCAAGATACAACTTTGTATGTCTATATGTGAAAATATGATAAAGTTTTATATTTAGATATTGTACAGCACATGAAGGTTTTGAACTTCTTTTGGTTTGTTGACTACTTTTTATTTATTTCCTTTTACCACTTGTATTTTTTGTCAAAATGTTTCTTACCCATTCTGATTGGGAAAAGACGACTAATTTAGTTTTGCTCTTATTTCATTGTAACATGGTTAAACAGATGAGAGCAGAAGCAGTTTTATTTTGTCAAAAATAATCAAAGTATTGATTAATGAAATATGTAATGAATGATGTTACAAATATAAATTATCCTCTTTATGCTATAACTTATTATTTTTCCTCATTTATACCGTATTTATATAGGAAAAATATTGTAATTGCGAAAAATCCGAAGCCGGGACGTCACCGGAATTATCTGTTCCAATTGTTTTAAAGCCTCCTAAGTGGTTTTCACAAAATTTGTCTGCTTGTGTGTGTGTGTGTTTGTAGCTTCTAGAGTATTTATTCTTGAGATTTAAAACTTTAAACAAACATTACTCTTCTGCTATAGTTGTGCTATTTGGAAAATAATTTCTTTATGACGTCATTAACACGCGATAAGGGATCGGCGAAAATTTCGAAAACTAATTTTCGTACTTCTCACAGGGCTGCATGCGTGAATTTGACATGCATGTAGCCATGTTTTAGACTAACATATGTGCTAAGTTTCATTTCATTATCAGCATTAGTTCAATTTTTATTGAATGACTTGTGTATGTTTTTTAAAAAAATGATTCAATTGAGTTAAAATTTGTTACTAGTGTATACAATTTTGTATTAAATGAGTACACAAAGTTTTGTTTCAATACGACAAGTATATCCTTAATTTTTGTAGGATCAAAAAACTTAAGAAGCTTTGAGTGTGGTCAGTGCTGTATGTGAGACCGGTGAGAATAAAATGGATGTATTTACTATCTGAGAACGAGCAAAGCGAGTCCTAAGATGTGTTGCAGTATAAATTTAACGACTTCTATATTCTGAGGACGAGCGATGCGAGACCAAAGCACCGAAGTAGAAAGGATGAGCACAGTAAATCCGATGTGATGAGGAAAAGTTCCGAGGTACCCTATCCCCGATTTTTTTAATTATGTCATTTTTTAATTAATCTTAATAAGATTAAAATATAATTTATAGGAGAAGCACTTGGGACTTCTCATGAAATATACTTTTTATTTATTATTATTAAGTAATTTGTTAAAACAGAATGCACTTAAAGCCCAACAAGAGGGCCATTGAAAACAAATCTAAGTGTGTTTAAAGGTAGATGAAAATCGGTGTCCTTGAAAAATTTCACTTTTAAAGTGAAACATGTAAAAGGAAAATATAAAAATAAATTAAATAATTAGTAAAAATATAACGCCTTCTAGAGTGGTTAGAAAGTGAATAGCTTTTGGAGATATTCGCCTTACACTTCAATAAAAATATTTTATACAAGAGAGAAAATATTTTTTTCTAAGTTTTCCTAATAATCATTGAAAAGGCATTGAATTGAAGCTTAGCTTCTAGTTATACCCAAAAATTTAAACAGCTTATTTAATTTTTGATTTGTTTAAATTAATTTATTGTTTACAGTATGATTTAAAAAAAAATCTATCTTTGACACTCCTAAAGTCTATTTTATTTAAAAAAAAAAAATATTTTTGTTGTTTATTCCTTGTTTTACAATAAACCTATCGGGCCATTAGCGTTCCATTCTCCTAAAAGTCACTCTACTGTTAAATCTTACACTAAATGGTCACTCTGGAATCTGGTAACCCTTGGCACTTATACTCTTCCATTTATCTGAACTCAATTTTATTTGTTACTTACATCAAGATATTTAATCTGTAACCATAATCTTGTATCCATTATTTTATAATTATTATGTAGCTTATTTGTAATTTTATAAAGATTTATATCTTAATGTAACCCAGTAGAGGATTGTTTCTAGTTATAAACTTATAAAATAGCAATAAAAATCTTGTACAGAGTACAAAAGTTTTCCCCCTGTCATCGGACTTGCTTCGCTTGTTTAAGAACAAGCGAATAAACGTCATGCTGACCAAAATTCTTAGACATTATTACTCCGATCTCCTTACGCTCAACCACTGATAGGAAAGTTGGCCTGACGAATAGGATGTAAAATCTTCAGCTTCGCTACGCTCTACCTTCAAAAAGAAAGCTAGTAGTAGTAGTTAGAATGGGGAGGTCAAGCCAGGTGAGTAGACCACACCTTTGGGTCATTTTCATCAACCCCGAAATCAACCGCCTATCACTTTACCTCCACTACTTTATCCTCTTCAAACTTCCTGCTAAGATGGATGAAAGTAAGAATGTCCTGCCATCTTAGAGACCGCATTTCCTCTTCGTGTAGCATCCAGGTTCCAAGTATTTGAAACCTGAGCCTTCCAAACTCTTCAAACGTTGCCAAATATTGATAGGCTGTTTCTTCCTCATTGTCTTCACATATTGCACACATTGGGCTCTCAGTCACCTTCATTAGGGATAAATGTCTATTACGGCTGCAGTGCCTTAAGATGACTGTGCCTTATGATTGACTCTACTTACTCAAGTCAAGAAGTCATCTAGATTTCCTTCCGTCCAATGATGGAAACATCATCTTTCCGCATTCGATGTTGTTTTCCCATACGATTTTAGTTTCCTTCCAAATAATGTTTTTTGTAGATGCATCTTTTTAGCTGCTTTATCGGCTTTATCGTTTCCAGGTATGCCAGTGTGTCTAGGGACCTATATCATTGACCTTTAAGTGTTCAGATAGCTGTTCCAGAGCTTTCCAGCATTCTAATACCAAGTTAATCTAACGTCTAGATCGTTTAAACTATATAATTTTATGAGGAAGTGGTCAGATAGGTAAAGAAAACACAAAATTTGAGCTTTCGGCCGTAAATTAGGCCTTCATCAGAAGTAGTTTTATTCAAACTGAATCAGATAACACATAGAAATAAAACATTAGTTATATTATTCTAACAATAGCTAGCTGTGTATACCATCGGAGAACGACACCTACTTCTAAACAAAGATCTAGTTTGAATACAAAAAGGGGGGTGATATTACAAAATATTTAAGAAAAGGAACACTATATAAATTAGATCAAGAATAAAGTCAAACATTAACGCATAAAAGACACAATTTTGAATAAAAATTAATATTAATCTTATAATGAATGGAGTCGAAAAACTAACTAAAATTAGACTAAACTTTTGAAAAAATAACAAAATAAACTATTAATGATATAAAAAAACAAAATATAATAATAAAGTGTAATAAGTTAATGACTATTATGTTATTAAGTAATTTCTGTATATATGACTTAAGTTGTTTGTGTCGGTTTTTTTATTGCACGCAGAAGGTTCGGAGGTTATATGTACCATTTCTTTAAAAAGTCTCTTTTTATAATTAGGTTCAACTTCTAGATCGTTATAAAATTGGGACACTGGACTTAAGGGAACTAGAAGGGAAGTTTGGCTAACGTATAGGGCGTAATAACTCTAGTCTCGCTTTGTTCGATTTAACTGTTTCACCTAACCCACTGTCTGAGCTATAAAAATTCGGATTGACGTTGGCCGTCGTGAAATCTTAACAATTAATTACCCAATGGCTATAAAGTAATTTGTTATTTAGCCTTGCGACGCTTAACTTCAGAATATGAACCTTATCTTTATCATAAAAAAATCTGTAGTTACCCTTGATTTCAACAAATTCTAGCGCAATGGTCCACATGTTGGGTGAATTTCCTTTGGAAAGGGTATTTCTTGGATTTCTTTCACAAATTTTTACCAATTGAATCATTAGGTTCACAAAATTGCATAATACCATTTTGAGCCATTTCAAAGTTTGATGCCAAGGAGGTTCTCTTGTTAAGGATATGAGGAATATATATGAATATATAAGTACAACATGTGCGTCAATTATATTTATATTATTATACTCTTTATCTAGCAGTAATATGAGGGGGAGTGGTAGGAACTACCAGGCAAGTAGGCCACGTTGTTGGGTCCTTTTTGCCAGCTCCCTAAGATAGCGTACTACTCCTTTTAATTTCAAGTATAGGTAAATTTCATCTAATTTAGACAGAAGAGCCGTGAATTTCTATGGTTCCTCTCATGCTTTTTTCAAGCAATCATACATATGTTAACTGACTCATATAGTCTAAAGAAAACTAGGAACAACACGTGCCATCGCTGTTAAACCAAAACTCCATACACTTTATAATATCAAAGTATTATAATGAATCTACTAGGAGGGTACATTTAGGGCAAGGGATCTTTAACGAGTGCCTGATAACGTACAGGCTCCTAATAATCCCCGGCTTTACGTCCCTTCTGAAGGACGTGGTACGCAGAATTTTTATCCCTCTCATAAAAATCCCTGACTAAATAAACTGGGATTAAACCCATGACTAAATAAACTCGGAAGTTTAAAGTCCATTTATTCAGTGTGTTGGCCGCCTACCTTAACTACTACACTACGGGTGACTCTTACTCATTATTAAGGAAGTATACCTTGTCACTGATAGGTACTTATGACCAACTTCCTCTTGCAGCATATTTAAGATAAACTTCTGTTGAAATTATTTTGAAACATTCCATCCCATTTACTATTATTTGTCTTCTGTATCCATTTATTCATCCATTTCTAACCAAGACATTTTGAACGTATAAACTCTTCATGGAATACGAAATCCTTCTGTTTTAATTCCCTCCGTATGCACCATTGACTTCCTCCTACACAACCCTTCATGTCTAAAAGAAAATGTTATTTGTTATAACTTTGTGGCTCTCTGTATTCTTGTAAGATAATATGGAGAGAAACTTTTCTACATAAGTTACATAGTTAGATCTCATTTCCCAGAAGGCCATTTCCTTTAGTTCTCTTGAACGTACATTTTAAATACACTTTATCCTCTGCATCGTCCAATAATCCTTTAGAGGGTCTAAAACTTGGGAGGCATCTTCACTAGTCTAAAAACTTTCAAACCAAATATTTATTTGGGACGTCTAAACATTTGACTTGGGTTGAAGCAACATTTAGACCGAAGTTCACTCATTCATAAACTTCTATTCTTTTGGGAAACATTTTCTTTTCATATTAACAAGCATTATGTTTCTTTATTACAAATAATATTAAACATCTTTTATGCAAATCAGTTTTGTTTTATGACTGAAATGCTTATACTCGTATATAAAAAATCAATAAAACGAGAAAAATGTATTTTTTCGGTATTAGCTTATTCTAGTTGGATTTGTCGGATCGTTAACTCTTTATTATCAGCATCAGTTCGTTTTTGATCAATTGACAAGTATCATTTTTTAATCGAAAAATAATTCAATCAATATCATCAATCAGATCATTTCAATATCGCAAATTTTTGATTTTCTTGCTTCACTGGTATAAGACAGTATAGAGTCAGATCATTTCAAGGATATGTGATCGATATGAAGAAAACTATTTCCTTACAGTCACAGGACAAGTAAAGCATCTCGAAGATGTACTGCACTATAAATTTGGCGATTACCATATTCTGATGAACGAAACGAGTCCTAAGCAATATGAATGCGCATAGGGTAACCGATTAAGCGAAAAAAATTTCGACGTATTCCGTACCTGATTTTTACACTAACTAATAACAATAACTTCTTGGCCATGATTTTAAAATTATTCTAATTTCATGTATTTTTTTATAAATGCACAAGTTTATGTTCTAATTTATGCAATAATTAAGCATTGTAATAGTATATTATGCTACTAGGCAGCAAAATGGAATTTTGCAGACGAGTTTTATAAATTTGCCCCCGAGCCGTAGGCGAGGGCGGGCTAGGGAAATTACCTGCAGAGGCGTAAGCCGAGGCAGGTAATTAACCCATTTGACAGACGAGGCGAAGCCGAGGCTGGCAAATGGCGAATTACCTGCAGAGGCGTAAGCCGAGGCAGGTAATTAATCGCACGAGTCTGCAATGTTTCCTTTGCTGCATAGTAGCATATACTATTTTATCTACTAACGGCAGAAAAAATACACAAGAGATTATTTTAAATACTTGCTGCGAGATTTTACAGGCAGTAAAGACTGCTTTGAAGTAGATGCAACGCTGACAATATCAGGTGGAGTGTGGTCCAATAACTCGTCAATGTCAACTACGTTTGTATCTTTATTCACTTCACTGTTGTTCTCACTCATTATGTTTTTGTAACTTAACTTTAGTTTACAGATTTAGTTTTTGATAACGTTCTATTTTTGTAACTTTATATACTTAAACTAAATATAACAACATGAAATACAAAATCTGACGACTTAAACATTAAAAATCTGTCGATTCATAAACAGCTGGTAAATAATTTTATTTAATGCCAAAATTATCAGTGTTGCCAATTTTTTTCCAAAACATTATATATTATTAGATAAACAAATGTTATATGTTAAACATTTAATACTAATATCGTAATTTTAAGTAACAATAAAGAAAGTTACATACAAGAAACAAGCTAGAATAAATCATAGTTTACAAAATAAAGCAATACCGAAATTCACGCAATAATTTGTAAAATAATAACCTCCGCTCATTCATTTTCCCGCCTAGGGAGTTTTGACTTGTTTCCCATGTTATTTAAATGAGCCATAACTCCCTAGTACTTTTTTCATTACCAAAACATTTTGCGTACTGTTTTGAAACATTTTGCGTCCTGTTTTAAAATATTTCCCGTATTGTTTGACAGTGTAGGTAAAATGACATTTTGCAGCTTAAAAACAGTCCAGTAATGGCTAATTTTGCTGCCGTGAGTAGATAAAAGCAATTTTTTTGTATGAAAATTTATAAATCTGGCAAATGTTTTGTTTGGCCATTGTTTAAAGGTTCATGTAAACAGACAAATTAGTAGTATTCATTTAGAAGGTTTATATATCATTGGATTTTCAAGTGCTGACGCAAAGCCGTTTAGGGTTTAAAAATAGGACGTTTGTCTATTATTATTTGCTTAAAAGTTATTTTTAGACTTTTCTCTGTTTAAACGTTAATGAGTCTAAAAACTGCATTCTTACTGAAATATTGAAAATTTATTTTTTTCATTAACCCATCTCCTATTAAAAGTTTTACTTTCTATTTGTAGAAAGTTTTGTTTTAAAAAGTTAGAAATCTGTTTTTTAAAGAATTTCAAGAATTACACAGAACTTGTACTTGATTTTCGATTAATATTTTATGCATTCAATTACCCTAAACAACTTTTATTTCACTTAGTGTAGGTATAAGAAGTAAAATATTAAGGATTTTATACACTTTTTAAAAAATTGTTTTATCAAAAGAATTAACAATTTTCAAATTATAATGTCTAAACAATTGTTTTCTGTCAAAAACAATTTAAAATGCAAGAATTGAAAGCATTATTGTATTATTTATAATGTTCTTTGTTTTCTTTATTTCCTTTTTTAAGAAAGTACTTTCTATTACTTATTTTCTTATTGTTGAGTAAAAATTTCCCTTTTTCATTACATATGCAAGAAGTGACTCCTTTACAAATATATATTTTGGCAGGAAAACTTTTGAAGGAAAGAAATCCTTTTGTTTTTCATTTGTTTTTCGTCATCATTACTTATAAATTTGCTTGAGGACTGTTAATAATAAATTATTTTGAACATTATTTTCACCTGAAAAAGAAGTCGCGTAATGGTTCATACATATATGCACATGCACATATATATATATATTATATATATATATTAATATATATATATATATATATATATATATATATATATTATATATATATATATTATTATATATATATACACTACTGTGTATATTTAACAAATATATTCCAGTCTTTAGCTTAACGTACTCTTGCCAATTGGTACAACGCAAAAGAGTTAAATTAAATAATAATAAAACAGTTTTAAAGCATATGACGTAAGTTAATTTCAATTTCTTGTACTCAATTCACATAGACAATAAAGTATCCTGAGAGCCTCATTTAGATATTACCATGACTATTTCAAAATGATAATTTTTTTACAATTTACTTTCTTTATTGCTTTGAATTGCCCATATTCATTCAAAGTATTACACAGTCTAATTTTGGTAGAAAATGCTCATTCTTATTTCTAAGCTTTTTAGTAAAAGCATAGTTCTTCTATTCAGGCTAGAGTCAGGGTTTATCCATCCATTACCAGCTGAAAAATTAGAATTAAAGACTAAATACATAAGACAGTTATTATTAAACAAAATTCTTTATAAAAATTATAGAATTTTATAAATATAGAAATAATTTTAATATTTTTTTGATAGCTGTATTTTAATATTAGTGTATTGACATTTACCTTGTACAATATTACAATGTGTAAATATTTATTTGTTAACTATCTTTCTATATATATATATATATATATATATATATATATATATATATATATATATATAATATATATATATATATATATTATATATATATATATATATATATATATATATATATATATATATATATATATATATATTTATATATTTATGAAGAGTGGAAAAGGATGTGGTAAGATGGAGAAAAGAGAGTCTTGTTTCTTAGATATCTTAAGTTCATTAACTCGGTAAGGACAGAAAGACTTCATCTTTTTGAGGACATTTTCTTTAACTAAACCCAAACCTCCCTTTTTGGAGCTTTAACGTAAAATCCTTTTACTGCTTAATCCAATCACACTTCTTTTCCTTTTAATCCTTATAAAATTTGTTTTATCCTTTTTTGACTCATTTTTCCGGAGAACCTTTTTTACAAAAAGGGTCTAGTTAATATTAATTTCATCTCTTGTAAAGTCAAGCACAAAAAAGAAAATTAAGTAGAAAGATTCTTTTTTCTTTTGGAAATAATTAACTATCTTGTCTTAGAACTTTCATCTTTTTTACTTTTTATTTTAATCTTGAAATATATATCTGCTTACTTACTGAAATATCATAAAAAATTGATTTCTTTAACTTTTAATAAGTTATTCCGTGTGAGAACCTGAAACCCGTCTTCTCTTTAATTCATTATTAATTTTAAAAACTCGAGTTTGAAATATCATAATTTTTAACACAAAGATGTTTGTATGTTTGAAAGATCTTTCAACAAGAAATATCTCGTAATTTAAATTTTAAATCGCTTAACCAAACTGACTTTTTGTTGTTTGAGGTAGCTTCATTTTTTCTTAATTATACTTTATTTTATACGAAAGAGGATAATTAATCATCTTTAAACATGTTTAACTTATTTGTGAAGTATATAATTAAAACTGTTTTAATTAATTTCCTATTATTATGAAGCAGTGAGAAAAACTAATTATGGTTATTTTTTATAAAAATTAATAGTTTGTAGTATTTTTTATTTATTTATGCTTTTAGTATCCCTGGCAATAAAATTAAGCAAAATTGCTATAAGATGCATGCTCTTATCTATGTGATTTCACTATACTGTTTAACTGAAAAATATAGATTTAAGTAATTTTAAGACATTCGCAATATTTTGCGCACATCAACAGTAAATGACGCTTTTGAAATGATGAAAAGTATTATGTTGGCAAAAACTTCGAACCTGGGATGAAACCGGAATTATTCGTTTCATGTGTTTTAAGGCCTAATTATTCGTTTCTTAAGTCTTTTTCTTATTTCATTGTATCATGGTTAAACAGATGAGAGCAGAAGCAGTTTTATTTTGTCTGAGTAATATTTAATTAGATCTAAGAAAATACAAGTATTGATTAAAAAATTATGTAATGAATGCTGTTACATATATAAACTGATAACTTATTACTTTCCTCATTTATACGGTAGGTATAAAGGAAAAATATTGTGTAACTGCGAAAAAATCCGAAGCTAGGACGTCATCGGAATAATCCGTTTCAAGTGTTTTTATGGCCTCCTGAGTGGTTTTCTCAAAGTTGTCTGTCTGTATGTGTGTGTCTGTTATCATCGTAACTCCTAGTATACTCATGCTAAAGTTGAACTTCTATCAACAAAATTTAGTCAACCGCTCTAGTTGGGCTATTCGGAAAAAAGTATTTCATGATAACATTAACCCGCAAAAATGAGTCAACAAAATTTTCGAATAATCATAAAACGCGAAAAAATATTAAGAGAATGAAACGGATGCATTTAATATCTAAGGACGAGTGAAGCGAGTGGGAGGACATGTCGAAAATTGTATAAGCTGTGGACGAGCGAATCGAGTCCAAAGCAGGAAGGATGAGAGAACATGTCGAAAATTGTATAAGCTGTGGACGAGCGAATCGAGTCCAAAGCAGGAAGGATGAGAGAAGCGAATCCGATGTGATGTTGAAAAGTTTTGAGGTACCTCGTACCCGATGTTTTGACATATACATTTGAGAATTGGCATACTTTGTGGCATTATGCCTCTTATATAAAACAAGTAATATGACAAAATGATATAGGGCAACAACCATGTGGCAACAGGTAGAGTTAGCCATTAGCACCGACGCCGCTGTGCGGCCAAGTCATAAGTTTAAACAAACATAAATAATGCATGTTGTAATTAATATAATTTTAAGTTAAAGTTTGTTACATTTTGTCATTGTTTTTAAAATCTGTCCGCAATACTTCAAATACGAAATTATAAGGAAAATAATATATTTTAAGTTATATATGCATAAAATCGGGTACGGGGGACCTCCGAGCTTTTTCTAATCCTATCGACTTTGCCTCGCCCGTTTTCAGAATAGACAAGTCGTTACATTTATATAGAATTTAGATAGAAAATACATATGTTTCATTCACAGTGGTCACCTATCCAGGCACTGACTATGATCCAGTTTAAATCAGAGTTATACTAGTTGTATTGAAACGAAACTCTTTGTGTACTTAATGTTACGTGAAGGTGAAGGTATACTCTAGTTCCCAACTCAATTTGATTATTTTCTGTTTTTTTTTTAAATTTCTCACCAAGCGTACACAAGCCATAAAATACAAATTTAACTTGATAAATCTTGATATTTTGATGTAGAGCGAAGAGATCCGAAATTGATCGATATTTCGTCGAGTGGAACAAAATAGGAGTCGTACAATCTTATGGTTTTGGCCACCATGACATTCTAAGGACAAATAAATCGAGTCCGAAGTTTGGAGAAAAAGTTCCAAGGTACTCAAAACCCGATATATTTGATTCTAAGAACCCATTCAATTAACAGTTGAAAAGCCACCCCCCATATTTTTTTAATAAAAAAAATAAACCCATCTATAATTTGTTAATAAAAAGTATCATCAAAATCATAATAATTTTTCTTTTCTTAAGGCAGAAAAAATCATATTGTTTTGCCTCTAATTGTTATGAAAAATGTTACATAAATAATAAAATAATTGATAGCTTTTAACCGTTGGTGTTTTTTGTATGCAAGGCAGGAACGGAAACAAAAGGAAAGAAATGAACGGCGGTACTGAACAAGCGAGCTGGTCCTGACACCATCTTAGCTTGCGTATATTAATGTCGATTTTGTGATAACTAATTTATAACAATTTTAAATATAATAACACTAAAATTTATTAATACTAAGGTTGGGCACTAAGAGGAATAATAACTACTACTGTCTACTAATTACCTTACTAATTAGTTACTTGTAACTAATTTATTACTTTACTAATTAATTACTAATTACCTACTTGTAATTAGTAGACAGGAGTAGTTATTATTCCTCCTAGTGCCCAACCTTAGTATTAATATAGTTAATATGAGGAACAGCAATAGTTATTTATGCCATAAGGCTGAGAAGTGTGTCTTTATGTCACGGCAATTAGATTTACCGACGAGCGAAGCGAGTCTGGAAAAATTGCCAAGACATAAAGACATTCTCAGCCGGATGGCATACACTATTTTTTTTGAGGTAGCACTCATTAAATAAAGCACTCATTAAAAAAAATCAAAAAATATCATTCATTAAACTGCACTATTTATTTGTTTTGAAAAAAAAAAACGTCCAATTATTGTTAACTCCATATTATCGCCATCATTAAATTCATCCATAGCTTATCACTTTTACTCAAAAGTGATAAGCTATACAAATAAACACACAAAAATTGTCAATTAGAACACCTTTTAAAAACGAAAAAAAGATTAGTCTACGAACAAAAACAGAAACAAAATGAACGTTTTTAAATAAAGCTCATGAAGGTTTAACACAGATCGTTTTTTGAACACGCTACATTACAGTAATGGCGGCAACATATGAATTACTTTTACGTCCTAGGAGTTTTTTACATTCATTATTGTCCTCGGAGGTGAAAAGTACTAAATAACCTCCTATAACAATAATGATTGGCTTCTCATCCTAAAAACGGTCCAATAAAGTGCTCAATTACGTACTACCTCACAAAAAAGAAATTATACTAAAATTTATGTATATTAATGTTGCCATTTACAGTATAGAATTTAAGTTATAAATATTATCTATTTAAAATTTCCAAAATACAAAAACTGTTTATTTTAGAAATGATAAAAATAGGATTAATGACTTGAAAGTAATGAAGACATCTAGAGATTTTAGACTAATTAATACATTTTTGAGGAAAGAATCCTTTCTTAATTATTTTACATTTTTCCTTTAAATTTACATAATTCTGTTTTTTTTTACATTTTAGCGAATTTCATTAGAAAATGACGCCTATGAGATTACTCGGAATAATCCTGGCCTATAGACATAGATAATTCTCGAAGGATTTCTCAAATTGAATCGAAAATTAGCGTGTGTTAGTAGTGTTAAGATAGGTTACAAAGTATTTTGTTTGTAAAAAATTAAAACTTGGAATAATAAGTAAATTGCAAATTATATCGATTGACACCGGTTTCATCTTAATCGGACTATCTAAAGTAAACTATATAACACAACAAAATTAATAGAGCGCATATTATATTAAATCTTTAAATTAACTTAAATTGTCATTTATCAATCTAATAACAAGAGGTATTTGGCCTCTTTCCTGCTACAAGATATCAGCACTGGGGGCCGCTTCACGGCCACATGTATCTTGTACTTTATTTATTCGTCATATTACTGGTTTATATAAGAAGCATACCGCCACGATATTAGCAAATTATCAAATTTATTAGTGAAAAAATTTGTTTACAATATGTTAATTAATGACATGTTTTGTTTGAAATATGTACATCAATCAATACAACCACTGATAATAAAATGGAAATTTGTAATTTTGTGAACTACACGTAGTAGTATATGTGTGAAAAATTTCAGCCCACCAAATGTTTGTGGGGTCATTATTGTGGGTAACTTCAGACATATTTTAGAAACGATAGGGTTCGGAACATAAACAAAGTTGAAAGTTGATTCTTGTATCAAGCTTAATTTCAATGCAAGAAAGCGTTCAAAAGTTATAGTGTTGCATAGGAACGTCAAGGCAAAAAATTTCGCTTCGCCTCACACACATTTTATATATACAGGGTGGTCCAGCTAAGAAGGACAAGACCTTTTTCTCGGAAACTATAACAGCTAGAAGGATGCGGTTTTCGGCGTTGGATTCAATGTAATAGTGAGCAGACGAGAAAAATCCGTTTTCGGGCGCGCTTCGCGCCTGTCATAGAGATGTTAATGCTAACTTTTTTAATTTTATAGTTAGGTATAGGGAACTTTTTTTTGTTCTTTAAAGAATGAAAAATAAGGAAGATCAGTGAAGACCGCATCAAAATCGGACAATTTTTAACCGAGCTATGATGAAAAAACACTTTTTTTAAATTTAGTTCACTTCGGCGCCATTTTGGATGATGTTGCATTTAAATAAAATTTATTATATGGACATAATTTTTAAACTAGAAACATTGCTTTAATAAAAGAATATCAAAAGTTTTAATTCCAACCTCAGTTTTAGGTGTAAAATAGTCGTTAAACATAACAAAAACAAAAAAAAATATGGTTTTTCTAAGATACCATGAAAAGTAAGATAGGGAGCTATAGTTTTTATGGTTTGTACAGTTAGCCAACATAAAAAGCAACAAAATGAGTCCAATTTTAACAAATTCGCTTCACAATTTCAAAAGTTATTACTAATAAATCTCTTAAAATTGCCAAAATGGAATATTTTTTATAGTTTACCACCTATTGTTGATATTTAATGGAACTGCAACGTCATCATTTTGTGATCTTTATTGCAGCTTGTATAAGGATTCCAGAACGCCTAAAAACACTTATTTTGTTCATTGGTTGTGGAGAAATTACGATTATGGTGATTTTCGTCAATCGTAGAATGCAGATTAGAGGTACCTTGCAAAAACCAAGTAAAATCCTTCATAAACGTTAATAAAAAATTGATTTTGATGATATAACTACTTCGTTTCTAGGGGTGAAGGACCAATAAATAGCAAATCACACAACTAGACTGTAAAGTGATATTTTACTGCTGCGGAAATTTGTTTATTAACGACAATAAAACCAGCAAACTTTATTTCCGGACTTAAGGTCACCGGACTTGACCCCACTCGATTTTAAATAGCAAATCACACAACTAGACTGTAAAGTGATATTTCATGCTGCGGG
The DNA here is from genome assembly GCA_018340805.1 of Microvelia longipes. NCBI lineage: Eukaryota > Metazoa > Arthropoda > Insecta > Hemiptera > Veliidae > Microvelia > Microvelia longipes. The sequence continues at coordinate 43,188,559 of JACMZG010001911.1, read as the reverse complement.
AAATTTGGTAAAAAAATTTTTTTACCAATATTTTTTTACCAAATTTCCGCAGCAATGATATATCACTTTACAGTCTAGTTGTGTGATTTGCTATTTAAAATCGAGTGGGTCAAGTCCGGTGACCATAATGGCCACCTAATTGAGCCGCAGGTCCCCATATTATTTTACCTTAATTTGTAAAAGTATGAATAATTATTTATCAATCTTGTGTTTTAATTTCTTTAAACTAAGTTAAAATAAATTATTCATACAAAAAATCGACTCTTTTTAATAAATGCGCAACTAAAGGTAAATAATATAATAATGAAAATTTATAGCTCCGGAAATAAAGTTTGCTGGTTTTATTGTCGTTAATAAACAAATTTCCGCAGCAGTAAAATATCACTTTACAGTCTAGTTGTGTGATTTGCTATTTATTGGTCCTTCACCCTAGAAACGAAGTAGTTATCATCAAAATCAATTTTTTATTAACGTTATGAAGGATTTTACTTGGTTTTGCAAGGTACCTCTAATCTGCATTCTACGATTGACGAAAATCACCATAATCGTAATTTCTCCACAACCAATGAACAAAATAAGTGTTTTTAGGCGTTCTGGAATCCTTATACAAGCTGCAATAAAGATCACAAGGTATGATGACGTTGCAGTTCCATTAAATATCAACAAATAGGGTGGTAAACTATTAAAAAATATTCCATTTTTGGCAATTTTAAGAGAATTTATTAGTAATAACTTTTGAAATTGTGAAGCGAATTTGTTAAAATTTGGACTCATTTTGTTGCTTTTTTATGTTGGCTAACTGTACAAACCATAAAAACTATAGCTCCCTATCTTACTTTTCATGGTATCTTAAAAAACCATATTTTTTTTTGTTTTTGTTATGTTTAACGACTATTTTACACCTAAAACTGAGGTTGGAATTAAAACTTTTGATATTCTTTTATTAAAGCAATGTTTCTAGTTTAAAAATATGTCCATATAATAAATTTTATTTAAATGCAACATCATCCAAAATGGCGCCGAAGTGAACTAAATTTAAAAAAAGGGTTTTTTCATCATAGCTCGGTTAAAAATTGTCCGATTTTGATGCGGTCTTCACTAATCTTCCTTATTTTTCATTCTTTAAAGACCAAAAGAAAGTTCCCTATACCTAACTATAAAATTAAAAAAGGTTAGCATTTACATCTCTATGACAGGCGCGAAGCGCGCCCGAAAACGGATTTTCTCGTCTGCTCACTATTACATTGAATCCAACGCCGAAAACCGCATCCTTCTAGCTGTTATAGTTTCCGAGAAAAAGGTCTTGTCCTTCTTAGCTGGACCCACCTGATATATATAATATATATATTATATATATATTATATATATATAATTATATATATATATATATATATATATATATTTGATCAGTGAGTCCTTCTTTTCCAAAAAATCACCTCCCCCCACTTCACCCTTCATGGCTCCAACCTCATAAGCTCATATATTCTTCGAAATTATCTAAAAGTTAGAATTTTAGTTTAATTGATTTTTGAGCACATGTGCAGAGTAAAAAAAATGACCTAGAAGGGTTTGCCTGTCACACATAAATTGTTTTCAATATTATCACAAAGGATTTTTTTATAATTATCAAGTTTTGAGTAATTATTTATTATTATAGAATATCAGAAAATTTGCTCGAATCAGTTGCTTATTCGCAACGAATTATTCATATATTCTCCAAAAAAAAAAAAAAAAAAAAATCTAACATATAACCACTATGCAATTATATATAGTCGTATTTAATTAGACATGTCTCCTTAAATTTATTTACATAATTTAATATTTTAAAATAAATGTTTAATAACTTGCATGCGAATGTCATAAAAAGCTCATAAACATAATATACCGACTCTCGCATGCCCTTTTGTAATTTAATTATTCTTATAATAGAAATTAAGGGTAAATTATAAAAATTTAAATATTAAAAATGTTTAAAATAAATTTATTTATTTTTTTAGATTTGATTTTAATAGCAATAATTATAAAATACATACATATAAAACAATTATGAACAATTTAATACATAAATCATTAACATTAATTTATTTTACCTCGACCTTCTTTAAAATTAGTAAAAGCGTTAAACAAAATAACACAATGCGCAGTTATTCGAGTTTTTATACAGAACAGGTTTTATTCGCTTAAAGGTATCAGCCAATTTTTTTAGAAATGTTTTGAAAATGACATAGCTAGTGTTCAGGGAGATAGAACCAAAAATGGGACCAAAGTCTGTTATAGGAAAATTCTGGCGCTGAGGTCCGCAAGCCGGGCTAATTTTCTTTGAAATGCATGATTTTTTGCTTGCCTATCTAATTAGTCAATTTAGAGTAGTTGTACTGACTTTGGACCAGTATTATTCAATTTAGCACCCCATAAAACATAAATACAGATTTTTTCCCGACGAAAATGATAACTATGAATATTACTGATTTTTTACAAATTTTGCTGACTCAACAAACAGGGCTAATTACGTCATAAACACCTGATTTAAATAGGGTTCGTTTCCTCCCCAAGATTTATTTTTATACCCAATGTGATTTAGAAATATTTTTCTGCTCTAGAGATAAGAGTGCTTACATAAATCCGCTAGAAATACATACATAATATACATTGTCCTTTTATGCATGAGGGAGCAGCTTTCAACGTGTCTTAAGTCCATTTTAAATTTTATTAAATTAAATTCTAGCACGCCTAAAAAACTCCCTTATGAAGTTACTAAATGTATTATGTTGAGCAATTTATGGGACCTTTAAATTTTGTTAAAATTCGACCAACACTAAAAATATTTGCACAGACAGTCACAGTCAATTTTTGCACAGAGCAGTTTTTATTTAGTAAAGTGGTTAAAGGTACTTCGGAGTTACAAGTACAAAAATAGAAAAAATAAATTAAAGAAATAGAGTACCTATAGACAATATAAATAATTTTAAAACCAAATTTTAATCCATGAATCAATTCAATAATGATGAACTAAATTTTTGAAGACCTGTCACCATTCTTTATTAAAATATATATTTGTTTAGATAAAAATGTCACCAACCTTCTAGCTATTATATTTACTATGAATGTTTGAATGTTTTTATTTTTAGATTTTCTATTTTTTTGTTTTAATGTGCTAATCCGTCATTTAAATGAAAGTATTGATTTTTAAAGCCCTAAATTAATAAAGATTAATATTCTTCTTTAATTAATGCTTTCGTCGTTAACCTGTATTTGAATATTATTTAAAATGTAGAAACTAAACGTCCGTTTTCCACTCAATCATGCTATCTAGCCTCGTATCTGACTTTTCATCAAATCTGCATAATTATACTTTACATAAAAGAGAAGTTTCAACCAAAGGCAAAACTAATTTCCACATTTTCTTACTTAAACTGACCTCTATTAGTCAGTTATGAAATATTAAAAAATAAAAGTATGTTTATAAATGAGAAATATATTTTTTTCTTCTCCTGATTTGTACTGCATGTGTGTAAGAAAGTATTGTGTTGGTAAAAAAGTCCAAATACTAGAATTTACCTAAATGTTTACCGTTTTAAGTTTTTTAAGACGTCCTACATAGTTGTTAAAAAGCTGTCATGCATGTTTCGTGTGTGTTTCTGTTAATATTGTGGGTCTGTGTGTATTTATTTTAGTGATGAAACTTGGTACAAAAATCTATTAGCAAATTTTCATAATAAAAACGCTTATTTTGATGAGGGAAGTTGTGGAAGGAGTATTATATATATATATATATATATTATATATATATATATATATATATATATATATATATTATATATATATAATATATGTTTGTGTGTGTGCATGTCTGCACAAGATTTCCTTTTTTATGGCAAAACGAAACTTGGCATATGACATGATGTTAAAGAGTTACGAGCCTTATTTTAGTACTTTTGAAGTAATAGTGTATTGTGTTTACCCTCAGATTCAAAACCAAGATTTCATCATAATTATTTCTTCCAGGCACCATGACGTTTGGAGTAGTTTTTATTGTGTCCAGCTGTGTTTAGTCTTAGGGAGTAGAAAATTGGCATAGAATTGAAATTTATGGTCTAGTTTTTATGACCGGATAATTCAAGTTTTTACATGGTGTTTTATTTTACTAATTCATAAAGAAAATTTAAAATCGGAAAGTTGACTAATCGTGTTGATGTTGTACCCAAATGTAGATCTATAAGTAGTTAATCCATCAACTGAATTCAATTTAGTTATTGGTCACCACTGTAAAAATATTAATTAGATTTTTAATTTTTGATGGCCTGTAGCTATTAATTTTTTTTGGACAAACTGAATATCGTCTGATAAGCGTAACACATAAAAAAAGGCAAAACTCGATAGCACCTATTACATTTTTAAATCTTAATTCATTTAGGAAAACCTATACTCTAAACCAAAAAACGCATGACAGACAAACTAGAGCCAAACTAAATAGCATATTAGAAATACCTTCTTGCAAGACTACTAAAGGAAAGAACCACTGGACTTACAAGTCAACAAAACTAGAATGGTTGTTGATTTATTTATGACGGTTAATTATGTCATATAAAAGACTTAAAGCACACTGAAACAAACAAACACACATACACGTGCGCACTCACATATACTGACAGAAAATTTGGTAAAACCCACTCAGGAAATTTTGAAAACATATAAAACAGATATCCATTTCGCATTTCGTTTATTCTTCTTACACAAAACGTTTTCTATACACCTAAGGAATAAATGAGGAAAGGCAAAAGAGCTTCTTGTTTTCCTATTACAACGCTATTCTATCTCGAAGACAGTGAAGTAAAAATGAATATAAAAATTGATAAATCTGGTTATATTATTATAAATTAAATTAATTATTCATGTAATGTAATCCTCCTTTATATGAGCATCCCTGTAATAAATATTTAAAATGTAAGAGTGATTATAACTTGAATATTTAAGTTGAGCTTCTCTTGGAGCATTTTCTTGAAAAATAATTTGTGAAAATCCGTATTATAATCTTTATACGTCGAGGAGGATGTAATACTTAAAATAAGTAGATATTAAGGAGAAGGAAAAGTTAAGTTAAATATTCATGCTAAAAGATACATATGATGTAATTATTATTTTAAGAATAAACATACCTGACTGGAATAGGTTATACAAGTGCACATATATTTTTATATTTATTATCCATGGGTGAAATATACAATCAATTGTTTTATTTTCTTTTGAAAAGTTACTAAAAACTGTATGGCTCGCTTTTGGTTTTTAAGTATAATTATAATTTTAATTATAATTTTAAGTATGGTTTTTAAGTATAATAATCATTTTCTTACTTACTTAGGTCACCGGTGTGTGGAGTAAGTGAAATTAAGGTTTTTGGGTTTTTTGGTGCTATAAATGAAAATGTTAAGCTAGCCTGGCGAATTTTCTTTAGAATGAGTGCTTTATTGCTTAAAAATCAATACTTTGCTTAAGTTTCCGGTATGTGATTTAAAACATCACACACCAGTAGCATCTAACTTGTTACCTATTATTTTTAAAGAAGATGCGCATATATATTTTACAATTTGTCATTACAAAATTTGCACAGTAAAGCATACGTGCTCATTAAAAGCTTTGTTTATAATAAATTCAGCGCATTTTCATTGAAAAATTAAAAAAAAATAAATAACAAGTTAGATGATATTTCTCAGGTTATAAATCATATACTGGAAACGAGCATGATAACACATATGTCAAAGGAAATTTTCCCAGCTTGTGGACTTTCTTTAAAAGTTAAACTTTCGGTGAGTTTTTATTTATGTTGACATTAATGAATGAGTTAAAAATTTGTAAATTTATACAACACGGAAAAATAATTTGATCGATCTAAATTTAGGCACGCATGTATCCCTATGTACGGATAACTAATACATGCCGAGTTTCAACTAATTCCATTTATTCATTTCATTTTGTAAATCCTTATGTTGTACAACACTGTATAATGTAAAATTGTTTTTAAAACAATTTCACCTAAATTATCTGTTTTCGGTGTTTCTGAGAGCTCCAAATTGGTTTTCACAAAGTTGACTATCTGTAAAAGTTTCCGTGTGTGGGGGTGTGTTCTATTTTCATCGTATCTCCCGAGTATTTATGGTAGCAAGTTAAAACTTGGTACAAAAATCAACCTTTAGGTCCAGTTGTGCTATCCGAAAATATTTTATGGTGTCAATGGCCCGCAATACTGACTCGCGGAAATAATCGCAGACATTTTTTTATGTATATGGGATTTAGCACGCATAATTTTAAACATATGATCAACATGCATGCCAAGATACATCTTATTATCAGCATTAGTTTAATGTTTATCGAATGACATGGCTGCGTAAAAATGTATTCCAATACGTAATAAATAATTATACTAATTTTCGTTTCAAAACGGCAAGCATATTTACGGATTTTTCTATCATAAAAGTTAAACAGCATCGAGAGTGTTCAGTGCCTGGATGGGTGACTGCTGGTAGTAAAAAGGTTTAAAATAAAATCTAGCTCAACAGCGGCCTATTTTAGAACAGCGCGTCTTTTAGTCCGAAGACGCAGGGCATTTAGTGATTTGTATATTCTGAGGACTAGCGAAGCGAGTCCGACGTAGTGTGGATGAGCTTAGCGAATCCGATGTGGCGAGGAGGTGCCTGATTTTTTAATTTATTTTTGGCCCATCATGTTTAAACAAAACATTTCTACCTCTATAATAAAGCCACTCAACTAAATTGATATAAAATGTTATTTTTAAAACTGTCAATGCTATCTTATCTTTATTTGTAAGATTAAAGTGTAACGAGAAATACAAAAAGCAAAGGGTTACATTGTTCGACTACAAAAAGCCACAGTTTTAATACTTTAACAACCTTCTTTACTATTAGATACTTTAAAGGTGTTTTTAAATCCAATAGAAAATCTCTATAGGAATTAGCTATTAAGCTAGGAGAAGGCATTTTAAGGTTATCTAAAGATAGAGGAAAACCCCTTTAAAATGTTGGTACCACTGGAAACACAATCTTACTTAGATACCTTTAATTATTAACGAGGATTATTGATGGTCACCTTTAAATCCTAGTTTAGAAGAACGTGCCTCTATTTGAAAATTAGTTTCAAATTTCTCTTCCTTTTATTGAAATAAGACCTTTCTGTAAGTATTATAACCTTTTGTGTAATTGAAAAACAATAATTTTAAAATTTATTTGTTAGTTGTTAGTTTTAAGGAACTGTTTATACGCATGAATATGTATGATCTGTAAAATATATTTCCTCTACACTGTATGGTACTGTATTCAGTACATATACTCTGTAGTGTATACTGTATTGTAGCTACACGACAAATATTGTAAAGTATGTCATTCTCAGCGGTCACCCATACAGTACTGACCATGCTTAATGCTACTTAACTTATATGATCCAACAAAAATCATGGATAGTGTCTTATTGAAACAAAACTTTAGTGTACTCTTTTATTACGTAAAAGTTAATACTTGTACTAAATTTCAACTCAATTGGATTATTTTCCGAATTTTCACAATTTTTTTAAAAAACCTACACAAGTCATTTGATAAAAATTGAACTAATGCTGATAATGAGATGAAACTTGTTACATATGTTAGTATTATACATTACGCTTTATTTTTTCGTATTTTATTATTTTTCAAAATTCTCGCTTAGTCACTATTGCGGGTTAATGATGTAATAAATAATATTTTCCGAATAGCTCAACTACAGCGGTAGACTGATTTTTTCAATATTTTTCAAGGCCCCTTTGTCAAGTTAAACCGGTGCAGAAATTATTCGAGCACTCAAACCTAAAGGTCTACGTTTGACCTTTGTCGTGTTATCTTTATTTTTAAGCGCTCTGAAAATTCTATTAGTCCGGTCTATTTAAAAAAAAACAACCTCAAACATTTTAAATTTATTTATCACCCCTTTTGATTTTAAAGGGCAATGACAAGTAATGACTCTGAAATCAAAACTTGAGACGATAGGAGTAGTTAAACAACTTAAATTTTGATTCCGTGAGACTTAACATATGGTGTCTGGTGTCTCAACATTACGTATGCAAATAACGTTTATATGTTATGTTAGCAAATAATATCTGTTTGGACATTCCATGATGCGACGAATATCATAATGCTTCATTAGATATTCTAGGTTTAAGTGAAATTATTTGACTAATTCGGCGTTTGTGATTGTGATAGCTGATACACACTGTTAATGCTTGCCGATTGCTTGATTTGTTTATTCTCTCTACAAAAACATGTTTCTCTTTGACATTTGGTCAAAATTTAATTATTTGTTCTTTTTCTATACCTCATTTTGACAGTAATTTGTGATCCGTGGTTCTTAAGAAGTTTTGTCAATGTATATTTTCCTGTCTTTAGCCTACTTACCGTACTTATATTTTCCTATCCTTTTTTTTATACATAGCCAGAGATATGGTCAAGATTCGCCTTTAATTGATTAGTTAGGCTCAAACCCTAACACCATTCTCTATCGATGACTGTAGTATGCTGTTATTACAAACTTATTACACAGTACGAGGGCAGAAAGAACATTGTATTATTAGTTTTGAACTAATAACTAATATCTATTACTAACTACCATTGAGTCTTTATCCTTGTTAATTAGAGTTAAGAATTTATTTTTAATAGAATTAAATTAAAATACGTTTTTTTATGTTTTCAATAACTAAAAAAGACAGTTAAGTGCTATTTTATTGCCATGGCAGTATAAGTAGTTATGAGACAGTAATTTTTGTCCAATCAAGTTTTACCTAAAATCTAACCAAAGAAATAAAAGTATAAGTTTTAACTTATTTGTTTTTAAGTATTTAAACAGATTTTTACTTTCCTTATCTATACCGTAGGTATATAGGAAATGTATTGTGTTTGCAAAACAATACGAAGCCGGGATGTCACACTATTACCCGTTTCACTCCTTTTTTCCTTTAAGAAAGAGACAGAGTTGTCTGTCTGTATGTGTGTGTGTATATATGTTTGTGTATGTGTGTCTGTTATTATATGTGTTACTATATGTGTTTCTGTTATACATAGCTCCTATGGTGTATTTATGCTGAAAAGTTGAATCTTTGTACCAAATCAGTCTGCCGCTGTCGTTGTGCTATTTAAAAAATATTTTTATGACGTCATTAACCCGCAATAATTACTTGGCAAAAATTTATTGTAATAAATACGTACACTAAGTTTCATTTTAATACGGCAAGTACATCTATGGTTTTTGTAGGATTATATAAGTTAAGCAGCATTGAGCGTGATCAGTGCTGTATGAGTGACCGCAGAGAATGAAACGGATGCATTTACCATCTAATAACGAGCGAAGCGTGTCCAAAGCAGGGAGGATGAGCGTAGCGAATCCGATCTGATGAGGAAAAGTTAAGAGGAATCCGTACCCGATTTTTTTGTCATTATAACAATACTTTTTACATTTGTTTTGTAACCAATTGTTTAATTTAAAAAGTTGTTTTTAATTTTCTTTGTAATTATAAATTTGTGGTGTCTGTTTCCATGGTCGTATTTCAATTACTCGATTTCTATCTTAAGTTTATAGTAACAACGTTCTATCTTAGTATTTGTATTACAACGATTTCACCAACTTTAAATAATATTTAGGGAATAGTGGATGCAACCACTCTGAGGTGCAAAAGGGCAAAAAGGCCCTAAAACGGGTACTCTTTTATTATTAAAAATTGGTATGGATATTGAGGTATAAAGAACTATAAAAAAAAAGAAAGAAATACATTGCGGTAAAGTGTTTTTTATGCATTCAAAATTTCACAGCAGTAAAATGTCATTTTAATAATAGTAAAATCCATCTCAATCATTTGAACCAAAATACCATATACTAAAACCTAATATCATTTACTAAAACCTTTATCTATCCTTCATAAAAGATCAATCAAAATACTTTAAAATGTTGTTTAAACTTGAACACTATTTCTACTTAAATCTTTTCCATTAAAGAATTTTCTTTGAAAGGAATTGAGTTAAAAAGACTTCAAATGTATGAAAGGTCAGTGGACCTTATTCCGAGCAATAGGTCTATATCTAGCTTTTAACCCAGTTTACTTCAAGTTTCCTTTCTTTTCACTTTTCATCTCCGCCTTAGAATATTCTTTTGTTTCAAAACTTTTCTAATGTTTAGATAGATTTAGTTGGAGTTCCCAAAAGATTGAAGTAGTTTGAAGTAGTTGTTTTTCATTACGGTGGTTGAAGCAGAGGAAGTTTAACGAAAAGATGTTTAGCCATAAAAATAAATTGGTCTTTGTGTGTAATAATTGTAAAAATTACAGCAAGGTATTGAAAGTTTGTAGCAGCTATATTTTCTTGTATGCGATTACTAAACTAACAGCTAGCATTTTAATAACGTATTGACCGATCGATATGGTGCTTGAAACCGCAATAGATTATGATTTTAATTCTTAATCCCTAAATATTTTCGAAATATAATTTAGTAAATAATTGAACTTTTCACTGAGTAAAATCCCTAGATTAAGACAAGAAAAAGGGTTTAAAAAAAGAATATAGCAGTCCAAATATAGTTGAGATACAACTACCGAGTTTTCTTCCAGGGATTCTGGTCGTCATCAGGGTTAAAGAATTATTAAACATAAACAACAAGACCTTGAAATAAAAAAACAACTATTAGAAAAGTTCACATTATGAAATATAAGAATGCAACAATAATAAGAGTTATAAAAATAAAGGTAACATAAGATAAGGGAAGTTAAATAAAATAACCGCAACATTTAAAATACATAATAATTAAAAACAAAATTGAAAGAAAATTATCAGAAATAGACTAATAAATAATAACAAAAAAGGTAAACTAATATAGAAAGAACCATAAAATAGTAACAAAAAACTATTAAAACAAGAAACAAAATGACTTTAAATATTTAAGGAATAGTTGAGATACGACTACCGAGCTTTTAATCAAGGAACATCATTAAGAGGTTCATCATCACAGTAAAATTTTGTTTAAAGTCACTATAGTAAAAACTATAGTGAAATACTTGTTAATATTAATAAACAAGTAGTATTCAATACAAATATTATAAAAAATAACAATAATAAGAACTAAACAACAACCAAATTTTTACTCAGTTTAATAATTTTCTAGTTGAAGAGATTCTAAAGTGGTTATAACCCCTAAAATAGCTTCAAAAAGATCTAATAATTTTGTATAAATTCATATACAATTTTAATAATACTGAGGGCTTGTGTGACTATTTAATTGAGCTATTTTCAGATGGTATCGGTGGGTATATAATAGACTTTATTACTGACCAAAACAAGTTAATTGGTGCCGTATTTATGTTAGGGCTTATCAGTTCCGAATCTTATTTTAGTGATTTTTATTAATATCTTATTGTTGGAATTGTTTAGATGTTTTAGACGATAATCATTTACATATCAAATATACGTACACACCCGCACACACGCATATATAATATATATATATATATATATATATATAATATATATATATATATATATATATATATATATATATAACTGTAATATCGTTATCATGTCTTTTATGATCTTCACGAGTGACTAACTCAGATCTTCATTCTTCGTAGGTGTATCTCACTATTGAGATGTGATGTGTGTGTTGCGGCGCCAGGAAATATATATATACGCATGTAATGTATACATATTGAAAGAGATGCATCGTAACCCTCTTAAGCCCATCCAAGTTTATGTAATCCATCTTGTTTATTTTTATTCAAATCAAAATAAAAAAACGTACATAACAAATGTTAATACGAAATTTCCTGGTAATTGGACTTTAACGTTTATTCATATTTTTTACAGTTTTAAAATTGTCTAAACAATTGTTTTACAATTATATTACATTTGTAAAATGTACAATTAAATCATAGATAAGGGACAGGGACATTATATATAAATTACATTAAAAAAACAATTATTTAACTTAATATTGGGTAACATTGATTTTAATTTTATCTTACGCTTTAAGTCAATTTCTGAGACCCATAACCTCTGTTGTTCCTAGAGACTATATTTGAATATGATTAATAATTAATGATATGGATCCAAACTAGTTTGAAAAATATATTCTACTACATGGCAAATTATGTCAAACTTATAAGGATTCAATTATAGTTCTATCCAAAAATATGGTTTTAAGAATATAATGATAGTGAAACCGGCTTTTAACCAAATAAAGGTCATCCTCAGTTCAGTAGAGTCTTATTCTCATTCAGACTCGTCTCCATGCAGTCTCAAATGTAATCTTCTTGACTCAAAAGGAAAAAAATAATTTCTTCTTATCGGTTTTAAGGATGACGTTTATTTGGTTAAAAGCCAGGTTTACAATCATTATATGCTTAAAACTATATTTGTGGAGCGACCTTTCTTATAATCCTCATTACATGGAATCCTTTGGCGATAACTTCTCTTATGTCAAATTATTGTTAAAATTTATGCCAACATATTAAGATATGAAGATTGAGCAATCGAGATTGTTTAATCAAAAATTAGTATCGCATCATCCCCGCTTCGACTCTTTTTATACCCAATGTAAATATCCATTAGAATATTGTCTGCATATATGGAATATGGTGCTACTTACATCCTCTAAGGAGGAACATATCTATTTTTTCAGACGCGGGGTTTGGCAGGTGGTTCAACCACGTGTTTAACCCTGAAACTCATTTTTTGTCGTGCTAAAGTCAAAACTATAGGTTAAAAATACTGTATGAACTGTTGGGTGGGGGTTCAACTCAAACCAAACGTGTGAACGAAGTAAGTGTTTACAGTGCGAGTTAACGAGATTGTATGTAGAACCTCCATGGAAAGAGTATAACATAAAAGCATTTTGTTTATCATTAACAGAACTCACTTATTTATAGTTTAATGTTTGTTAGAAATAGATTCACGCAATGTCTATATTTGCATCTAACGCCTTTATAAACGTTTTAAATTATAATAGAAATAGACTTTAATAACAGGAAATTATAGAGAAAATGGGGGGAAACGATGAAAATTATAATTTGGGTTGAATTATGATTCTACTCCAATATACTATAAGAAGATGTAATTTACTGCTATTTGTTATCATCAAATAATCTTAAATACTTGGAATGTATAAGTTTTAATCTATATCTTCATTTTAATTTGAAATATAAAGTTTTTAAAAAAATATTATTTATAATAAATCATGCAAAAACATTGCTATACCTTCTTTCATAAAATATTTTCCTATTAGCACCTGCAGAAATAGCTATACTTCTAATTAGATTACAAGCAATAAATGATAGCAGAATATTTTAAATAAAAATTTGAAAGAGAAAAGAGTTTTTTGTAACCCCGTTCTTTAGTCGAGTAAGATTGAAAACTGAGTTTACTTTGTTCGGCTGTCAACAAAAAAAGCTATATCGAGATTTTGCTTAAATATATATTTCAGTGTGCATGTAGTTTGGGTATTTATTCTATGCACGCTAGTAGGATTTAGCGGTTGATATAAATAAGTTTTAGGTCATCTAATGAAAGCCGCTAAGATTATAAATTCGGTCTCTAGAATTAAATATTCAAATTTATTTCCAATGACTGGACATAGAGCACGTCCATTTCCTCATATAGAATCCTGCATAAGACGAACTCAGAGCTTCGTTGATAACTTACACTCACAAACACATACAAACAAGCAAATTCGTGAAATCGCGTAGGATGTCTCAAAACAATTCAAACGGATAACACAGGTGAAATCTCTTTCAGGGTTATACTAACGAAATACTTTTCCCATTTACTTTGGGTAAAAATTAGGAAAAGTGAAATATACAAAAATAGGATTCATAATGTGTAAAATTATTATAGAAAGAAGTGTTTAATGGTCTACTCATAATAATTATGGACAATATATTGATGACTACAGTCCCTATAAAATATAAATAAAACATACACAGTCAAAACGTTTTGTTGAGTGAAACTGTATATCATCTATGGTATATACTTTGTTCACACGCAGGGTTTGGCTGAGGGTTCAACTCCGTTTCCAACCTCTTTGGGGGTTAAACTCCAACTGTTCACACGGTATTTTTAACCAATAGTTTAGACTCTACCAGGATAAAAAATGAGTTTTCAGGTTTATCGCCGTGTTTAATCCTGTGTCAAACCTCGCATTTGAACAAATTAATTATAATCTAACTTTTCCAGCGCCATATTGATAAAATAATAATAACCAACATATCATAATTTAAAAATAACACTAATGTAATACCTAGCCCAAAAATGAACACATTAAAAACCCAAAAAAATGTGTTTAAATATTTTTTGTAAAAACCTGTTGAATATCTCTTTAAAAACCCCAATATAATATATATATATATATATATATATATTAATATATATATATATATATATATATTATAAGGACTGCAATCTTTAATAAATTGTTTATAAACATTTAATATTAATAACTGTTTATAGTGACAAGTTTCTTTAGGCATTACTGAATCCCCAACACTTTTAGAATATCCCCAACAAGTTTTAAGAAATTTTTTTTTTTTTTACTGATGAATTCATATAATCGGATAATAGGACTGATTATTTTAAATGTCATTATTTATTTAAAATGTGATTCTATATTTTAACTTTATGGTTAAACGTTATAATTGTTACTGCCTAAATATGTAATAAGCATTAATCATTTTATTCCAAACCTTATTTATAAAGCTAACATATCAATAAAAAATGTATATTCTTATTTAACGCATCGTTCATTTCTGTTTATTTATTTTAATATTTTGTTACTAAAAAAAGATTTCAAGTTTTTTTTACTTGATAAGGACCAATGGCATGTTACTGTAAATAAATAATACGCTTTTGGACCGTATAGATTTTTCAAACCTCATACACACACATACATACTTCACTGTATAAAATAAATATTAATCCGCTTAATATATAAAATAAATATAAAAATATAGGCGAGTTTAAATAAGAAACAGTAGGCGGTATATTTGTTCCCAAATGTTTATTTTTGACAATCACGGAAAATTTATTTTTCCATTGAAAATGATACAATGTTTTTTTCTTTATTGGGCCTGTTTTTGTTTGTACCTGGTCGATACAGTGTATGGCTCATTTATTCTTCAGAGCAGACTTATGTTGTATTTTTAACTGTTAATATTTTGTATATTTTACGCTGTTATGTCATATCTCATGGATCCATTTTTAATTTCAATTTACTAATTGATTGATTTCTTGTTCAAAAATTACGTTAAAAGTTCAGGAGTAAAAGATTATTCTGAGAGGCATAAAACTCATATTTATGTAATAGTTACAAGAAAATATCGTTACATTTTAGTGTTTATTAGTGAATGTCCTTTAGAAAAAAATCGCTCATCGAATAAACGTCACAACGGGAGTCGAACGTCGGACATTAAGAGTTTTCTCTCTCTCCCTTTTACAATTAGTGCTCGAACGGAAACACGCACTCTAACGGAAATTCGCCTGACATGCGGACCACCACGCCAGCACCTTTTCAATTTATTATTTCCATGTTATTGAGTGTTTTCTTGCTCATAATTTATTCCTTGCTCAAGTTTCCGGTGTTTGCCTTATAACCTGAGCAGTATTGTCATTTAATTTTATTTTGTTAAAGAATGCGCTTATATTTATCCCATATATTATACAAGGCACGGTACAGCATTACATTTAATGCTCATTAAATATAATGTCTCATTTATATGAACTCATTTAAAGCTCAGTATATACAAATTTTCAGCACATTTTCTTTGACGAATTCGAAAAGATTAAATAACATGATGTGACAATGATGCTCAAGTTAAAAGACACATAGCGTAAACTTGTGAATGGATTATGAGCAGTGAAAATTCGCCAGCTTGCGAATCTCCGCGAATAATTATTTTGAAACTTATTAGATCGAAGAATGACCGCCGGTATCAAGATTCGAACATGTGAAACCCTGGCTTTGAGTAGCCTTGAGTCTAGTTTTTAGCCTGACTGGCTTTATTCGATTCAGCGCCCAAAGAGCGACATCTTGCTCGACATGTTATTTATTGGAACTGTATTGAAGGTTATCCGGTGATTTGCCAGCGTTAATTGACTGTTATGTCAAATATGTTATGTATGGTCCCTTGCATATATATGCTATTAGCAGATATTAGTGCCATTAGCCATATTTTGCCAAAAAAATCGCAAAAAAATTCAGATTAAATTGGAAATAAATGTTTTAATATAATTATACTTTTAAGATTCAACGAGCTATAGTGTATTGAAGTAGGTTTGTAAACATACTATAAACTCTCCTGTATTATATTTGGTTTGTTTTCATGGAGTTTGCAGCAAGTGAAAAGATAAAACTGCTAAAAGTTGAAGCCACTGGACCCTCTATAATCTATAAACTCTAAACCCTAATTAAAACTTATGTTTTTATCAGAAAAAGTATAAATATTTTGTATAATTAAATTATTAAAGGAATTAAAGTTTTTTTGTTATACATTATTGAAAGTTTTAGATTTTTAGAGGATTTTCAACAGAAAATGGTACTTTTAGCGAGTTTCAATTAGAAAATAACGCTTTTGAGGTTGTTTGCATAATGGAAGTGGAGAGAAAGGAAGGTTTCAAATTCGTTTTTTGGTTTCAAATAAATATTATAAGAAAGTTAACACATATATGTATCATTGTACACAATAACTCTCTAAGGGATTATAAAATCAAGAAACTTTGCAAATGGTGAAATGTTAGGGAGATTACGAATACTGTTATCTGTGGACAACGTTTGATTTTCTATGCTATCAGTAGGTCTAACTTACGACCGAAAACTCAAATTTGTTTTTTATTTCATCTGATTACAACCTCATAACTTTAATCTTATGAATCTAATTCATAAGGGCATTAATGCAAAAACTACCAGAGACGGTGATTGGAACCAATCAGCGTTTACTGCGAAAAACCAGAAAGAAGTAAGGATTAGCAAAAATTGCTCAAATTATAAAACAGCACACTGAAAATAAAATAAAATTATTTATCAGTATATTAATTCAAAATCCTAACAGAATGAACTTCATGTATCTATGTTTGCTGATTTTTCTTATATTTGTAGATGTTTAGTTTCTGTTTAAAATTATAAGGTTAGAATCAAAGGGGTTATATTGTGAGCAAGCTATGCTAAAAGAAGCAATTAAAGAATCAGTTACTGACAATATTTTTGGCTATGAATATCCCTAAACCGGTGTTGGCTTAACATTATCATTCCGCTTGCTAATAGCAGCCTTAAGTCGAAACGGTCCAGGGCTATTCATATCCAACAGCAAGTATCGACGGTAGCTGATTCTTTAATTATACATGGTTGGATTGGAAATAATTGCTATAAAAGTTTTATTCAAATAATTACGTTGATTCCTTTTGCTGAATGAAATAGAGTGCGGTTACGAGGACGTATAATACGTATAATTTTGTTTGTTAAACAAAATAAGATCTGGAGCCTTAGTTGAGTGTAATCTTTATCAAATGTATGTTACATCAGATTTATAGTAAAAATGTTTACATTCGACTCTTTTCTTTGCGATGTACTAAAAAAGAAAATAATTAAATCTTTACTTGGAGAATTTAGGTGTTTTATCTACTAAATCTTTCCTTGGTGTAGTTGCCTCTTAATTTATTACTCTTAATTAAAAAGGGTGTAAATCTGCGGAAGAAAGGCCCTAAAGGGCCGTGAGAAGGCCCGGGATATGACTGAGTGCCACCTGTAAAGTCTTAGCCTTCTACACCGAGTCTATCTCTGTCTACACCCTCCCAGTATACATCCCTTTTTTGTTTTTAAAAAGAAAATGAATAGAATATTCAAATATATAAGTATTTATAATAAATATAGAAATTAGTAAGTTATGCTTTAGTAGGATAAAGCTTATTTTTAATTATGATCACTAGATAGTAGAGCACAGATGGTTAGTCGTGTTCCAACTATAATTGTGATATTGTAATACATTATCACTAAAACATAAAATGTTACCTTTTATTTTTTAATAATTGTTTTTGTAAAAAAAATTGTAATCTGCACAGTCTTATAATTTATAAATATTTATTGTTTATAAATAATGTGAAAGATTTATTTATGTTAATGCTAAGCTTATATCTCGTATAAGCTAGTTAGTTTTTCTCCCCTTTTCACAAAAATGTTTTGTCAGATTTTGGTAATGTTTTTTCAATGGTCAATATCCATCTATAGTAATCAAAACGAACCTCCTTTAACTTAAAATAACTATTAATAACGAAAATGCACGCTCTAGCTTATATATAACTATTTAATAAATTAGTTTATCACTAGCTTATATTGGTCATTATTAGTAATTAAATTTAGACGTGATAGATAGTTTAGACAATGGTAAATTATGAGTAAAATTAGTTGGACGTAATCCATTGTCAGTGTTATTTACAATTAACTGCAAGGCTAGTCGTTGATACTTGCCTATCAAGTCAGGTTAAAATCCTGACACCCTACACATAAAAAACACCGTCTTTCTAAAGACGAACCTATGATGGGAGAAGTACCTGCTCCTAAAACATCGTTAATTGTAAATGACTTTGACAATGGATTACGTCCAACTATTTTACTCATAGTAATTAAATGTTAGTATGGATGATTAAAGGTTACCAACGGTGATCGGTGATGGCTACATTGAATTGGTGATGATTTTTGGGGCTCTAAGACGAAAGAAACCAGTTCGGTCATCACTAAAAGTAATGTAAACCCAAAGACCTGAGTTTGAATCTTGGTAACGGCGATAATATGTTTTCATTATATTTTGTAAATGTATACTACTAAAAAATAATTTAGGTACAGAGGTCCGCAAGCCAGGCAAATATCTTCTTGCTTAACCATCCATTTCTTGCTAAGTTTTCGGTGTGTGCTTTATAGTCGGAATTGAAGGACTTTTTCCTTGGGTTTTAAAGGATTATTTTAAAGATTAAAATAATAAACTGAGCTTTGCAAGCGTGCACAAAATGCTGTGCAGTACTAATTTGTTTCTTTAGAATAAACATACCCATTTCCTTCAAAGCTCCACAAGCGTGCACAAAATGTTGTGCAGTACTGAAATTTTTCTAAAAAATTAACCAGTATTTCCTTTACGAAATATGAGTGAAACATCAAAAACGTATACAGTTTTAAAAAAATTAGCAATATGCTAAAAAAATCGCTATTTGCTGATTGGTAATTTCTCTTACCCTATTGAGCCAACTGTCCTGGATATGATTTTGAATGAGCACCAGTGGAGTTGTTCATAATGAAAGGAACGAAGAAAAGAGTCTCTCCACAAAACAATAATTTATTCAAAGCGCTTTCAACCTAAAATGAGGCCATCATCAGTGCCAGATATAATAGAAAGAATAAACGGCTAAGAGAAAGACATTAAAGGTAAATACATGTTAAACTGTGGAATTCGCAGTTTTCCTTCTCTTCTTTTTCGACTCGACGATGTCGGTGAGAACTGTCTTTGTCTTTTTTCTTGTCTGTTTCCCTTTCAACTGTCCTGGGTTTCATCAAGAATCTAAAATATTTTTATTTTTATTTCACTCCTTTTTGTTTACACTGGCCATTCTTCTAAATGGTCCTAATTTACCTCATCAATTTGATATTACGTTTTCTTTAATCATTAATTTAGGCCACAAAGTTTTAATAATAGCGCTGATTCTGTTATACTACCAATTTGACTCCGTTCAAATTGTCAGTGTGGTATGTTCGAATTGTTATTTTAGTCCAAAAAAAGGATTTCGGTAATTTAGCTCCTCTGCGCATCGTCTATCACCAGGTGTCAGCTCAGGGAACCGCTTCACGGCCACATTGTTGTTGCCTTCAGTCAGTTAGTATTATACGTATACTATCACGTACAGTGGGCTTTGTAGGTGAAATCAAAGAGTATGTATACTCCTTAGTAAATATTGCCACTACATCAACGAACTTTAAAAATATTTCTTTAAAACCGCAATTTGTTTACAGAGAACTTACTGTAGTAGATGCGCTTGATCCCCCATGTTTTTGATTTTTAGTGAATTTTTAAGATTAATGATTTTAACGTTAACGACGTCTTGTACTAATTTTCTAATATATAAATATCTTCTTGATCGGAAAATTTTCAGATGTTTCAAAACTTGCCTCTTGTCTTTCTTTATTAATTTAGATTATTTTTATTGTTTCAGACGTTGGGTGCTTAAAGCTAATTAAATTAGGAGTTCCTCAATATAAGTTTAGAGGAGAATTAGCACTTCTTGAATGTTCTTACGAACTACAGGGAGACTCATTGTATTCAGTTAAATGGTATAAAGAGAATGAAGAGTTCTATCGATTCTTACCTAAGTCCAACCCACCGCAACAATCTTACAAAGTCGAAGGCATTCGAGTTGATGTAAGTATTGTTTTTTTATGTAGTATTCAATTGTGCCTTAATTATGCCCTAATACCAATATCCTTATATTTGTTGAACTCTAAGCTCAACTATATCGACGAATAGCCTTCTTTGTTCGTAAATGTATGTATGTTTTTCTTGTTTGCTATATTATTCCTAAATATGAGTCATTGTTGTTTTATGCTTTTTGGATAGTTAAAGCCTTAGAATATACAGATATCGAGATACAGAATTTTCATAAAAAATGAAAAACAAGCCACCAACCAATAAAACCAGGCTCTCTAAGATATAGGAGTATATAATCTTGCCGTTTAAGCTAGCGTATTAAAAAAAAAGCATTGAATAATTTAAATATCTCAAGAACTGTGCTAGCCAAAGTTGTAAAAAGGGATTGTTACTTTTCGTGCCAAGTTTCAATAAAAGTGGATCAGCCGTTTAAGATGTAGCGTGTTTATGCAATCAATAAAGTGCATCCATGCACTCATACATATGGAGATAAATTTTGTTTTTAGTCATTGGGTTCTGTAGGTGCTAAAACGTAATTTTATGAAAAAATGGGTCTCATAGAAATCATAGAGACCTGCTCTAGGATCCCCCACACTGGTGCTTCTTAATTTAAGCATAGTTTCTTTGAAAAGAATTGCTCATGGAAGGACGGCATGGACTCTCTTGTCGCGAAAAATAGGTTTAGCTAGTCTCAAGATAGAGTGTAAACATGCTATCTTTGGAACGAATAAATATTTTTTAACCAAACTTTGTACAAAAATCAACTATAGGAAGGACAACCAGGTTGTCGCACGTCAATTAGTTTGGTGAATCAAAATATTTTAAAAACTCGGTAATATTAAGGATTGACATTCATCACCATTCATCACAAAGGGCGTTTGTATTGTATCTTTTGGGAAACCTAAAATTCTTTTAAACAACTGTTTCGTGTCAGGTGTCACCTTATATGTCTTTAAATAAAATTAAACTAGTCGGGATTTTGACTAAAAAATAATTCTGGCGCAGAGGTCCGGAAGCCGGGCAGATTTCCAGTGTTAATGTTTGCTTTTTTGCCATATAATTCATTTCTTGCTCACGTTGTTACTTTTTGGTTCATAGCTTTAGCAAAAAATCACAATTTTTTACTAGTAATTTTTCTGAAATGAATTTAAAATTATTTAAAGAATAGCGTAAGGTTATGCACAGAGCTCAGCAATTTCAAAGAAGATCCGATTTAGTTATTGAGAAGAATTCGGTTAACCTTTGGCAAATATCCGCATTTTATTTAAATTTTCAGAATTTAGTGAGTAATATTCAGTACTCTATTGCTCGAGTTATGAAGCATAAACCGATAATATAAGCAAGGAATTGATTTTCTGAACATAGAAACCCATTTCTAATAAAAATTGACCCGGCTTGCAGTCCTCCGTGCCTGAATTTATTTAAGACAC
The DNA here is from genome assembly GCA_018340805.1 of Microvelia longipes. Taxonomy (NCBI): domain Eukaryota; kingdom Metazoa; phylum Arthropoda; class Insecta; order Hemiptera; family Veliidae; genus Microvelia; species Microvelia longipes. Next base: position 43,166,662 of record JACMZG010001911.1, on the reverse strand, counting down.
AATTAAAAGTTTCGCAACACAATTAAAAATGTCAGGATACTGTAATTGTTGAAGTAGTATTTATACCTTACATAAATCTGATCATTATTATAAATTAAGTTTCTTAATTTTGGATTATAATATCTAATGGTCTCTTTGAATAAAAACAACATTTTTATTTTATTACTTAATACGTGAGAATAAAATAAGGTTAAGAAATATTTAAATCTTGTTATCTCGACTTCGTTATAGCTTATCCTACAATAAACTACTAGGTAATACTAAAGAAAAGAAATAAATGCAAACAATAACTAAGTAAATGCTTAAAAAAACCAAAGTAGAGGATTTTCTAGAAAATTTAAAAAAAGGTAGAAAGTCCTAAAGAACTCCCCCCCTGAGAGCTTGCTGGAGAAAAAAAAGTTTTGGGGTGGAATTTTATTACTGCAATTAAATACGAAACATTAACTACTCGAATTACTTTTCTACCAAACCAGGGCAACCAATTTGAACCAGGAAAATAATGTTTTTCATTACCATTCAACTTTGAATTCTACTCAATACTTTTTTTTATAATTCATTTTCTTTTAGGCTACACTGGTTGCCTTATAAAAATTCTTGAGAAAATGTGATTTAAAATTCGCTTTTAGTTTTCAGTTGCTCCAACAAAGGTTTTTTATTATTTATCAAGTTTTTAAACTTTTGTACACAAACCAAGTATGCACATTATCGTATTCAAACCAAGTTTGAACTTTCTCATATCCGAATTAAGTTCATACCCGCATGTATTCAAACCAAGTTTGATCTTTCTCATATCCAAATTAAGTTCATACCCGCTTGTATTCAAACCAAGTTTGAACAATATCATACCTATAACAATCATGAACATACTCGCACCAAAACCAAGTTTGTACATTCTTGTACTGGAACCAAGTTAGAACATTTTATATCCAACTCAAGTTTGTATATTCTTGTACTGAAATCAAGTTCGAACATTCTCGTACTTAAACCAAGTTTGATCATTCTCGCACCTAAAAAAGTTTCTACATTCTCCTAAACAAACTATGTTTGAAAATTCCATTACCTAAACTAAGTCTGTTTATTGTACTTACCTAACAATGCTGGTGTCAAAAAACACTAAATTTTACAAATTTGAGAACATACCATGTCCAAACCATGTTATCTGCTCAAATAATGACTTAATCAATAAAACTTGCTACCAAACATCTAATAAGCTGACTTTTGACTTGATTTATTTGTCAACCATCCCACCTTTATTTGAAAGCTTTATTAATCAATATATTTTAATATAATAATATATGACTATGACTATCTAAACAAAGTTTAAACTAACCTAAATCGTATTTAAAAACTATTTTAATATTATTTCTCTACTGCTCTTGAATAGTAATAATCTACATTAAATTTTATTTACATGTAGTTTTTCCTTTGATCTAATAATATATTTTAATATTCTTGTACCTTAAAAAAGGGGTTATATTTTGCCCAAAATTAAGCTTATGGTATTTTTAGCCAATGATGCTGCAGGTAATTAAGCTATTTATCACGTAAAACAATATATTTATTGTTTTTCGTGAGACCAATATTAAAAATGGAGACCAATACAACTTTTAATACATTTATATTAAGTGGAAACAATCAAAGTAAATATTGGTAAAACAAGTTAATTGCTATAGTGAAAGTTAAAAATAGATTTTCATTAACAAAAATATATCTCCATAAATTCAATGAATTGTCTTATTAAATAATAAATTCAGTTAGTAATATTTATACACAATGTTTTAAATACTGTCATATTTAATTTATTTGTATTGTATATTTAATAATGCTGAATTTAATTATTAAGTGTTAAACCATAAGGTACAAAGAAAAGTAGGCCGGCTTGCATACCCTAAAATTTATCCACTGGTTATTTACTTACTTGAAGTAATTTTCTATTAAAGTAACTGAAATTCCCGTGTAAAGGTCTCCGAGCTGGTGTCAAAAACTCTCAATTTTACAAATTTTTACGGTGATGCTTATTTATATTAATTTCAGCAACCTGGTTTTAATATGTTTTAGAATGAGCTTGTATTCTTTTATTATTTTTCTGGTTTTAATACTTATCCCCATCTTAAAAATATTGATTACTAATTTTTTCCACACGGTACAAAACATGCCAGCTAAAAAAAATTACAGTTTCCGTGCGGTATAATTAACAACCCTTGCTATGCTTGAGATGCATTGCTGCATATTAATACCTGCAAGCATACACCATACTTGCCTCTTAATAGTGCGTAATGTACTGTATTACACTTAAAAATTAGAATTACATTTTGTATATAACTTCTTTTATAGTTCAATAAAATTTTAAACAGAGTTTTCTTTGACTTTTAAATTGTGTTTAGTATCAAACCATTAAATCTTTTCAGTTTTATTCTTTGAACATCCCTTTTTATTATTAAGGAAACTGCAAAAGTCTAGAAGAAATAAGTGTCCTTGTTTCTTTTAAATTAACTATTTATTTCTTAAAATCTAAGTTCTTCAGAATACCACCCACAGTGAGTTCATACAATCATATAAATATTTTTACTTTGAGTGTCCTATAAAGAATTGCAAGTATTACTTTTTATTGTCAAGATTATTTTAAGAGTTATAGAATGGCGCGTGCAAAATTCTTTAAGAGTATGAACTGATTTTTTCGAAAAATTGCTGATGATGAAAAAATTTTTCCAAATTGCTTTGTCCCTGTTTGACTTAGAAACTTGATATTGTCTACCAGTGCTAAAAATTTATTTAGATTACTTGCTGTGTTCCAACTTTTAGACAGCAAACATAAAAATAAAATTTTTGATCTTTTAATAAAACTGTTTTTAAGGGATTCATTCTAAGGATATAAATATGACGTAAACTAAATTTTTTGGGAACCGATAAATGTTGTAACCGATGTTGGGAGAGTAACAATGAGTTTTTTCTTCACTACAATAAAAAAAATATCTAGCGCGGTAGTCCCGTGTCGGGCAAATTTCCTTTAAAATGCGTGTTTCCGAGCTTAAAAATCCAGTTCTTGCTTAATATATTCCGGTTTATGCTTTATAACTTGAGCAGTTACTCAATTATCAAGCACTAATCTTTTTTCCGTATTTTTCAAAGGAACTGGAATGGATGTTATGCAAAATAAATTGTAATGAATATAAAGTAGCTTTTAAATAAGTATAAAGTAAATTATAAATTTATAAAGTAATAATAAATTATTACACCATTCCTAAGATTAGGGTTTAAAATAAATTGCGAAATTGCTTAAGTAATTAGGAGTATAGATTACCATAATCTAAGTAAGATTGTATTTCAATAGTCTTCAAATATTTGGTATAGAATACTGAATTTTATTGGCGTAGTAAAGGGTATAAGATGCACTTACTCATTACATAAGACCTAATGATTAAACGGAAGTTAACATAATCTTTAAGTTGTTGTATACTTTACTACTGAATGCTACTGAATGCGGTATAACATCAGTAGTTTATACTGAATGCTATATTTTACACCATAAATATTTTTGTATGGTATAACATTGAAATAATTCTCAGTATTCTCTTTAACCAATAAATTTATTTTACTGCAATAAATTTTACTATTATGAAATAATCTATTGCAGATGTAAACAGGGTGGTTAAGGAAACATATTGAATAGAACGGATTAAATTCTCTAATTACATGCCAATATGAGGGATTCATTTTATGTTATAATATTGTTATTTATGGCTGATGGCAAGATAAGTTAGTGTATTTATTTGATTTATAAGACAATCGTGGATATTAGAATTTGGTTGTATATGGAACTTATTTGTTTTGATAGAAGGAAGATAAATATTAGACACAATAGCTGTAAACAAATGTAAGTGTCAAGGTGAGTGAGTCTGTGTCGCCATAGAGTATTACAGAAATACAAGCATGAACCATCAAACTATGCTCAACGTTTAACTTGGTCAACGAATTGAATATAATGAGTTGTGAAACTGTTTGCATTGATAAATACACCTCTAAACTAACAAAAGTAACGTATATAATTATAACAATAAGAATGCCTGTTCCAGAGGTTATCCGTAAGGATAACAAAATTACTCCAAGGGAACTATCTTAGGTGCTAGCTATCGTTATTAAGTATTATTTCATCATATTGTATCAGTGTATCTATCATATTCCATAATCTATAATATAATCTATTTACCTATCAATTATCTGTATATAATCTAATCAGTTTAATGTATTATATAACTGATTTGTCATAAATGACAAAAATGATTATGTACTACTACACTATTTTTATTCATAGAAATTTTTTTATTTATTCTTATGAACTAGATTATTCGAGATACAATTAACAACTTATGGTAAATTTATAACGCTAGCTTATAATGATAAAGCTAGCTTTAAAACCTCAGCATTTACCTAATTTTCAAAGATATAGTATATTTTGATATACTGTTCCATATTTATTTATTTAAAAAAAAAAACACACGAGTAACTCATGCGGGGATGCACCTATTATAACCATAATTTTAATTAATTAATTGTAATAAATAACTTATTATGTCTATAAGTTTAACTGTGACTACATTTATAATATGTATGGTGAAATAAAGAAATATTTATTTATTTATTTATAAAGGAATCGCATTCTCTGTACGGTAGTAAATAGGTATTTATTGCCTTAAAATTGAATACTGTTATTACAATTCTTGTCCTCAGAATATACAGGTCGGTTAATTTATACTCCATCATATCTTTGGACTCACTTTGCTCGTCCTCAGACAGAAAGAAAATTTATCCGTTTTACTCCCAGCGATCACCCATGCAGGCACTAACTACGCTTGGTGTTGCTTAACTTTTGTAATAAAAAACCATAGATATACTTGTCGTACGCAATCGAAACTTAGAGTACTTATTTATTACGTAAAGGTATACTCTAACATAACTAAAACCAAATACTTAACCAAATTATAACTTCACTTCTATGTTTCACTTAAAAAGTGGTTAATTTTTTGAGCGGACACTATGTACCAAGTTTCTATAATTTTCTTTTCTGATTTATTTTACATTTATCTAGACAGGAAACGGCGAACAATACAGCATACGTCTAGAATATTGCTTTTCTGTAGAGTTGTATGAATCTTATCAGAAAGATTAAAATGTTTTAGTGAGTCATGAATACTATTAAGGGCTATGGCTGTGGCTGACATTACTACTGCGATGACGGCGGTTTTATTTAATTCCCATTGTACTTTCAATAGCTACAGCTAATCTATATAAATAAAATTCAAATGTCGCTACCGATGTTCCCTCTAAAATCGAGAACGACTGGACGAATTTTCACGAAAGTTTTTTACAAAATTAATCCACAGTGATGGGAAGTTTGAGCCGAGTCTTAAGATGATTAGGGGCATCTAAAGTGGTCTACAGGGGCATCGAAATATTTAAAAAATCATAGCCTTTTTGGAGAGCATAAAATCATGCATGTCTAGAGCTATTATTTTAGAGCAGTACATTTACAATATTTTGATGCTAAAAATTTTGATTTTAGAGCTATAATAAGCTTTTAGGGCAGTAAATAACTTTGAATAAAGTAATGAATATAACTGACAATGGCCTCGGAATAAGTCTATAAAATTATGTCTATAAGTAACTTACGAACAGAAAATAATAATTGTACGAGTCTCAAAATCTTTAGGTGTAGTTAAAATAACTTTAAAGGACTTCAGATTTTTTTTGTAAATTTTATATCATTTTACTGACTTTAAAACACGGATTTCCAGTGATTTTGTTAAAACTTGGTATAAAGACTAATTTGTAGATGCACTGATTTACAGGCTATGTAGTGCTATAAGCAGACAAATGAGAATAGTTGTGCCCAGGGCATAAATTATTAGTTTACTTCATTTTGATTACATTTAGTATAGACTAATTTAGAGGGTGCACTGATTTACTGGCTATGTAGTACTGATTTACTGGCTCTGTAGTAACTATAAGCAGAATAAAAGAAAATTGTGGTGGACGGGGGCATAAGTATTAGATTACTTGGTTTTGCTTAGATTTAGTATAGTATATTGGAGGGTGGACTGATTTACTGGCTATGTAGTACTATAAGCATGTAAAAGAAAATTGTGGTGCACAGGGGCATAAGTCATTAGTTTACTTGATTTTGATTAGATTTAGTATAGTATATTTAGAGGGAGGACTGATTTACTGGCTCTGTAGTTCTAAGCAGATAAAAGAAAATTGTGGTGGACAGGGGCATTAGTTATTAGTTTACTTGATTTTGATTAGATTTAGTATAGTATATTTAGAGGGTGGACTGATTTACTGGCTCTGTAGGTCTATAAGCAGATAAAAAGAAAATTGTGGTGGGCAGGGGCATAAGTATTAGTTTACTTGATTTTGATTAAATTTCTTATAGAGACTATTTAGAGGGTGCACTGATTAACAGGTTATCCAGTGCTATGCAACTAATTTGCAGGTTCTATGCAGATATAAGGAGTATTGTTCCAGGGGCATAAACTATTAGTTTATTATCTATCTATCTATTTAAGTAATATTCAAATGTCGCTACCGATGTTCCCTCTAAACTCGAGAACGACTGGACGAATTTCACGAAAGTTTTTTACAAAATTAATCCACAGTGATGGGAAGGTTTGAGCCGAGTCTTAAGATGATTAGGGGCATCTAAAGTGGTCTACAGGGGCATCGAAATATTTAAAAAATCATAGCCTTTTTGGAGAGCAAAAATCATGCATGTCTAGAGCTATTATTTTAGAGCAGTACATTTACAATATTTTGATGCTAAAATTTTGATTTTAGAGCTATAATAAGCTTTTTAGGGCAGTAAATAACTTTGAATAAAGTAATGAATATAACTGACAATGGCCTCGGAATAAGTCTATAAAATTATGTCTATAAGTAACTTACGAACAGGAAATTATAATTGTACGAGTCACAAAATCTTAAGGTGTAGTTAAAATAACTTTAAAGGACTTCAGATTTTTTTTGTAAATTTTATCATATTACTGACTTTAAAAAAACGGATTTCCAGTGATTTTGTTAAACTTGGTATAAAGACTAATTTGTAGATGCACTGATTTACAGGCTATGTAGTGCTATAAGCAACAAATGAGAATAGTTGTGCCCAGGGGCATAAATTATTAGTTTACTTCATTTTGATTACATTTAGTATAGACTATTTAGAGGGTGCACTGATTTACTGGCTATGTAGTACTGATTTACTGGCTCTGTAGTACTATAAGCAGATAAAAGAAAATTGTGGTGGACGGGGGCATAAGTTATTAGATTACTTGGTTTTGCTTAGATTTAGTATAGTATATTTGGAGGGTGGACTGATTTACTGGCTATGTAGTACTATAAGCAGTAAAAGAAATTGTGGTGCACAGGGGCATAAGTCATTAGTTTACTTGATTTTGATTAGATTAGTATAGTATATTTAGAGGAGGACTGATTACTGGCTCTGTAGTTCTATAAGCAGATAAAAGAAATTGTATAAAAAATTATTTACTTCTTTAACGCCCGTGCGAAGCACGGGTATCCCTGCTAGTGTATTGATATTATTGTTTAATTCTTTTCAAAACTTTCTTTGTATACTTGCTAGACCTATAAATGGGACGGGTAATTACCAAGTCTTTAAATGTTAGACCATATGGTGTGTCAATGTAGTCTTTTGTGTAGTCATGTCTTCTTCGTTATTTGATGAAAGTAGAGTTTATTCCATATTTATTGTTTTTCTTACTATTGCACAGGTTTGTAATATAACAGATTTTCGAGTTAGTTTTGTAATTGTAGTAGGTAGATATTTTTTCTCTAATGATGTTTTTGAAACTTTCGGTATAACTCCGTTTGCTAAAAGGACTATGGGTATTATCTTAACCGATTTCATCTTACATATCCGTAGTAATTCTGCTGCTAGATCAGTATACATAGGGATTAATATGTCTATAAGTTGAACATGCTGCTTTATTTTTGTCTACAATTACTATATCTGGACTGTCGTAGAACAATTTATAGGTTCCACTTTCTAAAACGGTGTCTGGTTTATAGTCGTAGTATTTAGTATTTTCCTGGATTACTTTTAATTTTAAAGATACGTTTGTTGGATAATATTAGCAACTTGATATTCAGTTTGAGCTAGAACTTGGCATCTTGATATCATTTGTATGGTACTCTCCGATGTATTATACCATAACCTGCAAGAATCGCCTTCTAAATTGAGCTCTCGTAATGTATTTTCGGCAATTCTTTGTGGCGATAACTTGATCTTGAGCGCCATCATAAATCTTTCTGTTTTCTCCATAAAGGTCACTTGGGGTTAGCCGGTAGTTTGACGCCTTTTTGTCAATGTAAAGTTGATCGACCTTCCTTAAGGCAATTAATAATTAGTAATGTTATTATTATTAAGTTTTGTTTATAGATGTTCTCATCATTATTATTATTATTAAAATAATTATCATTATAATAATAATATTTTTTAAGCAAGGTGACAAGAATTTTCTTCTTTATTAAGAAGTCTAACTTTCTAATAATCGTTTCTTTAAGCTCTTTTCTATATAAATAGAAGTTAAGATTATTTGAACATCTTTAAGCATTAACGATCAATTTTTAAAGTCATGCTCCCCCGCTCTTAATTTGGTCTGAAAAGGTTCGAAATTTTCAAAAGTTTAAGCCTTAAAAAATAAAAGTTTTTAAGCTCAGCTTAGATTTTTCTTACTTTTTCACTTTTCCTAAGAAGCTGTTACCTAAATTTAATTTTCAACTTCAGTTTAGTACACATAATTTGTTATTTTAAACTTATGAGTTTTTGAAGTATGCATTCAGAATTTGCTTATTTCCAGAACTAACTTATAATTCCTTAAACATTTACTAATAAAAAAATGTTTTAAACAGTTCTAAAATGTTTTGTGAAATTATTTTTAGAATTCATGCTAATTTGGTATTTTTAGTGCAATTATTTTCTACAAAATGTTAAAGAAATAGAAACAATGATATCAATAGTAATAGAAAATTTAGCTATTTAAATTCTAAGAGTGCTTGTAATGATATCAAATGAGATTATTTCATTCTATCTTGTCAGTAGACAGGCTAAACCTGTCAGCTACTTTTTCTATATCTTTAGGTTTAGGCACACAAACATATTATAACAAAATACATCTAATAAATAAAAAAATAAAATAAAAAAAGCTAATTACAAACGTAAAAAGGTTAAAACCTAAACCTAATGAAAATAAATATGTAAGGTATATGTAAATATGTGAGGTTATTTTTTGTTTTGTCTGCAACTATAATATTTTTCCTCAAAGAAAATAAGAATATTGATTTTACTTGCATTATAATCGCTCGAAAATAGTTTAATTACTTTGTTGAATAACCATCCAGAGTTGTCATACTTGATACCGAAAATGTCTCAAAAACTTTGAATCCACTGAACCATTAGACTGTTATTAGTTCTAGAATTGAATTGACTACTTCCAGATATAACTGAATAATAGAGTCGAGTGTATAAACCTTGACGTGATGGATTAGAATTGACTTTAAACTCATCCCCATCTAAATATTGTGAAGTAGAATAGACAGGACTAATCTACAGTGAAAACCATCAAACTATATTTTACCTTTATTGGACTGAGAATTACCCAATTCTCAGATTTTCATTCGTTAAATTTCCAATAAGCAAAAGGGGAATTTTCAATAATAGTGCAAAAGGATTGCCGAATCCAACTTGTATACGCTTTCATTTCCTACTGAAAAACAATCAAAATGTCAAAATTACTGAAACCCTATTTTTATCTAGTTAAAATGACTTCTTCCTTTAAAAATGACTTTCGTTATTACTATTGTAATTGTTTCAAAATTACAGTGAAAACTTCTGTTGTAACCAAATAATAGCTTACTGTGACGTTTTGATTTTATAAATTCGATTGAGTTCAGAAAATTGTATTGAATCATTGTCTAGTAATTGATATGAATTTAATAGATAGTTTTTTTTATAAATTTATGATACGTGATATCCGTTGAAAATTCAGTCTTAAAAGCTTTTTAATGTTATTTAATAATTGTAATTGTAAAAGACTTCGTCATTTGAGAAGAGTTATATTCTAGTGAAAAACTGTCAAAACCAGGGATTTTCTTTTTAAAAAAATATATAACAATGTATTTAAGCATTAGGTCTTTAAAAAATAAAAATTATTTCTAACTAAGACTATATAGATTTTTTTCTATATAGTCATTTGAAATAATGAGGGCCTTGGAATTTATTATATCGGACAAGAAAATGTTAGTGCCATAGCTGTTAACAGAAGAGCTATTGTGGTTGTTTCAAAATGTCAACTACGAGGATAGGCAGTCGACAGGAGGCTCCTGTCAAATTTTTTTAGCAAATAACTCCAGGTACTGTAACCCCTAAATTCTATCTGACACTCTTGTTTACCTTTCACCAGTCAGAACCTATTATATTTTGAGTTCTAATTAGAGTTTAGTTGTTAGAAGTCTGATCCCATAAATTCTTAAAATATCGAACAATTTTGCGATTTCAAAATATTCTTAGAGATCAACATTTGTAATTCTGTTATCGGAGTAAGATTTTAAAGCGAAACATTTCGTGATTCCAAAATATTTTAATAATAATTAGATTTATGAATAAATTTTGAAGTCGAAAGATAGGAGTTAACAGTCAACCCAATGCCACATTATATTGAATACCCCTAAATTAATTTATTGTGTATTACTTATACTAATAAAATTTCTCTTTGTAATAATACGCAATGCGTACTTAAGTTTCAAAAATGTCATACAAGCTTGTATCGATTTGTGCTGAAGTCTGGCTTAGAAATGGTAAATTTTCTTGTTTAAAGAAAAGGAAAAAGGATAAAAAATGTTTTATTGAAGTGGGAGCTGACATGTTCAATCAGGCCGTACTTTTCCTTCCTATTGTTTATTTATTCTACTGCATTTTTTATGATCTCAATTTTCTCGAGGATGGCTGGTCTTGTTACCAGACTTGTTTTTGTTGTCCACTGACAGCTTCAAGTATTCTTCTCGTACCTTCTCAAGTAAACTACGTATCAGATTTTTTTATATTTTTCATCCTTTTATCACTTTTCTTCTGATTTTGATACTTTCTATGTTACACTTTGAATTCATAGTACTTATGAAATCTAGAGATAGCTGACAAGTTAAGGGTGTTTCTCACTTAAAAAGAGACATCTCTTAGAGTAAAGGAAATTACTTTTATTAAAACTCAATTGGATTCTTGTTTGACTTTAACATTTTTTTCAAATAAAACGTGTCATCCCATTCAATAATACAAACTAATGCTCATAAAGAGATAAAACTAAACACACCTGTTTTCTTATACTATATGCACATCTTTTACTATATACATACGTGCCTAATTTTAAATTAACCCAAAGATTTATTTAAATTTCATGAATTTTCAAAACATTTTTTGAGTCATTGATGACAGGTACCGACATCAAAAAATATTTTTTGAATAGCACCACTAGACCCATTGATTGATTATTAAACAAATCATTGCATACGTTTTGTGTATAAGTATCATTTGAAAAATGATGGCAGTTGTTTCTTGAATATTTGCATTAAAATATAAATTATCTTTAAAGTTATTTTTAGTACATAAAATTTACTTTATAATTAAATGCACAATATGTTTAAATATTAAAATGACTGAATTGATTTTTAATGTGTTTATAATCATATAATTGAATACTTTTATTTAGAACTTATAACAGATTATTAAACCTAAATTATTTATCAAAACAAACCTGTCATTATGCGTATTTTTGAGATTTTTTTAAAAAGAAATACGTTTTTTAAACATTCTTTTAAATGATCCATCTTAAGAGCGGATTTCACCGAAATAATCTTTTAAGAGATAAAGAAAACAAGGCCGGAGTTTTTCCCTGGAAATGAAGACACAGCTGGTGCAGAAGAAAACTTTATTCTTCCCTTAGTCGGAAAGAGACTTATCAACTTATTATTTCCAACCTAAACCTGCACTCCAACCAAGGCAACAAAATTCTAATTAGATGTTACATTTTTCTTTATCTTTTTATTTTTTAACAGATTTTCCTCTTTTCCAAGTATATTGAACTTAATTTTTTTTTCTTTCAACCTTAATAAGAAAAAAAACTTGAGGCAAAAAAGTTATGATTTATATTTTTTATACTTTATAATTATTTCGTTATATTAGCCGTTGAACTAGATAGATATCTTCTTTTTCTTGGAAATTTATGTATTTCAATTATAAAGTTGTTTGTTTAGGGGGACTTATTTTGTAACTTATTATATTTTAATAATATAGCTACTATGATAAACCTGTCTGTATCTTTATACAGTATTTCTTTAATTCTGAATTTTGTCAAAATTTTGACAAAAGTGATTTTTAAATCTTACAAACAGAAAATATTCTGAGGTTAGTATTTAGTTTTAATTTATTGTCAATTAATTGCTTAAATCTGTAAAAATACAAGTTTCTCTTGATTTTATGTCATACTGTATTAACGTTTTTTTGTGACGGTATGAAAGCTTATGCAAATATTTTTTGCTTACACTGGCCGACTGGGGAAAATTTCGATAGCTTAACTTATTTTTCTTACCTCAACCACGTAATTTTAGTGCACAAGTTAATGATGTGTCCAATTGTAATTGACATTTCAGCTCTTAAATATTACTGATACTTTTTGTAACGTGAATCTTCTTGAGTCTGAAATATAAAATGAGGTTAAAAAGCAAAGCACGTTATAGTAAATGATATACTTTACCAACGTTTAAAAATACAAATATTATACGTATGAATGTATAATATATGCTGAACATGTAAAATGTATGAATAATACATTAATAAATGGCTATAACTATGTTTAACAATTAAATAATAAATGACAATTATTAAAACATGCAAATACAATAAAATGGAATTAAATTTTAATACCTAGTTGAAATTTTGTATTTTTCTGTTTGTGTACAAACAGAAAAAAAAGCAAACTCGTCGTCGTTTGCAAATTTAAGCAAACTCGTCTGGTTAGTTTTTTAGGGTTTTTTAAATATATGACGTGGGTTTTTTATTAAACTGAATTAAAAGTTGTCCAAAAGTTTTTTGGGCCAATCAATGAGCCCATATTTGTGCTTAAGTTTCACATTAATTGCCCAAATTCCTGAATTTTTACAATTTCCTGTCATCATTTTGTACTAAACATGCAAACACAGTCTTCTGTGTCTCAAAAGGATGTTTATTAGGCCTACAGGAAGTTAATTATATACAGATAATATACTCACATTGTAAATGTGAGCTTTTGTCGGTAATGACAAAGATTTTAATGACTTTATTTTCCATGATTATTTACTTCTCTAAAAAAAAAAAATATTTTTTCCCTGGAACGTTAATAGTGTTAAGTGGTTGGAATTTTGCAAGCATTAATATTTAAATTTTAAAGACTTCAATAATTTGAATTGCAAATTTGCAATTGTGAAAAAATTGTTTTTTTCTTGTTGCTGCAAAATGAAATTTTCTGATAATAATTGATAGGCATTTTTTAGATCCTAATAAACACAGGTGTGTGATTTAACATGATAATTTATCTTTATTTTGTTGTACGTTTAATAAAACTTTTAATTTTGATTCATTGATTTGAGCTGAGTCTAAAAATGACTATTTTAAAAACTTTCATTAGATTGGATAAGTAAAAAAATAGCAATAGTACACTGGGTACAACAGAACTTTTCCTATTAACCTTTTTTTACTGTTAACTTAACCAAAAAAATAATGACAGCGAGATAGAAGTAATACTAGTTAGACTTCAGATAATCATGACAATCTATGGACGAGCAAAGTGAGTCCGAAGTCATAATACTCTGATTATGTTGCTATTTTATTCTGAGGTCGAGCATAGCGAGACCAATGTAATGCTACCTTAAGTTTTAGATAGACATGGCATCTTATGGACGAGCGAAACGAAACTGATTTTGTGAGAAAAAGTACCGAGGTACCCTGTATCCGATTCTGTTAAATTTATTACTTTACACGCTTAACTGGTAAGAGTGACGCAAAACAATTAATCGTGCGTATGAGTCGATTTGCGAATAAAAAAACCGCTCAGAGTCAATCCTTTAGTAGTACGAAAAATAACACACTTCCTTAACTAAGCTAGTCCTCTCTATATAGTTTAGACTTTATGTATGTATAGAATGAATATGTATACATACTTAATTTATAAAATGTCCGCAATACCCAAGCGTAAATAACTAACACTAAGTTTAGTTTAATATTTTATATTCTCTCATTAATTTAAACTTAATAAGATATAATTTTATGACAATGTTCGTTCACAAAAGGAATTATATTGTTTTTTTGTTTTTTTTCCATCTAAACGTAACCCGTTTAGAAAGCCGTTTATTTTCCATGTGCCCCCAATAATTATTGCATATGTTAACTGCTATTGAAAACTTAAGATGTATAAATGACTTAAAAGGATATTTGTTTTAAGTTTTTAAGTAATTATATTGTTTGTTGTAGCATGGCATATCAGATGCTAAAACTGTGGCCCTGCGGAACGTCAACCTCAAGACCAGTGGTCTCTATAAGTGTGAGGTCTCGGCGGAAGGTCCCATCATTCGCTTCAGCTCAAGGAGAAGCCCGTATGGAAGTCCTATGTGAGTTTTTTGTTTGCACATTTATTTATTTTCATATATCTTTAAAAACAATATCCGGTTTATATTTAATTTAGTATGATTAATTTCTTGCTCAACAATAAATTTATTTCAGCTCGCAACAACCTGTGTGTTAGAAAAGTGTACCTAGGATGCATGCAACATGCGATTAAAAAGCAGGTATAGGTTACCATTTTATGGTGTTCAAAACCTTGTCATGGTGTATTATCTTGTTACGGTGTTTTGTCTTGTTATAGTGTGTGTTATCTTGTTATGGTTTGTTGTCTTTTACGGGGTTCGTTATCTTGTTATAGTATCCTGTAATAGTTTGGGTAATCTTACAAGTATATTTGGTACTATACATGACATCACATCTAAGATAATAATCGGTTGCGTGGTATCTTAGATTTTTTAACTTAATCGGAACAAGCCAAGCTCATTCTCATCACTTTGGAATCACTTAGCTTCAGAGAGAAAAGATCAATTTTATACACGCGTCTATCTGACCTTGCTTGATAGTTGTCAACAATTGTGATCCAACAACAATCGTAGATATTCTAACCATCTTAAAATAAAATATTATACTTATTTATTGTACAAAGAGATACACTCGTAGGATAGGATTTTCGAACATTAATTGTCTCACATATAGTCTTTTATACCGCCTTATCGGATTGGCTTAAAAGATAATGCATTAATTCATTTTTCTAACGAAACAAAATATTTAATAAATAACAACAATATAACAATAGCCATGTATACTTTTTTTAAATCATTTGTATTTACGTTTGTTTTTAAGTATTATGTAATAACAAAAATAACAGAGAGTGTTAAAAAATGTTATAATTACTTTGTTTTATAATGTTTATTACTTAAAAAAATGTAAAACCCCTATTTCTTTTTCTACATCAAGGATGAAAGGTACCTTTTAGAGTAAAGAGGATCATGTAAATCAATAAAATGAAAGGAAAAGTAGATACTTGTAGATGAAAAAGAATTTTAAAAATGTAGAATATCTCCCCACAAGGTGAAGAAGTTCTTTCTGTTCTTCTGATAAGGAAATAAAAATCCAATTCGAAAATGATATAAGAGTCTTCGTATAATTCTATTTTATAAGACAAGAAGAATAAAAAGAATTGTATAAAATATAAGAAAATAAAAATCTTACTTTAAAGAAGAAATAATGTTCTGACTAACAAAAAATCCGAAAATCTACATAATGGGAAATATTGGAAGAATGAAATAAATGGTTTGGGCTCCAGAGAAGAACATTAAGTAACAGTCTTCAACAGGCTTTCAACTGTAAAATACTTTTATGGTAAAGAATATAATATATATATTTTGGAGGATAAAAATAAATAATATTCTGGCTTGTTTTTTATATACTTAAGTAAAAGTTACATCTTTTTCTTTAAATTTAATAATAAAGTTGCTTTTAAAGGGAGAAATAACTGGAGATAGAATGTACTTAATGGTATTTTGGGTTGGCAAGACTGTTGTGTGGGTTTTACTGTCATAGTCTTGAAACATATATTTTTCAAGACTAAAATAACATATTTTTTCATGTGTTAAGTAGCTTTTAAGTATAAAGATGGATATTAATTATAAAAAATAGATACGGGGTACCTCGAAACTTATTTTTACTATTTCAAATCGCTTTTAAAACTATAAGATATTTCACCCTCATTTATATTATATATATATATATATATATATATATAATATATATATATATATATATATATATATATATATATATCACTATAAACTTTCTGAGGACAAGTGAAGACAGTTTGGAGTCATAACGCCCTTGAAGTTGTCACTAATTTATTGTAGCTCCACTGTAAGCTTTAAGTTTACACAGCAATCTAATGTACTGTGGAAATGTACTGAGGATCCCTGTGCCTGATTTTTTATTATTTAAAAAATATCTATATGTATTTATGTATCAATATATTTATTATTTTATTTTCAACATTTTACTATCATCCTCATCTTTTATCTTAAAAAAGTTTATAGAAAGCATCAATATTTTATTGGGAAAAACTAAAGATGAGACGTGCTTTCTAGCACATGGTTGCTTAAAAAGAAGGGCTGAAAAGTTGGCTCCAGACAATAACTAGCCCAAAGAGCTTTTTCAGTTACTTGTTGTGCGATATGTATTGTACGTGGTCGGACGATAAACTTTTCTGTGTTTTACTGTCATGCCACGTAGACCGGACTTGTAGTGAAACTTATTTTCAAAATGCACTGTTATCATATAAAACTACAGGCAATTTGAAAGCGGAATGGCTTTTCTTTAAATTATTATCCTTTTAAAGAGTTGAGTTATACTTCTTAAAAAAGTATTTATACAAGCTTTTATAGAAATAAGAGGCCTTCGGTTCCTTCAACAGTGCACGGCAAAGACTTGATAGTCCAATCGTGATGATATTGGTTTTATTCAATTTATTCAAATCCTAGGGGCGTCGCCTCTCTGCCACTCCTTGGCTATTAAATATTACAGGCCTGTATTAAATATTATTACTGTAATATGCCAAAGTTACGTTATAATTAGCATTGCAGAGTACTTGCTATTAAAACAACTTCATTTAGGACAATCAGGCCCGAGTGCTTAAATTACTAAAATATAGATTGCTAATATTCTTGGTAATCTTAACTAAATTAGATAAGTGTTCTTCGAAATAGTTTAAACCCTTCATCGATCCATGCTATTTTTAGACATTTTTCGTTGAAAGGATAATATATCAATGACTTAATAATCGTTTATTTATTGTCAAGGTATCAGAGGGAAATTTACAATTGATTTTTATTAATTTAACTATTAAGGATTTACTTATTAAAAAACACGCTAAGGAGTTCTACCAATGGGTAGCCCCTCCGTTAAGACCAACAAGCCACAACAACCACATGATCTTTGGTACTTGTAGCATCCATGTATGAAATAGAATGCAGTGTAACCATCAAATAAATAAATAGAAAAAAACTTAAAGAATCATATTAATTTTTATTTTACTGATAAAAAGCTTGTTTTACTGATCCTTCAGAATCTATTGCTTGCATTGTTAAGAAAATAGAAAAATACCGTATTGATCCTTTAATTAGTTAGTACTGAATCAAAGTTTCTGCAGTTAGTTTTAATACTGAAATGGAATAATGGTCCCAATATGCGAAAGAGACTCAGAAAGACATTTGAAATTAGGGTCTCTAATCTTGAAATCTGCATTAAACACAAGTTAATAAAAAGGTTTATAAAAAGTTACAAATCAATTTGCATTAAATACAGCTTGAAGCGAATTTCCATTTTTATTTAACTATTTTAACTATGTTATGCACAATGTTATTAATAATAATTAATACACTAATTATAGCTAGCTTTGAGAATAATGACGCATGATTATATGTTGCTGCTGAGAGCATGTTTAAAATATTGACCACTGTTTATTAATTTCTTTTTGGTCAATCAAAAATGTACTATGTATTAAATTAATTATTAATTTAATACATACATATTATTAATTAATTTAATTTAATTTTACATTTTTTTAAAAAAATTAATTGTTTTGCATTTATTAAATAATCTTTATGGAATCTACTTTATCATCTTATAAACTATAAATGCTCTGGAATTAATAAATACTAACTTTAATGAGCTAACTTACTAGATGTAAAAGATGAACGACAGTTGTACCACACTCTAATTCTATTATTTATTCGAAAGATTCAGATTCAAATTTAGCATCTGAATATCTGGAGCAAACAAAATAACAAAAAACTCGGGTGCGGGAACCTCCGAACTTTTCATTTCGTCGTGAACCTCGTCACATCGAAATCGCTATGTTCATTCTCATTATGCTCATTCTCTCCTCTTCGAACTCGCTTCTCTCATCCTCAAAATATACAAGTCGTTTAATTAATACTACAAAAGCTCTTCGGACTCCATTTGCTCGTCCTACATCCACTTATTCCCAGTGGTCACCCATCCAGGGACTGACCACGCCTGATGCAGCTTAACTTTTATGATTCAACGAAAAGCATGAATATACTGTCGTAGTGTACTGTCGTATACTTGTATATGGTTGAAATTATCCACTTGGACAGAATTTCAACTCAAGTGGATAATTTTCTGATTTTTTAATTTTTTTAAAAAATCCTAAACAAGTCATTAGATAGCAATTAAACTAATGCTGATAATGATATGAAACTAGACGCATATGTAAGTATTATACATTGCTCATGCGGGCCAAATCTTAAACTAATCGCAACATTTTTCCGCGTTTTATGATTTTTAAAATACAGCAAGTATAGAACAACTGTACAACTGTATTGAACTGAGTTTTATCTCACTGACCGCATTAGTTCAATTTATTTCAAATGACTTGTATATTCGTTTTAAAATATTGTAAAAAATAGAAAAATAATTTAATTAAGTTAAAACTCGGTGTAAGTGTCCCTTTACATAAAATCCAAGTAAACCAAGTTTCTTTCCAATACAGCAAGTAGAATTTACGATTACGAATACGATTACAATTTACGATAGGAATTTGGATTGTGAAAGTTAGGCAACACTATGCTAGGTCAGAGCCTGGAGGGGTGACCTTTGGAAATAAAATAAATGTATTCAGTCCCTGGGGATAAGCGAAGCGAATTCTAAGATGTGAGGATGAGCGAATTGAATCTAAGGTTGTAAAATAAAATTCCAAGCTACCCCATACTCGATTTGTTAATATAATACAAATGTAAAGATATTAATTTTAGAGTATTGTTTATTCCTGATTACAAAAACTGTCAACTGAAAATAAAAAACATGTCTAAAATAATAATTAACAAAATAACTCTAATTCTGTTTTAGCTAATTCTAAGATGAGTGGGGTTACTATCTAAATAAATCTAGGTGTTAAGATACTTTGTTGTTTGAAATGTAGTGAAAATTATAATAATGTTGGCATTATAATAAAGGATATTATTGTTCGAAGGTAATAATAATGGCTAAAAGGTAAGGGAATGCCATTTTAGTCTCAATACCCTGGGCCAAACTTTACCCCCGACTATTAATAAGAAGCCCCTTCTTCGTGTTTTTGATAAATTAGTTTATATAGAGAGAATGTCATCTGAAGGGCCCAGGTTATCTTAGCACAAAGCAAGCCAGAATGTCAAATTCGACCTCTTTCCTTTCTCTAACATTCTTTACAAAGTTTCTAACTTTCTGATATTATATATATATATTATATATATATATATATATATATATATATATATATATATATATATATATATATATATATATATATATATATATATATATATATATATATATATTAACCTCAAAACTTGTTGAAAACTCGGACTCAGTAATCTTTCTTCAAATTTCAACTTTCTGTCTGTTGGAAGTAGAACAAACTTTTACTTTTGACTTTTCCTAACCCTTCTTTAAACATCTTTACAGAATATACATTAATATTTATCTTCTTGTTTTTCTTAAACACTTGTTTTAAAGTAAGACAAAGTTTATTTTTGAGTTTTTTCAATTAAATACTTTAAGTACATATTAAAAAAGAGTATTTTTACGTATCTTAATGTTTTTTATAATAGAATAATAATTTTACAAAACAATTATCCAAAGTGAATACTAGAAAGTAATATAATTTATAATTTTTTTTCCATCAATGTTTTTTTTAATGAGATAGGAAAATTAAAATTTAGTTTGAGATTTTTTATTATTTCTAGCTTTGAATGATACAAATATATTTTCATCTTAATTCGATTTGTTAAAGTTAAATTTTATTTAAAACTGAAATAAACAAATAAAACTGAAATAATGATGACGAAATGAGCTGTGGAGACCGAAGTAGGAGAAAAGAAAGACATCTATCCACTTAATATATGTCTATTGACGGAGCCGACTTTCAATCTTAACAGTTAATCATTAGTGCTGGTTAAAGCCAAATAAAGAAGGTTGAAGGCAGACGTAATAAATTTGTCCTGATTCAGACATTAGCCACTGGACAAATCTATTTCGACTTTCTACCAGCTTCTTTACTTCGCTTTTCCGGTACTGATGATACACTGTTAAGTTTGAAAGTCGACTCTGTCAATAAATATATATATTAAATGGAGAGACATTTACTTGGAGAACCTACACATTTGCAGTTTAATGACATATATTTGTTTTTCTGTCGTTTTGCTTTTGCGTGTAAAAAGTTGCCAAGTCTATTGATCTATCTTTTATAAAAAAAAACTAACAATACATTGTATATGTTAATTTAAAATAATAACTTCTTTTGTTGTTCCTCATTCTAAATATATTAATAGTAAGGTTTGGCACTAAGAGGAATAATATCTACTTCTATCTACTAATAATAATAATAATGTACTGGACTTCGGCACCGGAGTTCCGGGGTTCACGGCCCGGGCTATGCTCTCAGTTTTTATGAATAGAATTTGTTGTAAAAAGATTTCGCCAACTTTAGCTTTACTTTGAGCATATTAGGTGTTACCCACTCGAGGTGGTTCCTGCAGGGCGAACACCCTAGGCCCTAAAACGGACATTATCATCATCACTATCTACTAATTACTATATTTCGCCCTCTACCTCAGGGCATATTCATGTATTCATTTAAATCATAGGATCTAAATGCTAATTGTGCTAATGTTGATATAAATTCATAATTTTAATATAAATACATTGAAAGTCAAGAAATGCAAAAAACATGAGCAGCTGAGTATTAATACACCTTGCTCACCTAGTATTAATATTTAGTAGATAATAGTAGTTTTTATTCCTCTTAGTGCCCAACCTTACTATTATTGTAGTCAATCAACAAATAATAAACTGAATTATTAACACTATTAATAATTTTTAATAATTTTTTAAAATTTGACTACAATAAATGTTTTCTTTTATTACTCGCTGATATTATTTAGAAAAAAAATTAAACAAGAAATTTACTTTCTAAGATATCATTTCTTGAAAATATAAATCACTTTCTAAATGAAGCAAAAATAAAATAAATAAGATATCGAATGTTTCTCCAAAAACCATTTATTTCAGCAAATATTATACTTACTATGCATATTTTTTCTTTTCACTTTTGAGTTCTATCTTGTCATTTTAGCCATCAAACCATAAAAACATTTATTTGTATAAAGATATTTATTTTTCCTTACATTTTTTTAAGAAAATTTTTAAATTCTTACCTTTTTTATTACTAAAAAAATCTTTTTGCTTATTTTTACTTTTTTGTAGAATTATGCTAAATTGTAAGTACAAACATTTTTTGTTGATATTTCAGTATCTATTATATATTTTTTTATCCGTACAATTTTTTTCGCATAAATAATTTTTGGGGAAAAATAACAAAAATCTAGTTGAAATGTTAAAAATTTAAAAACTTATTTTTACAGACTTTAAATTCTAATTTCAGTTCATTCTAAGAATTTTGTATCATGTTACACTTAAAGTAATAAAAAATCTAATATTTCTTTAATACATTTTCAGTTATTGGTCCACAAGTGCTTACTGTGGATTAAGTGTAAACTATAATAATATATATATAAAATTATATATTATATATGTATATTAATATATATATATATATATATATATATATAATATATATATATATATATATATATATATATATATATATAAATTAAAAGAATTTCATAATCTTTTACAGGGCATCATATTCTTTTGCGAATTTATCTTATCACGTATAACATATAAATTTATTAATAAAGGATTGTTAAAAAATCAAATTTGGATCTTCAGGATGAATATAGTTCTTTTTCTTATACCTACTAAAGATAAGAAGTATTATAAATCAAAAATTCAAAAAATTAAGTAAAAGGTTTTTATTAATTTTAAAATTTACTGCATTAATGTTTTGAGGAACAAAAATAAACTACTTAACTAGTATAGTAGTTAAAAATTAAATTAAAAAATAGAAATTAAAAATTGTTAATTATGACTTAAAGTATAAAAAAATATGAAGCTTTGCTTATAAATAAGTAAACTTGTTTGTTACGTCAAAAGGCTTTTATTCTTTTTGTTAATAATATTTTATTTACTTCTCGCTAGGGAGGAATTATAAGAGAAATATTTCTCATAAATCTGACCTGTCTTCTTAAAAAAGTTCTACTTAAAATGATATATTATTGTTTTGAGACGTAGATGTAATTTGTTTTTCAATGCTTATTTTTTTTTATATTTGTCAAATAGAGGAAGTTCAATTAAAATGTCAAGATAAGTAGGCAAATGAAAACATGGTGAAATAATATCCTTCCGGCTGCATGGTTCGCCTTATATTTGGTCTTATATGTAAGAATTGGTTGTATCGTAAAAATAGTTATATAATGTACTCATATTCTTATATGTTTACGATTATCGGCAACAGTAAAAAAAAACTATAAATACATATTTTTAAGTATTTTTAGAGGTAAAAATATGGGATGCAATAAATTTACAAACCCGGGATTTCAATTGATTTATCTATTTAAGGTTTTTTAAAAGTTGACTGTTGCATATGTTCTAGAATTTATGTGTGTAAATGTGTGTGGGTGTGTGTGTAGATGTGTGCGTAAATGTTTGCATGGGTGTGTGAGTAGATGTGTGTGTACACATCTACACACGCACTATAATTCAGAAATTATAAAATATAAAAAATTTATAGTATAAAAAATGGTTGAAACTTTGCACAAAAATCAGTCTATAAGTGTATTTGTTCTATTCAAATACATTATTATAAATGTAATTAATAAATATAAAGTTATTATAATTTAATCCGGCAATAATAACAAAGCGAAAATTCCGAAAAATCGTAAAACTCGCAGAAGTATTGCAATAAATTTAAACTTTAGCACGCATATGGCTATGTATATATAGGACCAGTAAATGTGCCAGGTTTAATCTCATTATCTGCATTAGTTCATTGTTGTCGACTGATTTGTATACTTTTTAAAAAAACTTAAAAAAATTGGAAAATAATGTAATTGAGTTGAAATTAAGTACAAGTGTATTCCTTGACGTACTTAATATTTAGTACTTAATATAAGTTTCGTTTCAATACGACAAGTAGATTCATCATTTTTGATGGATCATAAAAGTTAAGCAGCATTGAGCTTGGTCAGTGTCTGTATGGTGACAGTGCTACAAATGTAACGGTTGTATTTTTACTTTTTTCTCACCTACTATCGTTGGTATAACGAAAAGTATCGTATCGACTAAGATCCGAAACAAAGGTTCCAACATAAATATCCGTTTCAGGCATTTTCATGACGTTCTAAGAGGGTTTTATCATGAAGTCTGTGTGAATGTTAATTCTTTACTTTGTAAACATTTCAAGAATTCTTAAAAGCGGTAAACTTTGTCAATCAATTTTGAATTCAGCAAACATGTAGGTTCATATTTTACCAACAAACAAAATAAGTTTATTTTTATTATCAGTATTAATTCAATTTGTATCAAATAGCTTGTATAAGTTTATTTTAAAAATGTAAAAAAAAAATTAGTTCTAATTTAGTAGAAGTTAATCCGTTTACGTTATCAATATGTTTACTAAGTTTTGTTTCAATACAACAAGTAGATCCACGATTTTTGTATAATCATAAAAGTTAAGCAGCCTTGAGCGTGGACTGGATGGGTTACCGCTGGGTTTGAAACTGATGTATTTCCTATCTGAAGAAGAGCGAAGCGTGTCCGAAGACGTGTTGTAGTAAAAATATACCGACTTGTATATCCTAAAGACGAGCATAGCGAAGTAGAGAGGATGAGCGTAGTGAATACGATGTGACGAGGAGATGCTCCAAGGTGCCTTGTATACGATTTTTTAAAATAGTTTAAGTACAAACTAACTGAGTTAAACTATGACAAGAGTTATACCTTGTAATGTAATAAAAAAGTTTTATTTTAGTACAACTAGTAAATCTACAGTTTTATTGGATCAGTGTTGAGCATCGTCCAGTGAGATCAGTACGCGGGTGGGTGGCCGATAGGAAAGTGTTTTATCATGTTTATATAAATTTGTTTATCAAGTTTTTTTATGATTCTGAAATAATAAATAATACAAATTGTTCATACCCCAAGAAATTAACTAAGGAAAATAAATCTATTTAAATAGTATAATACTTACGTGTGGATCTAAAAATATTTAAACTCGATCATGACATGATTCAATTATTATATTATTATCTTAGATTGCTTGGGTTTAATCTTAAATCTTTTTATTTATTTATTGAAATTTTGGATATTATTTAAGTTTTAAGCAATTTGTCTAAAAAAATAAACATTTGGCTTTTAACAAACACGTCCCAAAAAGTATAATTTATAAAGTAAAAAAAAATATTAAGTAAACCTTGTTTCTTCTCTTTTTTTAAATCTAGCTAATTATAATTAAAACCAATTATGCTGAGACGGATGATAAAAGATTTATCTGGTAAACAATAATAGCAGTGTAAATTATGATGTTGAAATAGTAATATTTTATAATTACATTGTAATACAGAAAATAATTATTTTTAGGAATAATTTCCTCTACTCATATTTTTGTAACGATTTTTGTGTTGGTGTAAGTAAGTAATTTGAATAAGTTGAAATTCATAAATTTCATTAGGAAAATTACGTTGCTTCGTGCTAATTTGATAAAACTTGTTTCACTTTTTTTATCTCTACTAATATTAGTATTTTAATTTAAAATTATAATTAAAATTTGTTAATTTTATTACTAATAATAATGCGAGTGAAACATTATATGGTAGATCTACGCGTTTAACAGATCTGCGCATTTATCTACCTCTAATGTGACAGTTAAGTACGCAAAATGATAGACAAAATAAGTTTTCCGGCTTTAGTGAGGAGATCATATTGGCCCAATTGTAGTCAAAACATTAACAGGTATAAGTGATAAATATGAAATGTATAACTGATTAAATGAAAATTTTAAGATTAAAGTGCAGACCGGAGAACTCTCTCTCTACATTTAATTTAAAGAGGGCTCGAGATTTAAATTAATAATTGTATAGTTAAAACAGGTCTTAATCGTTTTTAATCACACTTGAGAATTATGAGCTGAAATGCTTTTTATTAGTTATTATGTTACGTTAAACAGGTTAAAAAAGCTGTTAACAAACGGGTTAACGGGTTATCAAACTTTTAAATTATGCGATTCCATTTTATTTGATCATATCTTGATACTAGATTTAAAAGGAACCTCAATAATAGACGTACACCCGGTACTATACCCATAATAATAAACAATTTATTAATTTTAAGTTAGTTCTGGTTTTATTGATTGACATATAAATGTCAAACAAAGCAATGTCATTAATTGACATAATGTAAACAAATAAAGTTTGGTTCCTTTTAAATTTGAAAGTTCGCTTATATCGTGGCAGTGCGCCACTTATATAAACCAGTAATTTGACGAACTGATAATGTACAAAAACCATGTGGCCACAAAGTGGTCACAGGGAGGCAAGAGGGCCGCGAAGAGCCAAGGCCGCATAGCAGCCAACAGGCAGAAGGCCTCTTGGTTTTGTTTATTTTATTATACAGAATATTTATTTATTTATGTTTTACTAATTGTATATTTGATCATTTAATAGAATTTATATGTAATAAAAATTATTAATAAGTTTAATTAATTTATTTTTCAATTACTATTTTTAAATATTATGATTATATAATCATAATATCCATCTCTATTTCCTTCCAATTAATTCCTCTCCAGTGTCTATCATGTTAGTTTTTTTCCTTTTTTATCTATTCCTTTTTCTTTCTTTCCTCCTTTTACTTACTTTACCCTTAACCCATTAAAAATCATTAAGTATATTGCAGTAATCTCCATGTTATGCTCTCGGTTTATAGAGATTCGTTTAAGTAGATTATCACCAATTTTTGATTATACGTTGAGCGTAATTGTTTCCACTAACACCTGAGGGTTTCCCGCTAGAGTTTTCCCTGATGAGCCGAAATGGGATTTTTGCAGTTCTGAAGTGGAATGTTTTATAGAAAATTTGATCTAACTATAGTCGCTTTATATCCATAAATCAAAGAATTTTATTTTTAAATCGAGTGAAAGTTTATTCACTCCTTGAAATGATAGTAATAATCTCTTTAAAAATTAAGTTATATTTTTAAAATTTTCTTTTCCTAAGAATGTAATTTTTTCTAACATATCTTGTTAACATTTTTAAGTGCATTCTAAATATATCAACATATAGACGTTAAATTGACAAGGGTAAAAATCTGCGTAGACTTGACTATGTCACTTTATAAGGAAAAACGATACACGTAACACCGTAACGTATGATTGTGTGCATGTGTAAGACGGTGTATATCATACGCTTGATATTCATAAATATGTGAGTATGACATTACTATGTAAGAAAACTTATTTTTGACATAAACATGTTCCCTTCCTATCATGTTTCGTCTCGAAGGAGTATGTTACGTCTTTTTAGGTTGAATGCCATTTTCTTAGCTGACGTAATGGATGAATTTAACTTTACGTATTTTTGTTTTCCCAGTTCAAATATATAGCTTCACATTTATTTAATAGATTTATCGTGTATTTTTATTTTTTATTTGACTGCTTATAAACTCGAATTGCCATGGAATCTAGTTGTCCACAATGTTTACATACAAAAACATCATCACCGTTCTATTCGCGAAATAGAAGACTAATAGATTTTTTACTCAGTAAGAACAACTACTTTCAAGACCACTCAGTTTAAAATAATAAAATGTTTTCTGGAGGAAATAAGATTATTTTGTATCTAGTAATAATAATAATAAAACTTTTTTTATTTGCCAATAAGTATACAAAAATATACAATAGCTTGAGGTCATATAACATTTAGAAGACATACATATAAAATGTTTACTTAACTTTAACAAAGCTGTTTATTATATGTTACTTAAATTAACTCTATGTTATTAAAGCTGCTTATTATAGGTTACTTAACTTAACTTAATGTTAACAAAGTTGTTTATTTTGGAAAAGATGGTTTACTTGTATACTTTAATAATAATAAAAATCAATAATAAAAATCGTTTAAGGAAAAATAATAAATAACACTATTGCCACTTGTTTATTTTTTCGGACATATTATTCTTCACTTCAGTGAACTGCCAGTTTCATGAAACACACAATTTTTATAACATTTCATGAGATTAAAAACAATTTTTGGTTGTCATCACTGAACGTTTTATTTATTTAAGTGAATAAAAATACTGTATAACATTTTAATGGATTAGAACTGGAGAAGACATTGTTTATTTCTTATTCGGCCAGAAATCAGATTATATTGAAGAAAAAAAAGAAAAACTTTTAATTATTGGGTCATAAAATAGAGCCTCTCCACTATTTATTTGACATAGCTAGCTTTCAATCTTAACAGATCATCATCAGTTCCGACGAGCAGCGAAAAAGTCAGGAAAAGAGTCAGGAGACAGTGGTTACAGCTACTATAACCGCTGTCTCCTCTGACTCTTTTCTTCGCTCCTCGCCGGCACTGATGATGATCTGTTAAGACTGAAAGCTGGCTATGTCAAATATAAATCATTAGTAAAGTGATATCATTTAAATTAACGAGATATTTTGCTTTGAAAATAACTAATTTCGCAATTTCAGACTTAGCAAGAACACTAAATAACTAAATTAGGAATAGAATAAAATAAAATAAGTAACACCCATTTTTTTTTAAAAAAAACTCTCTAATATATATCTAAGAAAGAACCTCCTCTTACCACACCTACAATTTCGGAGCAAGCTACTCCAATATTTTATGATTCATCCGATGCTTATTTTAATATTTAATATATCTATTAAAATAGTAAACTCACGAGCCAGAAAAACTATGTACACGGAGCCCAGATTTCATGCTAGGACAGCAGAGGACTACCGTAGGTACAAACTTTACGGATACAATTTGCCCTAATGGTACCATTTGCTCAATGTTAAATACTATAGTTTATATACACTCAGTGGATCTTTGGATCAGCCTGACCTATCTGAGCTCATTACTGATTTGTTTAAGATCAGTGTTTACATGAGATATCTCAGCTCAGTGAAGAGTTGGACTGGTGCATAGCCCTTGATCAGTTGTGTTTTTTTATTTTCTGGACCAAAACAGGAGAATGCTTTGACCAATATACATATACTAACTTCCCGTAATTATTTGTTTGTGGTGTTTTTCTTACATCCTCTGGTTTCCTCATTTACCAGTTCTATTTCCAGTTATCCTTTTCCTGACCAGATTAATCGTCATTATACCGTTGGTTTTAACATACAATTTGCCACAAGTAAATACTTTTGTAGTCTTTACCATACAAATGGTGGCGCTTCATTTTTAAGAGAACTCAGATATCATATACCATGCAAAACCTACTCCCAGAATGCAGCCAACCTGAGCTGGGTCATATAAACAATACAAACTTGTACCGTAGTATTTTAATTGCTGCCTACAATTTCTGCGTTCTTGACAAGTCAGATATTGCATATTGCATATTTTTCGGATATTAAATAAACTTCTATATGAATAAATAAAGTTTGTCTTTACACAGATGATTTATTATTATAAAACAAAGCCATCTTTCAACCTGAACGGTCATCATCAGTGCCGGTGAGCAAAAAAAAATCCGAAACCGGGATGTCACCAGAATTATCAGTTTTCGGTGTTTTAGGGCCTTCTGAATGGTTTTCGTGAAGATGTCTGTCTGTATATGTGTATGTGTGTGTGTCTGTTATCTTTGTAGCTCCCTGTGTATTTATGCTACAGAGTTGAAACTTTGAACAAAAATCTGTCAATAGCTGTAATTGCGCTGTTCGGAAAATATTTTTTTTTATGACGTCATTAATCCGCAATAATGATTCATAGGTTATAATAAGGAAAAGTTCTGAGCTACCCCGTACCCTACTATTTACCTATAAAAATTCTAAACAGATTTTCTACATTCACACAATTTAATAATGGATCACTAGAGTCCATATTTTTAAATAATTTAATAATTATAAAACTGTAATTACTCTTAACATTTTTCAGCATAAACTTAATTTCTAATACAATATATATTTATCCTTCGGTAGTTTAGTTTTAGAAACGTATTTATTATACTGTGCAATATGAAAGATTCGTTTTATTCTTTGACGTAATAATTTTAACTTTAAGATTAATATGATTAAAAAATTAAAATTATACCGCAAAGGATGTATTATTTTCTTTTAAAATTAGCTTTTTAGGTAAAGTTTTTTTTTCATTTTATTAGATTAATTTTTACTTTTATCAAATTTTCTTTGCAATTTTGTTATTAATTTGGGTGGCATGTTAATATTTTGTTATTTAAAATCTGACTAAAGGTTTTTATAAACCATACAAGTCCTGTTTTTGCAATTTTCATCAGAAACAAATCTTGTTAAATTTAACAGAGGTTGTTCAAGGAGTGGGGGATAGACTCTGCTTGGTTTCGTAACCAATAACTGAATATATATATATATATATATATATATAATAATAATATATATATATATAAATATATATAAATATACACACAAAAGTTTTTGTTTTGGTTTTCTGGTGTAAATTATTTCCATCATTATCTCCTGTAAATTCTATATAATTGACTCAGTTATTTTTAACGGTGTATGTAAGTAGCTTTATTTTTACTTCTTTGAGCAGATTTATTCTTGATTGTAATAATTCTTTTCTTTAGGTTTATTTAACATGAATATGCCTTGTATTGCAAGAAAGGCGAAATATAGTATAAGAAAATTAAGAAAATATTACGTCCCATCCTGTGTCATAAATTTAAATATATATAAATATATATATATATATATATATATTAAATATCTCGCATCCAAAACCTACAGAAACATTGCAAGATTTTAAATGGATATAGACGCTGTTCGGTTAGGATATGGAGACGTTTTACCAGATGACGTATTCCAGTATCTGGTCATTCAGTTCTTTATCGATGGGTGGAGACCGTGAGACTCAACAGCTCTAAGGCTTCAAAGTTCCAAACATGTGCAGAGGCTTTGGCGCGTGCTTTGGAATTTGAGGCAGCCAAAAATCCTCTCGTAACATACGAGTCCGAGAAATAAAATTGGAAGAAGCTATGAGGAGGCTCTGATTGAAAGGATAGTGCAGCGAGTCAACCAATGTTTCAAATAGAGAAATACACACCAACATCGCGTGTAGGGGCACAGCAACAATATAGTCAGGGCTGCTGGTTGCGGTTCTTTATCTCATTTTAGGGCTGGTGTCCTAAGTATCGAAGAAGGTGTGGGCAAATAAAGAAGACCAGAAGGAAAGAAAGTTGGGAAGAAGGAAAACTAAAAGAAGTCAGCACTAAGGAGCAACTGCTGGCTGTACACCTCAATGATAGCTCCACTGAGTTGCGCATATCTCGTTAGAGAGAAATGATAGTAGTCTAGTTGTTGAAGGCAAAGTAGAGGGAGTAAGCTGAATCTAACGGTGGATACGGGTGCTAATGCTACTATAAAGAGCAGGTATATTACCAGAACGGTATGTCACAACAGTCCGAGATGTAAGCTGAAAACTGTTTCTGGTGAGGTTACCTTTGCATGGCGAGATCTTTGCTGACGTTCAAATAGGAAGTGCCCACTTTCGTCATAGGATTCTAGTCGCTGAAATAGTCGACGAGTTTATCTTGGGCATTGACTTTTGATAAGTATGGTTTAGTTGTAGACTTAAAGGAAAGAATCATGAAAGTTGGGCAAGAAGAGCTACCTCTATTAGTTCCGGTTTCGAAACGTCAGTTTACAGGATCATCCTTCCGTCAAAGCTGCATATACCTGCTTAACTGATATGGTTATTATGGCAGAAATAGAAGGTGACATTACAGCTAACCAGGGAGGAGGTCTTATCCAAGGCATTAGAGAAACTAATAGAAACGATGGGTTATTATTAGCTGGTACATTAGTTAAAATTGAGAAGAAGGTACCAGTACGTTTAGCAAATATTGGAGATAAAGCAATAAAGTTGAACAAAGGTGATGATTGGTGAATGCGAACAAGTCACAACTAAGGAATTTTGGTGAGAATAGTAAGCCACCACCCTGTTTAGACGAAAAGATAGAAAATTTAATTCAGTCAGTCTCTAGTGAGCTTAAAGAAGAACAAAAAAAATAAATTACGTGTTTTATTTCAGGAGTATCAAAGTATATTTGCTGTATCAGATCAGGACCTTACAAGAACTAATGTAGTTACTCACCGTATTGTACTGGAGATGCTAAACCGATACGTCAACAAGCTAGAAGGTTACCTATGTCGAGAAGAAGTGAGGTAGAGAAGTTAGTTGATGACATGCTACAACAAGCTGTGATCGAGCCCTCCGAAGGACCGTGGCGTCACCGGTGGTCCTTGTGGTAAAGAAAGATGGGAGTAAACGTTTCTGCATAGATTATCGGAAATTGAATGCAGTAACTAAGAAGGACAGTTATCCGTTACCTCGTATTGATGATACAATTGACATGTTGGCTGGGGCTAAGTGGTTTTCAACATTAGATCTGAAGAGTGGCTATTGGCAGGTTGGGATGGATCCACAAGATAAAGAGAAAACTGCATTTACCACCGGGAATGGACTGTGGCAGTTTAAAGTCATGCCGTTTGGTTTGACTAACGCCCCTGCGACCTTCGAACGGCTGATGGAGCTTGTCCTCCGAGGCCTCACATGGAAAACCTGTCTAGTGTATTTAGATGATGTCATTATAATAGGCAAGTCATTTGATGACCATCTCGATAATCTCAGAGAAGTATTTTTACGACTAAAGAAAGCGAATTTACAGTTAAGCCATAAAAAATGTTGTTTCTTTCAGCGTCGTGTCAAGTACTTAGGTCATATTGTGTCTAGTGAGAGTATCAACTGATCCGAAAAACTGCTACTGTACAGAAATGGCCTACGCCTAGGAATGTCCATGAGGTACGTAGTTTTGTAGGCCTTTGTACTTATTACAGAAGATTTGTCAAGGATTTTTCTAGCATTACAAGACCTTTAATCCGGTTAACTGAGTGAAACGTAAAATTGAGTGGACTGTTGAGACCAAAATGCTTTTGAAAAATTAAAACTTGTCTAACATCTACACCTACACTAGCGTACCCACAAGATGAAGGTGAATTATCGTGGATGCAGACGCGAGTAATCAAGCAATCGGAGGTGTGTTGTCACAGGTTCAGGATGGAGTGGAACGCGTTATCGGTTATTTTAGTAGATGCCTCTCTAAACCGGAAAGAAACTATTGTGTCACAAGGAAAGCTACTTGCATTTATAAAACTGTACGACACTTTCACAAATATTTATATGGTAGACCATTTCGTTACCGAACAGATCATCCTGCTTTACTAAGGTAGTTCCAATTCAAGAATCCGGAAGAACTGCTCGCTAGGTGGCTAGAAATTTACAAGGGTACCCAGTGCAAATTGAGTTTCGGCCAGGAAAGTTACATCAAAATGCAGACGCTTATCGAGGCGACCATGTCCTGATCATTGTACAGCCTGTAATAGGACAGAATGGAAGTATGGGCAAGATTTCTATGTAGCTCGTACAACTTTGAAAGAAAGAATCGAATGAAATAGCTAGGAACAACAAGACGACCCTGAAATCAATATGTAGTAGATTGGAAGTTATCTGGAAACCGCCCTGATTGGAATAGTGTGAGCAAGTATAGTCCTGGAATAAAATCATACTGGGCCCAATGGGATTCACTTGTATTGGATGGAGATGTCCTTTACCGTATATGGGAATCAGCAAATGGAAAAGAGATACGTTGGCAATGGTGATTCCTCGAAGCAGAGTCGCTGAAGTATTAGAAGTAGCACATGAAGGGCCTTCGGGTGGTCATTTGGGTATCAATAAAACGCTAGCTAAAGTAAGGGATCGCTTTATTGGTTAAGGATGCGAGCAGATGTAGAAGACTGGTGTAGACGATGTGCGGAATGTACAGCATTGTGGACCAGGACGAAAACCAAAGGAAAATTACAGATTTACAACGTAGGAGCTCCGTTGAAAGGATTGCAATAGACGTAGTAGGTCCTTTTCCAAAATCAGACCGTGGTAATAGGTATGCCATTGTTGTTGTGGATTATTAAGCAAGTGGCCAGAAGTTTATCCGGTACTTAACCAAGAAGCTGAAACAACGTGTGATATTCTTTTGGACAATTGGTGACAAGATATGGTGTGCCCATGGAAGTTCATTCAGATCAGGGTCGTAATTTCGAAGCTAAAATATTTCAAGGCCTCCTCGAAAGACTTAATATTAGGAAGACTAGAACAACTCCTTTGCATCCTCAATCCGATGGTATGGTGGAGCGATTTAACAAAACCTTGATTCAACACCTGGCTAAAGGCAAGTACAGCACAGACTGATTGGGACCGTCATATTCAGATATTTTTAATGGCGTATAGAGCCGCTTTGCACGAAACAACCAAACAAACACCTTACAAGGTTTGTATGGGCATGAGATGCGGTTACCTTGCGATTTAATATTTTAGACCAAATAGAAACAATAGGCCAGAAGAAACTGTGGATGAGTACATATCAGATTTGGACAAAAAGCTAGAAAATATTCATCAGTATGTAAGGAGCAATATTTCTGTAGCAAAAGACCGGATGAAAACAAGATACGACCGCCAAAGTACAGCACAATCATTTCAAGAAGGAGAGGATGTCTGGCTATATAATCCAAAAGGAAGAAAGGATTATGTCCGAAATTGCAAAAAGCCTGGAAGGGCCGTATACAGTAATCAAGAAAATTAATGACGTAGTTTACAGGGTGAAGAAGAAACCCAAAGGCAAATTCAAAGTTGTTCATGTCGATAGACTGAAAACCTACCCAGGAATAGTGGGGGAGTAGTGTGACATAATGTCACTAATGTCAATAATTATTTAATTTTTGTGAGTTAAAAATAAAGTCTGATAGTAACGTTGTAACTATGTGTAAGTGTTCAAGTTAATAAGGCGGTAATATATATATATATATATATATATAATATATATATATATATATATATATATATATATATATTATATTAATGATGAGAGAATAGATTTTTCGTTGAATTCCATAATTACTTATTAGAATAAGAAAGACGTCAATACTACATTAAATATGATAAGAAGAAACTTTAAGTTTTAATCTATTTAGATTATCTCCAGGTAAAACTAAAAACAACATTACAAGATTATTACTTAGGAACCAATTTGCTGAGATCATAAAAACGATACTTCAGAGCAAGTAGGTGTTTAATGTTAAACCCTATAGATTTTCTTTAATTTTGCGGCTAAGATATAAAAACCCTTTATTTTTTAATAAAGAAATTGTCTACCTTTATTTTGATTACCGTGGTTAATTTGATTTCACTTTTATATACCTGAAGAGTGTAATAGACAGTAATATATTCCAATATTATATATTCAGAAAAAATATTTCATTATAATCGATTTATGATTCAGACTTGAATTTTTATTGAATATTATTCATATTTTTAAAGCGTTTTATCATCACCACATGTCAATTCAAATGAAGTTAAAAATGTATTTCACCTATTTTCGAAGTATATTATCATGAAAATGATACTTATCATAAATTTTAGATACCGAAATAACAGTGAATTCAGTTTGTTTTAAAAATCCCTGGTATTGACATTAAATATAAATAAAACATTTTATGATGTCAACATGAAATATATTTTAACTTACAGAAATGAATTTATCTAAAGAGAACGAGCATATTTAAAATTCTTTGAGTGTAAGCGATACCAAACTAAATAAGAATTTATTTGAAGCTTTGTAATACAAAATATATATTTATATTTTAAAGTCAAAATATTGAATTTCATAAAATTAATAATTACTTATTAAAAAAGATGTTGTTATTGTTGAAAAAAGATATAAGAAAGATATTGCTGAAAATCTCTCATTTTATAAAATTCAGCTAGAACTCAAAAACTAGAACGCTTACAAGATTGCATATAATTTTACCACAATAATCGATCTATTCGATTAGTAATTATTATTTAGGTTACACATCATATTAGTCCTAGAAATAATTTAGAGATGATATCTTAGAGAAATGTTTGAACACGTGGCAGATATGAACCCCAGCTCAGAGTTTATTAGCTAACAGAGAAGAAAACTCCAGGCTTTGTACAGTAGCTGTGTAAAGCTAAGGATTTCGGTGTAGAGGAATCCATGCCTTTGAACATGTGACGCCAAACCCACTCTATAATTAAGTTAGAATTTTCTCCTTTATAGGTTTCAAATATGTGCCTTTTACACTGCATAACTTTTCACATATCTACTTATGATGTTGGTTTTAGGTTGTAATAAATTTTAATTATTATGCAAACTATAATATATATATATATATATATATATATATATATATATATATATATATATATATATATATAAGACACATCTACGATAAAATCTAGGTCTGTCGTCACAAAGCAAGGGACGATTAAATGGGAATACAATGTTTATGAGCTCACTAGGTCTCCTTAATAAACGAAAAAAATTACCATGCCTCATAAACATTTAAACCAGTCTTATGCATGCCGATAACATGAATAAATTAAATTTCATAATCTTCATTTATACCATAAGTATAATAAAGCGTTTATACTGTAAATCCGAAATTTCACCTTAATCATTTGATTCGGATGTTTTAAGAACACCTGAGTGGAATTTTTCTGCCAGTATGTTTGTTTGTCTTTATCGTAGTTCCTTGGAGTCCCGATGCTGTAAGCACGTGCCACCCAGACAGTCCGAGTTCAATCCCAGTCGAAGGATTTTCATGTGAGGAATTGGAAATCCTTTCACGTGCTGTCCTTCGAAAGGAACGTTAAACCACCGGGTTCCGAGCCTGTGTGGTAGTGTATACATTTTTATACGTTGTACCGCTGTTCTATTTTAATAGCATAACAGTAATACAACAGTAATATAATATATTATAGTATATTATACTTGGTGGGCTATAGATAAATTTAGTAGAGGATAAGATAAGAAAATTCGTTAGTATTTAAATAAGCAGAATGTTCTACCATCATTTTTTTCCAATTACCTCCATGTTTGTCAAGGTTATCCTGAGAAATAAACTGTCATTCTCATACTCATCTCATTTACTCCATTTTTCAACTCAAGAAGGGAAAGTATTGCCGTAAAAATCGATTTTCCTCATTCCACAACCTGTCAAAGGGCGTTCGGGTGTCATACGAGTAGTTTCGTTTTCAACGTCGGTACCATATTTTATCAGAGCCCTTCCTCGTTCTAAAAATTCATTTTTCTTAACAATGAAAAATTGATTGTTTTGTTCCGTAAAAATACCGTTCAAGTAAACAAAACAACTTTTTTTCAATTTTTTCCTTTACTTATAAAAAACTTTTTCGTCACTTTATTTATTTTGTTTAATGGAACAAAATCCCTTCGAATAACATAACATCTTTTGAATATTAATCATTGTGTAAAAATTATTAATCAAGTTTAGTTTACTCGTATAACAGCCAAGTATAATTGCAAATAATAAATACGTATGGCACTACTTAATTTTTTTTTATTTTGTTGTTCTAACATTTTATTATCAATATGTTGATAAGATTTTGATTTCGTATGTTGATAACTATACAACATGTTGACATTAATACTTATTATCATACAAGTATTTAAAAAAAATCATTTATGCTGATTGTGTTTGTAATTTTTTTATTTTTATTAAAAAACATTAACTCTGCAAGTATTTTATAAAATTAATTAATTATTAGATTTTTTTAATAACTTGCTAATTTAATGCTTAGCTTTTTAAATTGTATTTATTAAAGCCAAATACGCAATTTCAAATGAATATTCTGTCTTAAATAAATATTATTAATATTGTTGTCGTATATGGTAAATATAAATGCACTCAGCAATGTTTAAATGAATCATTACGCAAAAATCTAAGTTATTAATTAATTAAAATTTTTAATTAATATTTATATAATTGATTTATATGTATTCTTGTATGATTGATTTAAATTTATGTTTTAAATTAATTTTATATAATTGGCATTCAAACTTATTTAAAGTTCGATGCTCACGTATCCCAGTGAGAATCGAACTTTTAACCTTAATGTAAAGATCTAAAGCGCTACCAAATGAGCTAAAGAGGACTGGACTACTGTAGAGTAGGACTTAAATAACTGTCATAGCAACCATTGCTGTTTTACTCCCGCTATTTACTTTTCTCCCTATAGACTCTGGCCCGGAATTAAGTGTCGCCTTTCTGCTAATACAAAATAAAGAATAGTATACTTTTTATCTCCTTTGGAGGCAAAGGTTCTTTTCTTCAACAAGCCAGAAGAAAAAAAATCGCGACTAATTAAAATTTACGGGCCTTCGGTCCGCTACGCGGCCCGGGGGGCCTCCCTGCGTACTTGTAGTTGTTTAGTTGTATTTGTTGTTTTAATATTATTTCACGTGTCTAGCAAACTTTCACTGCCCCACAGTTCTGTGAGCCTCGCTACGGTCCCGTCGGGGCCATATGATCGGCAGAATCTGTAGATAACAGTTAATATGATCAGCAAGTAGTATTTAGATAAAATACTGAGTTAACCTGAATTAGATATAAGTTTTAACAAATCAATAGGGTCCTATGTGTTCTAAAGGTCAGAATGTATTCTGAATTGTTTACTAAGTGCCACAAAGATAATCAAACTTCTAACTCAGTTATTTTTTTTTACTTTTTCTCTTTTATATCAAAGGTATATAGGAAAAGTTTTGTGTTTTCAAAAAAATCTATAACCAAGATGAAACCGGAATTACTTGTTTCAGATGTTTAAGGGCCTCTTGAGTGGATTTCGCAAATTTTTCTGTCTGTATGTGGTGTGTATGTGTCTTCCATCATCGTACCTCCCTTCATGCTAGAGAGTTGAAACTTTGTACAAAAATCAGTCATATACAATTTTTTTTATGAACGTCAACGACCAGTAGAAGCCACTTCTAGGTCAATCCGCATTGCGGCCCTGCTTAGGTCGCTATAGTTCCATGGGAGCAATTTTTGACCTTTCTGGAACGATGATGTACAAAAAGCAGTTCGATCCGTCTGAATCGTTTTATAATTCTAAAGACCATAACAAGACTACTTTGAGATTGTTTGGCTTTGTAGACATCCTTAGGTCGCCGTTTTGGTTTGTCTAGGGCAGTAGGCTAACAAAGGTGAAACAAGAGATAAGGACTTTTCTTTCATACCCCTCTCATAAACTAGCACTACTGAACCTAACAGATATCAGATATCTAGAGGTGATTAAGCTAGGCGTATACCATATACATATATATATATATATTATATATATATATATATATATATATATATATATATATATATATATATATATATATATATATATATATATATATATATAATTTATATATATATATATATATATATATATATATATATACATACATATATATAGATATATATATATATATATATATATATATATATAATATATACATATATATATATATATATATATATATATATATATATATATATATATTATATATATACATAAATTTTGTTCTCACATATATTTTTGGTATCAGGAAGCAGCCAGTCTGAATTGATCCCTCCCATACCCCTCTTTCACTTTCTTCATCCAAACTACCTCATAAGCGTCATTTTTATTGTAAAAATTCGTTAAAATGTCATTACTTTGACATAAACATTAAAAATAATAAAATAAATAT
>JACMZG010001911.1:43067208-43124708 GCA_018340805.1 Microvelia longipes | reverse complement strand
ACCAGGGTTCTTGTTTGGGTT
Organism: Microvelia longipes; assembly: GCA_018340805.1. Lineage (NCBI taxonomy): Eukaryota > Metazoa > Arthropoda > Insecta > Hemiptera > Veliidae > Microvelia > Microvelia longipes. The sequence continues at coordinate 43,124,687 of JACMZG010001911.1, read as the reverse complement.
AAAACTATTTAACCCAAATAAATAGTAAAAAGTAAAAACATTTACTATTTACTAAGCCTATGACTAGTATACTCGTATAACATAATTTTTCTCCCCTTCACTTAATTATTCTTTACATTTATTTATTATTCAACTAAATAGAATAATGAATGCTGCACATAAATGAATACAGTATAATAATACAGTACAGAATAATTTTTACCTGGATATCAGATAGTTATCTAATAAATAATTTAGTACTCAACCCCTTAGATGGGGATGTATGCAAATTTTAAAATAATGCTTATTAATGCAAAATTATGTTCTCTAATTATAAATGCATTAGAGAAGTGTAAAAAGTTTTTATAGTTTTGAATAATAATTTAATGAATATAAATCCCTGTATGATTGTAATTAATTAAGCAATACAGTAATTGTTTATTCATGATAGTTCAGGATTTTAAGAAAAAAAGCTTCTAAGAAATTAATTTGTTAAAACATTTTTGCCTTTAGAAAAAAATTATTAAGCAAAATCTTTGTTTAATATGGTAATTTTAATTTTGTTTAAATTATAATGTTTTAAATTTTTTTTCAATAAAAACGCAATAATAGATTTTCTTAGAAAGTTTTTTTAATTAAATTAAAATTCAAGGTACTACATAAAATTAAGTTTCTGTAAAAATTTTACTTAGCTTTACTACTCAGGAATAATAAAAGAAAAAGTTATTATAATCATATTTTAATAATTTTTTAACCTTGACCCTAATGGATAAGGGAAATAAAATATTTGACCATATACATCATAGACTTGACATGAAATATCACCTTTTTTGAAGGTGGTGATTTTATAATGAACCATCCTTATTTCTTAAAGTATATTATAGTGTATTATAGAAGAGCTTATTTAAATAGTTATTTTTCTAATATACAGGGTAGACCAAAAGTCTTTCCCTCTCTCCTTAAATTTTTGAAACATAAGACGTAAATTATTGAAACTTAAATTTCTGACCCTTATCCCTAACTAATGAAACTTAGGGATAATTCTTGAATTAAGGGAACTTTTTTTTTTGTTGTTGTAGATCACTACGAGTGACACATGCAACACCCTATATAGCAAACAAATAGGTACTTGGGTTCTAGGAATGACTACAAATCAGTTTGCATATCCTATTATTTTGTCCAAAAACGCTATTTTGGCGGGAGTATATGGCCAAAGTGTAAAATTTAGACATCTAAGTCAAAATTGAAGCTTCTGTAATGTCTATAGAAAGAATTTGCCACCAAGAGTAAAAAGGTCTTATTTTTGATAAAAAATAATTAATAAATTAAATGAATGAATCACCAGATCAAATTATGGATTAAGTAAATTGAATATTTTAAAATAAAAGTAACTAATTTTGATTTAATTTACAAAAAGTTATACTATAACAAGATTATAATAAGTCAAAAAGGCTTAAATATGTCAATTATCGTTTGATCTTTGATTTTATTATTGAAGCGCTGATAAATCATAAACCATCTAAATTAATAAGCTGTCTTCAAAAAGGGGCTCTTCTTTTAGAAGTAAGGTTATTAATAGAGATTTGATCGGGCAAACTAAAGGAAAAGGGTATCTAATTTTGACTCCATAAATTGAGTTAAAAAACAAATTAAATTTTTCAGCTCCATTGCTTTTAATTTCATTAAAATTTTCCTTTTTTTAAGTTCTAACGAAATTCTTTTTAACTCAATTGTTTTTAAATATTGATTGGAAAAAATAAAAATATTGTAAACACATGAAAAATGGGATTCTTTTGTCCTATACAACGAAAAAAATGAGGTCTCTTTTGATATTTTGTTCATTCAGTAATTCTTTTGTCAGAGTTTACATAAAGAAAAATTTGATTACCATAATCCTCTTCATATGCGAGGGGAGAGGAGTATATAATAATATATGAATGACCTAAACTCATCTTAATAACGTTTCTAATGTGATGGCTGAAAGTTTCATAAAAGCTTTTTTTCAAGCAAAACTTAATACTTCTCATATAGAACTGCTAACATAGGAAAACTTTCATTCTTTTAGCTTTCCTCTATCTTCTCTAGAGTCGACAGCCTAGACAAGAGAACTCCTTTCTTTTTAATCATAATTATAATTAAAAACTATATTTAGTAGAGGCAAAAAACATTGTAATTTAACAAATGTTATAACTGTAATTGTAATTATCCAATTTTATTGAAAGAAAATATGTTAAATAGGAAATTTTATCAAATTTAAAAATGTTTTTTGCACACGACCTAAAGGGAACCACTTATTAAAAGAAAATTGAAATTTTTGCGATTTTCTAAAATTTTGATGAGCATGCGCAATCATATAAAGTGCTCCACTCTAGGTAGGCAGACTATGCTTTTTCATAATAATTTAAGGTATATTTTCTGAAAAATTTGTTTTGTATTAGTCTCAAAGGAGTACATTTTTGTAACATTTTTTAGGTCTGGCTCTTGGACTATATAACATATTAATAAATTAAATGGCTGTCTGTTGCATTACTTTATTTAGATTTTATTTATCTTAAGTTATAACATCCAAGATATTAGAGTATTTATTAACCTGAGTACGAGCGTAGCCAGACCGAAGTAATACAACCATAAACTATGGGTAATCATGATTACCCAAACGGAAGTGAATCCGAAGTTTCGTTGAAAAATACCGACGTGCTCCGTACCCGATTTTTTAACTTAAATTGATAGAAACACTTAATCGATTAGGAGTTATTGTTATATGATTACAAATAGTCGTGCAAATCTACGCAATTTCATGGAACTCGAAAGGTATTAAAAGCAATCACCAACAGTTACCAATTTCTCAGACGCTGTATAATTGTTATCTGCTATTTCATTTCCACTTCCGTTTTAATTCAATTTCGTAAACTCGGGCTAATTTGAAAGCCGAAATGCAATTAGCTGTAGCTTTGCTTAGAGTTCAAGCCGTTTTGTTGGTTAATCAATGTTCTTGTTTTTCAAACTTTAAAGTTAATTGTAAAGTTTTCTCTCGTAGGCTACCATATTTTTTAGTTTGTTTGCAAATTATGAAATCTTCTTTTTATAATAAAACATTGAGGATTTTATAATTTAAAAAAAATATTATTTTTATTACGGATAAAATTTCATTTCACTTTTTCACACCAGGCAGTAAAGTGAACCTACCTCAAAAAATAGTTTTTTACGTACCAGGGGAGGAATCAGTCATTAATACCCGGTTTTTTGTAGGGTCCTAAGGCGTAAGCCGAGGGAAACATTTTGTTTAAATCTAGAGGCGCAGCCGAGGGGCTTATAGGGACAGTTCCTGAGGTGGAGCCGAGTGAACCAGAGAGTTTACTTTGAGGCGTACCCGTGGAGGAAATTACAAGATTCTTCCTTGGCTTCCTTGGCTTTCCGAGGCTTGCTTAATTATTCAATTCAAATTAACAGGAATACAAACTTAAATTTTACTTTCTATTTAAAGTCAACACTGATTTTTATCCAGAATACTTCCCGAGCAATGAACAAATTTATCAAGCATTAATATAAATATTATCTTTGTTCATTATTATGTCTTTATCTTTATTACTTTACGTATCTTTTTTCTTTTTGGTTGCTGAAAATCAAAGGTTTTAAGTCAATGTATAACTACAACTCTCTCAAACATAATTGTTTTAGACCAAAACATATAATACGAAGAAAGAAAAGAACCTATTTGATTGTTACGTAGTTTTGTTTAGTTTAATTTTGAATTAATAAAAGTTAAATAAATACAGTTTAAGGGTGTGATTTGTCTTTACTTCACCATAATAATTGTAATAGCTGATCTAACTAAAGTAAAAATGGTACGTTTTTTCTTGTTGAGACGTTGCAACATTATCAAAACATACATACATATAAAAAAATCTTGCATAAGTTGATAAAAATATTAATTACAGCCTCGGTTTATAGTAAAACGATAAAAACAATGTTTCTGGACTGGATTCGAACAATGATCTTTAGATTTTCAAGAAAATTTCTAACCGATTATGCCAAACCGTAGGCCAGAAAGTAATTTCTTCTTCGACGGTAGCCGATTCTTCAATTAATTCTTCAATTTAAACTCTATTTGTCAAAATGGAATCATTTTTTAAAAATTTTGTAAATATTCCTAATGACTTAGCAAAATAGATCAGCGCAGTCTACATTATATCTCTATTTATTTGTTTAAAAATTTTTACAATGTATAAAATTTAAATCTTGTTATTAAAATAACCTTGTTTTAAAATAAACTGTATGTATCAATAAGTAATAATATATGTAATGTATGTAATATAATGTATAATAATAATATATATAATGAGTGAATAATGTAAATATGTAATATATCCAATAACGTATAAATAAATTTGTTGACTAATATATAATTTTATAATAAAAGGTTGCAAAAAAAATTTGAAAAAATAAATAGAAAAAAATATCATATTCAAAGATAAAAATGTTATTTTTTACTAAATGTTACTTAGATTTCGTGGTGAAGTTTATGGACTAGCTGTCTCTTTTGAGACGAACCTAGACAAGTATCTGTGTAACTCGTGACTTAAGTAAGGTACTTTTCAACTAGCTCAGCCTGCGCTGGCTAGTGCAGCAATTTCAATACAGAGAAGAAACTCTGTCTCTAGTCTCGAGATAGTTTCTCATAATAGTGCTATCCTACAACATCATAGAGTAGTGCTATTAGAAAAAAGTATATGGGAAATGCACACCATTTCCTTACAATACTGTTAAATATTGAAATAATTAAAACAATACTTTTAAATAGAAACTATATATTTCTTTAAATTGTAAACAATATAATTCTCGTTTTATTTAGTTCGTTAACGGTAAAGAAAACGTAAACAAAAAGACATGGGGCCGTCTCAGGAAGGCCAACAGGTTAACCAACAAAATAAGAATATAGATTAGAGAAAGATCTAAAAATCTCTTATCGAGCCTCTTAAATAATGAGTAGGGTATAAAAATACATTCAAAAAAGAATTGCTTCTAAGCAAAATCCAAAACCGTTTCACACGCTTCCTTAATTTTTTTATTCAGAAAGACTATTTTTCTATAAAAGCAGAAAGAGTAAATAATAATTTACTTAGATGTGAATATTTCAACAAAGATATTCTCATAACAATATAAATGTGTCTTTTTTCTTCATAAAACAGCTAAGTAGAAAATATTCTGAGAATTAAAGGGAATGCTCTTTGTGTTGTTTTTGTCCAAATATTGGTGTTATTCATGGCAAACACGGAGTAAAAGGAATGAAAGCGAGTATTGCTTATTATAAAGCAGGAAAAGGGGAATTAACTTGAGGTAACTAAGGCGAGAATTAGATTCTCTGTGACGGAGAGGAATAATATAGAATGAGTTATAGGAGCAAACTGTTTCATGAGCGACAGAGAAAGAGTGAATCTCATAATATCGTGGCAACAGGTGTCATCCCAGCTCTCAACTGAAAGAATGGGAGCGAAACATAGGCATAACCCGAGCTACCTCTTTTCCTCTATACCTAGAGCTTTCTATCAGAGCCCCATCAGTTCTGCCGTCCCTCGTATTCTCTTTTTTACTCTTTTCCTTTTATATTTTTCTTTTAATTCTTTTTTAACATAAAAATAAAATTCATTTTTAGATTACGTTTTTAAAATTTAAATAACGTTAATAAAATGTATTGTATTGTGTTAATACTAAAAGTTTAAATTATAAAACGTTAGTTTCGACAAGTATAAATTACCTTTAAGAAAGTTTAGGTAAAATATATTTACAAAATATATAGGACAAGAGATAGTGAAAAAAATAAATTCTGGGAAATAAAAAAGCATTGCAAACAAAAATTGTTTGCGAAGTAAAAAAAAAATGTTTTTGTGAATATTACATTTAATGAATATTACATTTAATCCCAATCCTGCCGAATTTGTATTTTGTTTTCACAGAATTGTTAATATCGAAGAAATCTCTAGACCTAAACAGCTGTCTTTTTTGTAAATATTTTCTGTAAGATTGAAATAAAACCGTCAATCCTTAACTTCAGATGATAGAAATTTATAAGGTGATTCAATTCGATGTAAACCAACCAAACGCAGTTGGAGGTTATAACCTGAATTTTATGAATGGCGTGACGTCATTGCAGGAATCGATATAGGCGACTTACATTGAAAACCATGAATAATTACCAATTGTAAACAAAATAAGCAAAACATTTGGTCGAAAATTTCTAAGATTATTAATTATCATAAGATTGATTAATTTACGTTGAAATAATTCAGTTTTACTCAAATGTGATGTTCCGCTATTTTTAGATATTGACATTTGTTGTTAATCCCCCCTCTTATTATGTATAGCCCTCGTGTTGCTAGACGTAACCTCTCTCTCTCGCTAACGAGCCTGGAGGTAGGTTGGGTCGAGCAATTATTACAATTTTAATTGTAAGTACTTTTTGATTTGTATTGTATTTTTATTATATTTTTATGTCTTTATTATATATATATCACATTATAAAACTACAAAAGAGAGCAGCGATCTAATTATTATTTTATACCAAACCTTGCAACCATGACACAACATTTTAGTGAAATTAACACATTTGTATAATTAAGTAGTTATTAACGTTACATTTGTTATTAGAAAATAATCTGTCAACTAGCCATAAGCCTTGATAGCGTTGTAGATACGTATTCGCTCCTAGTACAGGAAATAACGGGTTCGAGCCACAGGTCTTCAGATTAATAAAGAAATATTAAAATTTTGTAGCATAATTTTTACTTTTCTTCATTTATTCCGTATGCATTTAATAGGAAAATTATTTTACTATATTACTATAGCACTATAATATGTTCAATGCAGACACAAAAATATTGTGCCTGCACTGAACATCTGAAACCGAGATTTAATTCTTAAGTAGTTTTCGCAAACTTGTCTGTCTGTATGTGTGAATCTGCCTTACCATCGTAGCTCTTCGAACATTTAAGGTAGAGAGTTGAAACAATACAAAAATCAATCTTTAGGTTTAGTTGTGCTATTCGGTAAATAATGTTTTTACATCAATAATTATAAAATTATAATTATAATTCATAAAACGCGGAAAAATGTTTCAATCCATTCGATCGAAAATCAGTAGGACACATAAAGAAATAAAAAGAATAAAAATAAACAAAAAATAGGATATGCCCCGGCTGGGATTCGAACCGACAACCTTCAAAATTCTAAGCGACGGCTTAAACCACAGAGCCAAGGAAGCTTACGAACGGAAGGTGGCTATAATTTATTAATAAACTTACAAAACAGCATTCTCTTGGTTAACCATGATCTTTTGAATATTTCTGTGTCCAACTAATTTTTGATCGAAACATTTTTCCACGTATTATGTAATGATTGCCGGTTAATGATGTCAAAAACATTATTTACCGAATAGCACAACTAAAACTATAGATTGAACTTTGTACCAAGTTTAAAAGTCTCTTTACCATAAATGTTCTGAGAGCTACTATATTAAAGGCACACTCACATATATAGACAGACAACTTTGTGAAAACTACTTAGGTGGTAAATTTCGGTTTCAGATGTTCAGTGTAGACATAATACTTTCCCTGTTTACCTACCTATAAATACATACGGTATAATTGAGAAAAAGTAAAAAATATGCAACAAAAGTTTAATTTTTTAATAAAAAGTAACCCAAAGACCTGAGGCTCGAACCCGTAATATCTTGTAGTACAAGCGAAAGTGTATCCACAACGATATCAAGGCTTATGAATTTTTGACAGATTATTTCCTAATAAAAATGTTATGTAAACAACTACTTAATTATAAAAATGTGTTAATTTCACTAAATTGTCGAGTAAAAATTATTTATTTTTACGTAAATGAATCAATCTTATTCATAAAATAATCTTACGTCACACCATTTATAAAAAGTCAGGTTATAACCTCCGACTGTTTTTGGTTTGTTTACATCGAATTGAATCACCTTATAAACTCTATCAGCTTGAACTTGGCTATATTATAACACACGGCTGTCAGTTGACAGCCCGTCAAAATCTCAATGCTTTCAACCCTATTTTTTTAACGAAAAAATTCCTTCTTTAAAATTACAAAAAAGTCCCTACTTTGGCAACACTGTAAGTGAGGTTATGTTTTTAATTTCATTATTTGTTTTTATTTTTTATATTCTATTTTTTATTTATAACAATTTTTTTTTACTTTTTAAGTAGGAATATTTTTGTATCTTTAAATTTACCAATTAAGTGTTGCTTAAATTTTTTTGGAACTATGAATTAAGTGGAGTTAAAGTTGTTTAAAACGTAATGCAGAGGATCATAATATTTCTATGATAAAAGCTTATTTAAATCGTCAGCTATAGTTATTTATTTTTTATAGATAGATTTTACTTATTTTTAATGTAATATCCATTAAAAAGCACAACTTTTCATTATTAACGGCATACATTGATTAAATAAATGACGTTTTATTTATCGAGCTTAAGAGTGCTCGAGTTTTCGATTAAAGCTCGAGCTCAATCTTGGGCTCGAGCTCGATCCTGGGCTCGACCTCGATCCTGGGCTCGAGCTCTATCCAAAATCAAAATATATAATTTATTATCTAAATAAAACATCTAAACTAAAAAAAAAGGAAAATTACTAAAAAAGACTCGAGAGATAAGAGTGATTGAGACAGTAAGCAGAGGCATGATTAGCAAAAATAAGTATGTACAAGTAAACAACTAAAACTACACTACATAACCATACGCTAAGAAAATCTCAGGATCGAATTTAAGCTAAGCCCAGGCTCAAGATCGATCCCAAGATTTATTTAGACCTCAGGCTTATTGTCGAACACAGAATCAAGCTCGAGCCCAGGCTCGATGTCGCACCCAGGCTTTACCTCGATCCCAGGATCAAGGAGAATTGACTATATCAAATAGTGTAGGTAATACTTTTATATCATGTTCCGTAATGCATTAAAGATCTGTTATCTTCCTAGTTCTTTATTGGTATAGTTTGTTATGAGAATATTAGCTCTGCATGTTATCGATATAACAAGATTTTTTATTTTATGGGTTTTATGAATAAAGTCAGTTTTTTACATGTTAGGTTATAGTCCTGAATTGACGTCATTGCAGGAATAAATAGTAAATTGTCAATGTTGGCTGCCTATACCGTTTTCTGCAGTGACGTCACACGTCATTAGTAAAAGCAAAAGTTCAGTTTGTTTTTATGGAACAAGCTGCATTTGGTTTGTTTACATTGAATTGTATTACCTTATATATTTCTAAGAAATATCTGTTAAAATTTACACAGGAGTTACTTAAAATATCAAACATCATCTGTATAGCGACCGTCCCCTTTCTCAAGCTTAGCTTTTTAGGGGACGCTCATATATTTCATGATATAAACAAAAAAATAATATAAAAAACCAAGTTTGCAAATGATTTTTTGAATATTTTAAATAATTTTGTACTACTAATTGGATTAATAATATTGATTGATTTATAATTGAAGTAAATAAAAATAAAAATTTAAAAAATGTCATGACTTGATACATATCAACAAAATATTTTATATAATTTTAGGTATCACTTCAATGCATATATTGTGCGCTAATAACTTACAAACTAAAATTTGATTAGCTATGATATTTTTACTACTAATTTATTATAAGTTTTGCTATCTGAAGGTGTCGAGTGTCAAAAAACAATAGACAAGCTAAAATTTACAAGGCGTTAAAGTTTTAATTCAAAAGTCGATATTTTCAAAATGGAAAACAATATCAAAAAGGAATTTCATGGATCGATTGACCACCTATTGATATACTAGTATTGATATACACTATTGATATATAATATTAAATACTAACCCTCGCGGTCTATTTAAAATCTAATAATATTAAAAACAATTTCTCATAAACACGTAGATGTAGTTTGAAATGTATCATCTACTGGGTAGCACAACTGAACTTAATGTTTGATTTTTGGCTAGGTTTCAACTCTCTAGCATAAACACAACGATAGGTATGCGTAGTTCTGACAAATAGACATATAAACACAGAGACAGATAGATATGGTGAGGAGAAACCCACTGTGAACATTATGAAAATGCCTGAAACGGAAAATTATGATGAAACCTCATAATTCGGTTTTGGATATAATCGAATAATAATCGGTTTTGGATGTTTACCTACCCATTTACTTATACTTCCGGTAATAAATGGGGGAAAAGTAATAAAATCAATAGCAAAGGGAAATTACCAGTAAGACTACCATACTTTTATTAATAATTTATAATCATTATATGTGTACCATTGAACATCATTAGTAATCATTTTATTTTTAGTGTAATCATTAATTATTAGTGTTGAGATTTAATTTAGTTTGGAAATTGCAATTCCTTCAATTCCATCACTATAACCAACCTATCAATAGCTCAAAATAAATTATAATTAATAGTTGCAATATCTGTACTTCAAATATCTGCATAACTTGATTACGCATTTGATTTATCGTTCGATATAAACTTGCAAACGGAAATACGAAGAGATTTCTGGATTAAAAGGGGGAGCGTAAAGCATGATGACACAGTAGGGGAGAGTAGAGCATGCTGACACAGTAGAGAGAGTCCTCGGGGGATAGCGGCTGGGGACAGGTTATCACACACATTATCAATTTCACTTACCCCGTTCTTTCTTCTAGACCAGGATTAATGATTGTTTTACTGTGCACAGCTTGAAGAGGTTTCTTTTTTCATTAATTTATATTACACTGATACCTGTCGATTAAGTAAATAAATCCTCTTGATATCCTTTCTGTATCATGACCATGAAGGAAGAGTTGTCACAGCAATTTAAGGAAGCTAGTTCGTTGACCTGCCTTTGCATCGAACGCCTCACTTTCTTTTTTTTGTACAAATAATACAAATCTGAATAACTGTATTCAATTAATCTTGGCTTTCCCTGTATACAACGCTTCTATTGGCATACAAGTCTGAATTGAAAATGTTTTCGTTAAAACTTAAGTTTTTACCCCATTCCGTATTTTCTCATTCTTTGTATAGCTGTATAAGATCTTGTTCATGTTTGTAATAGTAGTTGTAGTAGTAAAGGTTGGGTCGATAATCAATTAGATCTTAGATCTAATTGATTATGCCACTGGGACGCTATTTGCCAGCCCCAAGAACTCTCTTTGAACCTGGACGATTCCATAATGACCTTCAGAACTTGTATATGTACCATTGTTAACCAATTCCGGTAAGACTTATAGCTGGTGTTGAGCCCTTGGGTGTTTCAGTCCTAAACAAGCTCTCTTGTGGGCTAAGCAAATGCATACGTTCTGGTCATTACCCTAAAGTATGTCTCAAAAGACATTTAGGGCTAGAAAATAATTATTTTTCTTTCAACTAGTGCTCTCAGCTGAGTCTCTACTTGCTGTCGACGGGTTCCAAGTTTAAAATATGAGTGCTTAAAAACTTTCTTGAAAGATTAAGGAATAATAGATCTGCAAAAATATTAATGGAGCTCTAAATTCTTTTTACAGTTCAATTTGTAAATTAAAAGTACTCAACCATACCTAGAAAAACCCATTGTCAGTCTCAGACTGGCTCTCGCCTGAGCTGCAGCAGTCAGCTGAGACGCAGCAGTTGCAAGTTTATCGGAATTTTCACAAATAATGTTAACGTCAACATTGATTGCCAACTTTATTGCCAAGTGTACGACGAGGGTGTGAAGAAACGATGTCACATTTTCTGTTTTTGTCCTAAATATTCTTTATTTAGAACTAAGTATATTTATAAAGAAGGACAAAATAATTAAGAAGACAAATTAAATATTGCATCATTAGACCATCTTTTGTCTACTCTCTCTCCACTCTTACCTAGATACCTCATCAGCCCTGAAATTAAGAGATGATATCATCCTAAGTTGCTTATTTTGCAAAACACTTTAGGGCTGTAAATAGTTTATTATTTTTTGTTAATTCAATTTAATTTGATTTCAGTAACAAGCTTAATCTCATGCCACGCACAGCAACTGCGGACATGAATTTATCGCTTTTAGGTCCCCTTTGGGTGGGCCTAACCCCAATTGGTGTAAGCCCCCACTCAGTGTTTTTTGGCTTAGAGTGCTCAGTGGGCGGGGGATCACGCTGGTCAGCTTTGGTTTTGTCCATTGGGTTGTTTAGGGAGAACTAGTTCTTCATTTCACTAATATTAGAAGGCTTTTGGTTGATCATTCGGTAATTACTTCTGCACTAAGTCGTATGTGATTTGATTACTGATATTTTCTCACTAAAAGAGAGAATTTATATTTTTTAAGGAGGAAATTTCCTTGTATTTTTCTTCGTAGTCACCCTGATGGGCTAGAACTTCATAGGTCTAGCCATAGTTAACCCATACTCATATGATAAAGCAGTTTTTTTAATTTGCTTTTGCATAACATTCCTTTAATACTAGTTGGTAATTTATTTAAATTTTCTAAAAAAAAATATAAGAGTCCACTATTTACATATAATTCCAATTCATTTATCTACTGAGCCTTTTTTAGTGATTAGAATCTTGTAACAGCTTTATTTCAATAACTAGGATATTAATTATATCATATCATCCTTGGAAAATAAAAAGATTCGAGATAACGTCAACCAAGCATTATAATTTAGATAATTATTGTCTTAATAAGTTCGTAGTTAGCTATTGTATTCACAATTGTCAATCAAGTTGTATTTTTGCAGTGAATTAAGCAGTTTGACATCTTGATTTTTCATCTCTTAATGCTATGTGTTTTTATTACTTTATTTATTTGATTAAAAACCCCTACGATAACTCGAAACACCTATGATGTTTGGTACATAGATTATCATTTTAATAAATTTTTATCAGAAGACGATGTTTTTTTTATTTTTATATCTTTGAATATGTTTATTGGATCTCTGTTAAGCTAGTTGTATAGTGATGACACTAAATCGCTTATTTTATGACTTTATTTTACAGTATTGTTTAAATGCCCCCTTTTTATTTGTTTTTATAAAAACATATTGGATTTTTATTTTAATACTTTGTATTGCTGGTTATTTTTTAGATAACATTTTATTGTTTTATTTTAAGAAATTGAGAAAATAAAACGTCAAATAAATATATAAAAGCAATTGCTTGTGACATTGTTTTATTGCTTTTATGTTTTTCTTGCAGATCATATCTATTAGATAAGACAAAATTTTATATCTGTATATTTTCCAGAAAATTGTGTCGCAGAGGTCTGCAGCTGGGCGGATATTCTTTATAATGCGAGGTTTGTTCCTCATCAATCCATTTCTTACTTAGGTTTCCGTTTTATTAATTGCTACTTTTACATTTAGCTTCCCAAAATATAAATTATATATTAAAATTTTTAGCAAAGAATTTTAAATCTTAATTTTACCGATTCGTAGAAAATTTGCTGACTCAGCAAACCGGATTAATGACGCTACAGTAACCTTGTTCTCAAAAAGATTCGTGTCTTCCCCTGTGTTGATTTTTGGAACCAAGTTTTATTTAAAAATATTCATTCGTTCAAAAGATAGCTGTTAGGACTTCTCCTAACATTATTTATATTTTGTTAATGTTTTTGAATTCATGTTAATCTAGCAAAGAGATATACCATAGTTCTTACTTAGATTTAATTACTCCATATTTAGGTCCCCCTAGAATTAACTAAGTATGCTACTCCCGCAACGCACCCATGTTTTGCAGATTGCTGGTCACAATTTATTAGGCAAAGTAGACTCAGCAACTTCTAGATCTATGTTTAGACTTGCTATAGCTGTTCAAGCTGATAAATTGTGATCCAGCAACCTGTGGAAACTTTCGATGCAGATAAATTGTGGTACCACAGGTGATCAATTGTTCAGTTTGCATTTTCCAGAATTTATTCAATTTAAAGCCATTTCTGTCACCATTTGTGTTTCAACGCCATTTCTTGGTAGTATTACGGTTGTGTGAGAGTGTTAACAGCGCTATTTTTTGGACATTGCCACTTCTCACCAACTCGTTCATCACCATCACCAGTGGATCAACATTTATGGTCTTATACCATCCACCATCAGTTAAGGATACGCAATCACCACCTTCAACTTATCACAGGTTTACGATTTAAACAAATCCAATTTGATATTAAGAGGAAGGAAGAGAAGAGGACACTTCAGCATAATAGGGTTCCTGGGGTCTCATTGCACGCTTATGCCAAATTATTTATTTTACCTATATGTACAGGGCCTATGGTGTTACGGTCAAATTTCCTTTCCTTAAATTTCCTAACTTTTCTTCCCCCTCCCTTTTCCAATTGTATAAATATTTTCTTTTAATATCAAGGGTTTTGTTTTTAAAATATTATGATCCTCTATTTTATTAAGATAAGATGTATACTTTTCTTTTGTTAAGAGAGTTCAAAGTTTATTAGACACTGAAGCTTGCTCTGATTCTTATATTTAATTAGTCTAGTGAGAGCTTGGCTCGAGGCCTGTCCTTATACACTCTGTTTTGGTTAGATTTTCAATTAATATCTCACGTATTTTTTTTATGGATTAAAGATATTAAAAAGTTAAAAGTTAACCTGTTTAGTTTTAATTTATTATGAGTGAAGTGACGAATAAAATAGATTTACAGTAATTTACTTAAATCTGATAAAGTAATTGTTTTATTTTGTGAATTAATAACTTGGACATAATAGAATACTATAATCTGCAGTTTTCTATGGACATTTTGGATAAATCTATACCTTCCTGTCTGGTAACTGTAATCTCATTTATCATGATTTTGAACCTGATGTCTCAGTAAATTTGAAGCCTAAAATTACTGTGCGACTTAATTTGGTACCCGATTTAATCTGCATCATTTCAAACCTGTCTTTCATATTTGATGTTGAATCCCGATATCGACTACCAATAAACTTACTGGCAAAAATAATATAGTTTTGACTATTAACGATAGACTTTAGAGTAATTTTAAGTTAGATATAGATCCTAGTTCTTAAGTTAAATTACATTTAGATACCCAAAATATCTAATTCACGATCTGCGACGATTATTATCAAACCTTAATTTTGGAGATTACCAATATAACCAATTGGACTGATTTAATTTTTATTATTTAAGTTTTGGTCGGTTCATGCATTTTCTGGGAGGAAAATCCATGAAGCAGCCTTTTATTTTATTATCTACTTTTACCTTAAAATGCTGATATAATTCATTTTTGGTTATTTGTTTAAACTTTGAGTAAAGAAGTTTTTGCCTTTATCGTTTCTCAATTCTTATTTTTTCCTGTTTACCCCAAATGTAGTGTACTAGAATTAGAGATTTTTGGTACCTTTTGCTTTTATTTTATTATCAAATATGTAACTTTTTATTTCATTTTTATGTGCAGGGAGAACTGCAATACTCTTTTTAATTTTTTTTTAACACTCTAACCTTAGCTATACTATGTTTACAACATAATGAATTTTGTGTAAACTTATTTCTTTTTTTTATCAATTAGATTCTTTGTATTTTTCAATTGTTGTTCTCAGTGAACTTACCCCCTTTGCCTTTAGTTTGTAAGATTATTGTAAGGGTTGAGAGCAAGAATCAGGCAACGGAATGCTGCCTTTATTAGTGATTATTAGGCAAATAAAGCCGAAGATCATGGGTAGATTTCTGCCTCTCAGATATGCCTAATTTCCTAAAATTATTCAGGTCCTCTAAGAACCTTACCCCATACCCGACTTTAGCTAGCCACCCTCTTAATCTTTTCCTTGGGAAGAAATGGTTACAATGGTATATGATTATAACCAAATTGATTTCATAAGGTGTTCTTTGTTACCCATCTCATCATTTATAGTAAAATACAGTCCTATCTTTAATTCATTTTGTGCTAACCAGCTTATGGGTTGTGAGGTGAATCCTGGTTCGGCCAGTTCACCCCAACAATAGCGTTATATGTTTTTTCTATTTTGTTCTTTTACCTATTTTTCTTTTTTACCTCTACATCTTGCAACTGGTTTCTTTAACATTATTTATTGATTATGGTCTACAATGAATGTATTTGACATTGTGCTCACACTTGTTAAAGTGACTTGGCAGGCTTGATAGGAGGAATCACCCAGTGGTGATATTACTTAGCGTGGTTAGGTAAATGTTGATATTTTATGTATAATATTAAAATTTGTCTTTGACTAAATTAGTGAAATAGAAATTAGTTGAATTTTGAATAGTTGAATTTTCTGAAATGTTTGTGTTTTCGCATTAGAATTAATATTGATTATAACAGAACGTCACGCGGCCACTGTCGTCGAAGGCGTCGTGGAGGATTGGAAGAAATGGTTCTGGAATGTAGAGTGTAGACAAGAGGATTAGGATGGGAATCTCATTTGGAATGAAATGAATTGTATTAAGAGGAAGCAATGTATTTGACGAAAGAAATGAACGGAAAGTTGGATACGAACCAGGGAGCTTGGACTGAAGGGCTTGAATGTGTTTAAAATTGGAAGGTTTCGTGGAACCCCATACTTCAACACCGTAATACCATGATGGTTTTATTATGCTTTTGTAAACGAGTAGTTTATTATCTAGTGTAAGGTCTATAATTCTTGTTATCATATATTATCTAATTATTAATGTAACATAGTTAATTATTACATCTAATGTAAATTATTAAATATCTATTATATACTCTATTATCGTATAATAGAGATTAATTAATGCAATCTCTATTCATATTTGTAACGAATATGCTTTATGGCAGTAGCGTCACGTCTTGATATTTAATTTCTCCGAATTTTCGAAGAAAATCAGTAACAAATGAGCACAAACTAAGCTACAAATGAGTGAAAATAATGCTGTGCCGTGTATAGTATAATCTATAGGATTAATACGCGCTTTCTCCTTAAAATATTAAAAAAAGTTAAATATCAAGTTAAGACGCTACTGCTCGTGTTATAAAGCATATACCGAAAACGAAAACAAAAATTGGACTAATGAGCAAGAATGCAATTATTTCTAAAAAATTGACCTGGCTTGTGGACCTCCGCGCCAAATTTTCTTTGACATAAATATACTCTAACATTCATGACTATATTTCTGTTTTCCAAATCGGCTCAATACTTAAAAGACTTACAATAATTTTATAAAAAAATAATATTCATTTAAAGTCTCGTATATGTTTTAAATAAACAAAGTATTTAAGGAACTAAGCAAAAATTTGGGGGTCTTTCGGAAAAACTAATAACCAATGACTGTAATCAATGACATGCAGAATTTTCGTAAAATACTGTATTATGTTAAATTCTGCAATATTTATGTCAAATACTTGTAGTATTTATGTTAACTTCTTGCAGTATTTATGTTAAATTCTTGCAGTATTTATGTTAAGTACTTGCAGTATTTATGTTAAATACTAGAATTTTCTTTTTTGAAATAAAAACCATTTAGTTTCGACTGTACTGATGTATATGCATTCCTTTAATAATTTACTATGTGTCAAACACAAATGGATTTTTGTTCATTATGACCTTCCGTAAAATAGATTTAGATTATTTGGCTGTTTTTGGAAGCTAAATCTAAAAGCGTTCGTTAGGGTTTATGCGTATACCTGCGATTGATGGATAGATCATTGTATTATTTATTGCTTCTCTATTCTATCTCAAATCTCTTGGTAGGTTTATGATCCTGTTTTTAGAATAGTTTCTAGTTATGAATCCTAACCAATTATTCCTGCTCCCAGATAGTGTGGGAGCAACCAGTTAGTGTGTGGCTCCAGCAACATTCTAACCTGATCCAAGTTTGCATTACATCTCAGGGAATATTGTAAAAATAGTTTAAGTTAGTTACTAGTGTTGCGGTTATTTTTTCTTTTCTCTACTTATTCTCGGGGGTAAAATATATTTTACACTGTTTTTTAAACAATAAATTATTTACTTACTCATTATCTCGTACACAAAATTCTCTAAAAAAGTTACAAATTTTTCATCGTGATTATTTGTTCTTTTTCCTGCTGTAACGTAAACAAAAAACTTAAAGCCCGTTTTAGTTACTCATTCCACTAAAAGCAAGAGGCTTGAGAGTTTTGCAGATTTATAGTAACAGCTTTTTGGTTTCACTGACAAAGTTTTACTTAAGAGAAATATATCAGGAAAAGTTTTACCCCTTATGCTACCTGGGGTAAGTCTCAGAGGAATTTCAGCCTGTTACGCTCTGCCTTATTATACTTTATCTCTATATTATGCTCTTCAATTCATAGTCTTCTAATAATCTTACTTTCAATAACCTTTGATTACTGTTTTAATATCTTTTAATCAAGTCTTGGCAGACATACAAAGAATGAGCTGATCAATTTTGTTAATTAAAGAACTTTGTTGATTAGGTTCTGTTTCAGCGAATTTCCTTTGGAATTTCTTTGCAAATTCGCTTATTTATATCAAAAGAAAAGTATTCTGTTTTCGATTGTAATTAGTTTTTTTGCCGTCTGGTGTACGATATGGTTCACCTCTATTTGGGATTTTCAATTAAGCAAGGCTTAAAACGTAGATTGTAGAATTTTTAGTTTAATCCTTTATTGATTGAGTTTTCTATCAAATCTGGTTAAGCGAGAGAGAACAAATCAAACTGCTCTGCAATTTACTTATTATTTTAGGACAAAAATATACACAGGCTTTAATTTTTTTTTTGCACGTTCGAAAGAAATATGAAAGAAGTGCAAATGCAATGTGCAAGTGTACAATGCTCTGCTTGGATATTTTAAAATAATCAATTAATTAAGTAATGATATTAGTTTCATAAAATTTACTTTCCTAACATTGTTTAAGGGTCTAAAAATGACCAAAAATGTATCTACTCAAAAACTTTGGAGCCTGAGTCTTATCGCTCTGCTACGAAGCACTAAAAATTAAATTAATGCACTCTTAAAATATACTATTATAATAAAATTATAGATTAAATCATTAATAAATTCTATTTTATAATAAAATTATACTAATATTCGGTGTTTACTTCATTGTAACCTCAGTCAAGTCAAAACAGTTTTTTCCCAGTTTTTTTAAGTATAAGAGTATTTTGTGGTAATGAGTTTTAGATCGTTTAGATATCAAAACTTTTTCAATACTAATTTATTATTTATGTGTATGGAAATGTAATTAACAGCCTAATAATATGTACCATAGTATGTTAATCCAGGATTAAGATATATTCAGCAAAATTAGTTAAAAAGTTTACCGATTTTGGGGGTCATAATTTAAATAAAGGAGTAAAATAGTTACGTCTCATTAGTAAAATATGCTGAATGGTAAAGCCGTAAGACTTAGAGTCTATAGATTTTGAGTTGAGTTTATGTTAGAGAGTTGAAATTGGACATGAAAGTCAACCTTTAGGTCTAGTTTTGCTATCGGGAAATGAAAATTATTTACCCGTGTCAACCCACTTTGCTGTTATCAAAGAAACAAAAAATAAAGTAGTCTAAAAACGATAAGTAAAATAATTTTGTTTATATTTGACATAAATGTATCTCTATAAAAGGATAACAACTTTACAAAATTTAATTTGCTATTGGCCGCCATTCGTTTAAGTTGCGTCTTTTTTTTATTGGTAATAACTCTAAAACTAAGAAATTCACATCATTTAGTAGAAGTTCAAATTTAGCATATAGTTAAATTTAGCATCTAGTTAGAAAGGTTTCTCATACATGTATTAGAAATTTGAAATATAAATATAGTACGGTCTGTGTTAATAAAACGTTTAAGAAAATACTATTTGTTTTATACATGTTGCCAAGTATGTTTTCAGCTTTTTTCGTAAAGCAGGAAATCTTCATATTCTGAGATCGGGCGAAGCAAGACCGTATTAATAAATACTAATAATAATAATCAGTAATAAATACTGATGTATTTGTCGTAGTTGTATTTCATGTTAGTTGAATTGATAGTTGTGATTTATCGGCACCGTGCAAGATGACGTGATGAATTTATTGACGTGTGCAAAGTTGAACGGTCATTCAGAAAACTTGGTGAGTTCAGGAATATGGATTATCCGGACTAAGACTGGCGGGATATTGGTATATCCCGCCTAAGCTTTGGCTATAATTACGTTTTACTGAAATGAAGTGATAGTTACAATTATTAGTTTTAAGGATTTCATTTATGTTTATTTCTGCATCCCGGAATCAATCAGAACCTAAACAGTCGCTGTGAACATAAACACCTAGATTATTAAATTTGAGTTAAAACTTTTTTGTAGCTGCAAGATTACCGTTACTTAAATTATATTATGTGGCAGCTTGGATATTAAACGAAGATTTTATTCTTCGAGTTTATCGTACTTAAGGGGTAGGGTAATTGTGATGTTCTGAAGATGATCAAAGCGAGTCCGAAGTTATTACCTCAGTCGGCGAACCACATTTATCTCCTTAGTCAAGCCTGGCAAGACTAAAGTTACACCCGTAGGGTTAACTTTTTATCCTGACATCAAGCACAGCAAGACTGAAGTAACTATATCTTATGCTCGTGGCCACCATATCATTCTAAGGTACCACGTATCCACATTTTATCTTTAGAAAATTCCCTAAAATGAGCTTATTTTTTGAACCCCTCTATTATAAATTTTGTTTCAAAACAATGCTGAATTTTGAAACAAAACATAAGCAATTATGAATTGTTCATTTTTAAATTCATTTATAAATAATAATCAATGTCTGAAAATAAAACATTTCACTCACGTGCTTCTTCAGCTAAAAATATAACAATTACTTATAATTTACCAAATGCGAAATGAAAATAATACAATTTTATGATTACATTATACAATATACGTGGTTTGTATATATGTAGTGAAATTTATGATTTTATGTTAAAATACAAAATGTATTTTTAACCGTATTTTCTCTTAATAGAAACTATTGTTCTATAATTTGTTTTTATACAGTTTTCGTCTGGAGAATTCATTTTACCAGAAAATCACATGAGTGTGTTTTTCTGGTAAAATGAATTCTTAAAAGTAGTATAGAGGAGAAAACACATTTGATATTTTTATATTATTAAAATATATATTTCTAAAGAGATACAACTACCAAGATACACTATCTACGTCATACATACATTTTAGATACATATGACCTGTATATACTGCATAATGAAATGCAGTCCTTAGGTCTGCATTATTTGCGTCATCTTATTTAAGATGACTTAATAGTAATATATGCTCCCTTCCGTTTTATATAGATGAAAGTAAGAATTGAAGTTAGGATCGTCCGGTTAAGACACATCAATGTAAATTATAATTCCGACACTTCGCTTCTACTATAGGAGACATCTCCAGGGATGTAGGATATCATAGATGAACTGATGATTGGAGAAGAAGGGTGCACTTCGTAGACTAAGATGGCCAAGAGATGGGATAGTATAAGGTTTGAAGGTCCAGGCGTCTTTCAAGTATGACGCGATTTGCTTGTTTTAAAAAAATGCCCCAAGGGCCTTTCGACCCATTAAGGTATTCACCCTGAGGGAACCTTTTCAGGTGGTTTGCATCATCGGTCAACTAAAAATGAATTAAAGTATGTGATATATGAAAAAAGGATATGCTATTCATACAATCTTAAAGCATAGCCCCGATTGCAAACCCCGGACCTCCAGTGCCGAAATACGATTACGGCTTGGGAGGCAGATCTCAGCTTGTTATGAATAGATTTAAATTCCCTTAGTTTAAAGGAACGATGATTAGCATGGCAGTTATTGAGAGAACTAATCTGAAAGTTTCCTTTAAAATTTAATTAGGGATTAAAAGTCCTGTAATGTTGAAAAGCTAGCAATTAATATTATTAATTTTAATTAATTTTTTTTAAAAAAAAATTAAAAAAAGACAAAATGTTTCGTGCTTTGTATGGATTGTAAGTCCAGTCCCCAGGTGCTTTATTATATACTTTATAGCACTTGAACCTGAATAGGCCTTAAATTCAAAACATCTTGTTCAAATCTACATAGACACTAAAGCACGTAAAAAGATAATTTCTATTAATTATTTTTACTTCAAATTTTTTGAGGTGTGAAATTTATTTTAGATCTCAACCTTAATTGCATCATCTATTCTTTAAAATTAAATCAATGAACTATTTTCAGCTGAATTCTAAATGTTCAACTTTAGTTAATTTTCATTTAAAATTTCCCTGCCTCTCAAAAGGTAACCACAAGGTTTAAAAGGGGAAAAGAAAATGCAAATCTCTATGAGGTTAGCCGGATAAGCGGTAAAGTCTAGTAGGTGTGACCCGGCTCAGAAAACTTTGGTAGTTTTAGCAAAAGTTAGACATCACTCTATGTCTAACTTTGTTAGGAGGAGTAGAGGGGAGGGGGTGGCAGGCATAGTCACACCATCTCATCGCTTTGTGTCTCAAGAGGATCGCTAGCTAAACAAGTGAAATAAACTAGCCTCTCTAAAACTTCTATCCTTACCTGGATTACCTAGAGATCTTATATCTCTTGAATGTATAAATAATGAGCTTTTTATCCTTTATATTTTATTTTAAAATAAAAAAGTAGCATTATTTTATTCATGATTGAGTAGCCTCTGTGGCTTAAGTGTCTTATCTGCTTCCTTGAGAACTATGGTTTCCGCGTCTGCAGTTTTGATTTGCTTTTTCAAAGTTAATGCAAGGTAAGCCAACGTTAGGCTCACCATAGATCAATTATTATTGAGCCATATTATTGTCTAAGTTGGTATTTCAACTTTTTAACGAGCTATCAAATAACTTGGTTTAATCCACCTAACTTATTATCAATCTATTTACTTAGATTGGGGTCATATCATGTCAAATTAACACAAAAAAGTACATTTTTGGACTCGATGTCACCGATTTTAATACAACTTGCCTGACAGATAGGCACCATAAAAGAAAGAAAAAAAAACCACATTTATGGCTCATTTGGTGCAGCCATATTGCCACAGTAGGGTAAGGAATTTTTAAAAAAATGCGATTTTTAAACATTTCTTTGACTACATAAATGGCTGTATCTGAAATTCGGCGTGAGCTATAATTTTTAATTTGATGGCGTTTGAAAGCTTAAAGTTGGCCCTTTCAAATAGATTCTACATACTTCTGAATAATTAGTTACAAGTTTTTGTTATGAGCAAATATAAATAAAAATGCTAACATCTTAAAAAGCCAATTTTTAAAAAATTCCTAAAAAGAGCTTAAACTGTTTGTAAAATGTCAATAAAGTTTCATTCCGGGACATCCATGGGATTGGACACAGTAGCGCATAACGTGTGTCAAGGTATGTCAAAGTGTAAAAAAGTTAAGATTATCTTATAATCATTGATAGAAATTGTAAAAAAGTGACTTTTTTACAATTCACTCTTTAGACCATTTCAACCTAATAACTTATAATTTTTAATACTGTGGTCAGTAATGTTTTAATAATTTCAAACATCAATAATTTCAACTTTCAACGACCTCAGCTGCAGGACTGAATTTGTGAGTTGAGTTACTCTACTTGCCTTATAGAAGTTATTGGATACTTTAGTTTTGTATTAGGTAATAAATAAACTTATTAGAACTACAACTTAATCCCCTAAATTGCCACACACAGCTTACTCTCCTAAGACCAAGTATATGTCAATACTATAATCTTTGCTAAGACCTCGTTCAACTTGCTATACCTAAGAAATGTTTTAATTGATTACCGACTATCCAAAGAGAAAATCAAATCCACAGAGAAACTTCATAACTTAATAATAAGTAAACTTATAATAGTTAAGTTAACTTAAATAATAGTAAACATAATAATAAGTTATACTTATAAACTTATAAATTAAATATTAATCATATTAAAAGCTTAAACCAGTAGGGTCTGTAATTACCCTTCACATTAACAATAATTGTTTATAAACAAAATTCTATGAACACATTGTACTAAAGACCTCTGTGTTTCTACTCTCTCTACTAAATATATTAATTAAAAAAACTATAAAAAAGCCCGTACACCCTTTGACAAACTATTGAAAAAAACATCTAAAAAGTACTGAAAGACTCCCATGTAAATATTTCTTTAAATTTCTAGACTTACAATAAGTAAATCTGTTGAATTTTATTACATATTAAACATCAAGAAAGGTTTTTCACCCGATAGAGGCGTTGTTGCTACTCTGTGGTATTCCACAATTACTTTGCACAATGTGATGTAGCCGGTGATTTAAGTTATAACTTGCAACAAGTAAAAAAAGTGTAAAAATGTCTATTATTCCTTTAAAAGCCGCTGTCAATTATTATTTATGAGATTATAGATATTTTTTAAAACGCCTTTAAACCCCTCTGATAAAATGGATTTTTATTTTTCTTGGTTACAATCTGTCACTAAATTTAACTTCTTTAACAATGTCAGAATTTTCTATTTTTCTTTATAAACATTGATTTTTCTTTTAGCGAGTTGTTAGATTTTTAACGTTTTCCACCAGTCACCTGTCGAAGTCTTCTTTTAGCTTCTAAAAGTTAAAGCTATTTTTTTTTGAGAGGTCAGCTTTTTTCTCTTACCGTTGCTACTAAGTTTTTACCCTGTCCGTTTTCATTTCCCAAATCATCCCTTTATACATTTCTTCCTTTTTTATCTTAGTTTTTCTTAAAATGTGCTTTTTCTGTTATAGTTCGCACCCCTGAAAAGCCGCATTTTTTCTCCGATTTTTTCACCACTAAAAAACTGCCGGGAAAGGAACTTTTTTACCTTCTTAAAAACTGGCCCTCACGCTTTTCACAATCAACTTCTAAAAAAGCTTTTGGGGTGGGTAAAAAGTAAGAAACAAGCCAAAAAACACGGAAACCCTCTTATTTTATTTATATCCAACACCTTTTTCCAGGTAACCCTTTCATCTTCTACCTGCAAACCTTACGCCATCTTGATATTTTCCTAACTCAGATAATTTTTTCTCAAGCTTAGGTGAGACTTGCTCTTTAACACTTTGTACGAAAAAAATGAGAGTGAAGAACTTTTTTTTCTCTTAAATATATATTTTTCTGTTAAAATGGACCTGTGCCGAGTGAAAATTGAGAAATGGGTTTTTAGGAGTTGCCTTTTTCATATTTTTGGAATGTTTTTATGAAAAAGGAATGTCTCGGCAGAATTACCTCATTCAACATGCAGTGTTTTCACTGTCTCTTTTTTCACAAAAAAAGACAAATGCACAAACTTTTCTATTTTTGACAATAACTCCTGGTCATATAGTTCTCTGGAAAAAGAGAATAAAAATAGCAGTGTTTTGTAATTTGCGATAATGGTCAAAGTAAGGATTTACTGCGCAAGTTGTAAATAAAAACTCATTGGATTAATCATAATTTAAGATCTATTTTAACTTTAAGTTAGATTTTTCGTTAAAAACCTACAAGTTCTTTGTAATAATCTACAGCGACAACTTATTTCCAGATGCTATATTTGACAACTATATTTGCAGATGTTTTAAAACTTTGCAAACGTTTCAAACATTTCTAGAGTTTAACAAAAAATTGGGTATTATATAAGTTCGGTAATCATTTGGCATGTATGGTAATCTTATTACCAATTTTTTTTTCTACGGTAACTTAAAAAAGTGATATGACAAAGCTTTAGAAATTATCCATATAATGGTATGATTCATGTTATCCTGTTAAGTTTACCATAGAAAAATACATGGTAATTACAAATACATGGTAATCAGAATACTATAAAGGCCAAACGAATAATTAGGTATTCAAACTGCCAGTGGTCAATTTAATGGGGGTAGATATAGCGCTGTGGTCAATTTTATCGATATAGCTTAGTATGGAGCCGCGTAATCAGGATGATGTATTTAAAATCTAACACCCTGTATAATAATATTTAGACAATAATAATAGTCTTATTATTATTATTATTAAATAATAATTGTAAATAAAATTATTGTAATTAATTACATTTAATATTTATATTATTTTGTAAAATAAATTTAGAAGTTGTTGATATATTATAATAAGTCATATTTTATTATTTGACAGAGTGATAAGAAAAATAGACAAATAAAAAATTTTAAAGAATAATTGAATACTTAAGACCGCTGAATGTTTATTGATAAGATTTAAGTTTTAAAAGAAGTAAATATAAAGGGATAAGGATACAAAGAAAACAAGGGAGTGAAGCTGTGTCCATTTTCCTCTCACTTTCCAATACATTAGCTTTTCGTCTTTTTAAACATTTTTCCCTTAACCACTTCCCTACTTTGAAAAAAATCTTAAATGCTTTTCTTTCCTTTCTTTTTTAAAAATTGCCTATCTTTTACTCTAGCTATAAAAAAGTATAAAGAAATGCTGTTATAGCCCCCGAGTTGAGTAAGTAGTACTGCTAATGATACAGGGGGAAACGTCTCTTCGCCTCTCTCACACTTTTTTCCATTTTTTGCTAGGTTTATTTTGATTTTTTTCTTGAAGATTGCGCCTAAAGAAAAGCGACCCTTGATTGTCTCTGAGCCAAGATTTTTGTTTCTTCTTTTCCCCATGAAAGCCTCTTATACATTTCTCCTCTTGGAGAATATTATTCTTTGAAAATATATATTTTACTTTTTTTGTTTTACCTTTCTCGTTTTATCTATATCTTTTTTTTATTATTATATCTATATATTTTGCCTTTTTTAGGTTGTCAAAGTATTATATGTTTTTTTCCTTTGTGGTTACTCTTCCTTGTTCTTTCCAAGGATTTATATATTTTTCTATATAAAATTTATATTTTTATATATTTTTCTATTAAATATTCTTTTCTATACTTTTCTTACTTTTTATTTTGACAAGCACCTAAAGTAAATAAAAAAGTCTAAATTCTCAATTTAAAAGAAGATAAATTATTTCTGAATATGTTCAATATCCGAAGTTTTTTTTTAAAGTGGATTATTTATAAAATTTAAATTTTTAAACATAGAGTACTAGATATATTGCTATACAGAATATTAAAAAAATATATATTTTTGTATCTATTGAAGCGTTATAAAGGAAATTCATCCGGCTAGCGGATCTCTACACCAGAAATATTTTTTTTGTTTAGACCGAAGGTATATAGAAAACGTATTATGGTTTCACTAAAAACCCCAAAACACCGGAATTTTACCAGAGTTATCCGTTTCAGATTTCTTAAGACCTTTTAAGATAAGTATGTACGTGATATGTAATATCTGTAGAATTGTATTTGAAAAAATTCCGAGGTACCCCAAACCCTATTTATTACTGTAATTTTATTTTTCATTTATTTATTATTAATATTATCAACAAATACATAAGATATTTTCATAATTTTATTATTTATACATTTATTTAAAAGATATACTATACTTTTGTATATATTTATACCCTATTAGATGATCCTTACTTTCTTTCAAGTTGAAGAAATAAATTAAAGAATAAAACGCATTTATAAGAACCGAATAAGGGGAAGATGTAATTGAAAAAAATAGATATTACTAAGCTAGAAAATATTACAGAAAAGAATAAAGCTAGGGTATCATTTTCTGTTATTGAGAACATTTTTTCTTTTTTATTAAAAGGGGAAGTTTAATGTTGAAAAGGGAAAGGGGAAATGTTTGTAAATAGGTATTGCATATACAGGAGGGTTTCCTCTGTTCCCAACCTATATTATACCCTAGGTCACTGAAAATAATTTAAGTTTTTAAAGATTTTGTAGTTTTTTCTATTAAATAGTGAAAGCATTTTTTTAATTTAATAATAAAATGTAATATATATTTTGAAATTTATACATTTTTTCTTTGCTCATTTGTTCCGTGGATGTATTAGAAAAGTGTTGCGTTTGCACTAAAAATTTGAAATCGAAATATTTTTAGGATTATTCGTTTTAGTTTTTTTAGACCCCCTAAGTGGTTTATATCTAGTTGTCAACAATGTTTAAGAATAGACGTGCTAAGTCGTGGCCATAGAAAATTAAGGTATGAATTATTATCAATGAACAGTCTAAAGTAATGGTTTTAACTCTTTTTACTCATCAGACGCCAAACATGTTTTTACCAATTTCATGGACTTACAGCCCCCTGGCACTACATGCAAGTGAACGGTGCATGTTAACTTATTATCTAAAGCCCATTTCATGAATTAATCAATAATAAAAGATGACTTATGAAAATTAAAACTATGGAATCCACAAATCTTTGGTAGAATAACAGTTTTAACTAGTAAGGTATTCTCTTGATGCTAAAATGATTCAAAATCAATCGGAAGTTAGTTCTTGCAGCCTAAGTGATTGAAAATCTGTAAAAAAGTATAAATGCTTTTTAAATCGAATTAAGTCGGCCATCTTATACGACTAATTTTATTCCTACACAATGTCTCTCGATCAAGCAAATTCGTACAACACTTTGTTGAAACCCGGCTACCTCAGCCGCGAAACCATCTTAAACAAGAGAGATTTATAACGTGGCCCCAAAGAAGCCGAGTACATTGCACTTGCAGAAAAAGATTGTTACCCTCCTAAGTATGCATTTGAGTTGGGATCCGAGAAAATATTCTTTTCAGGGTTTTTTTTTAAAGACTGCAGGCTGGGAACCATTAGTCTAAGGGTGGTGTAAAAGAAATAAAATATTTTAATTTATTATTATCGAAGGCTTGAAATAAAATTAATTATTTCCGCTTACATCTGACAAATATGTTATCGAAAATCGATTGTATCTCTGACAGGAATAATAAATATTTTCCTTGTTAATAGTTGGTATTTAAGTACGCGAATAATTAATTCGCGTACTTGGTAGATAAACTCAACCGCCTTTAAAATAGCAAACAGTTACTTATTGTCTTCTAAGGTAGAGTTTTATAGGAAGAACTTTAGAGCTACGGCTACTGAAATGAAAAAGTTAAAAAGTCCATCGTGTCCCTTATATTTTAAAGCTTATTTTAAGCCAGGCAAGAAATTTGTCATAATATACATATATTGCGTTGTCCTGTTACGTTTATTAAATGATAAATATTTTTCTTGTCCTGTATAAAGTAAATAGTCTATCCACTCCTAAATTCCTACTTTTACTTCTTAAAAGTGAAAAAATAGTATGATATACCTAACTGTGCAGTGGAACGGATTAAGAGTATCGATCATATCCAGGATTTTGATGTGATTTGATCGAGCGTTAAGATTTCTGTTACAAAATTAGGATTCCGGTGGCTACCTTGTTGCGAAGCAGCTTTATTTTGGTTAGTTACTTATATTGCCTAATGAATATACTAAATGCGTTTTTATGACATGATGCGTTACGTTGATACAATTAGACGTTAGTCACTTTACATCAAAACCAATTACAAATTAATGATAAGAATAAACATATGCTCCTAGCTTATGTTACAAAGACGTAAAAAGAAGATAAATAACTATACCAGATCTTAATAAAACGCATGTTACCAAAATTTTAAATCCTGGATACACAGCTTGAAATATTTTTTTTTTTATATACCAGCATAATTCTTTTTTTAAAATTCACTAGACACAGGTAAAGATAATAAATAGAAAATATTTTTACAAACTTTAAGTTTTTTTTTTTAGTTTTAAAATCATATGAAGTAAGTGAAGCCATGAATTTAACTACCTTTCTCAGTAAATTGCTGTATGAAAGTTAAAAATAAGTTAGAGATACCTCGAGTATATGGTGTCATTTTCGCTCTGTTGATCCTATTTTACTTTTTGTTTATTTAGCTTTTAGGGTTCTCACTTTTTTCCCTCCAGTTGAGAAGTGTCCCCTATTGAGTATTTCCTACGAGAAGGGTGAAAATTTTCTCTAGGTTTTTATTATTGTTTACACTGCTCTTGGTTTCCTATGGTGTGCCACAAAGTACTCTTGTCATCACGCCTCATCGAGCATTAAATGCAAACATTGGATTTTCAACTCTTTCATTGTGCAACTAGGACTGATAGTGTAAGCGTCACCTCTTTATCCACTACACTACCTTTTTTGAATCTCCACTTCTCCTTTGTGTTTAAATTCATCTGTCCTACTTTTACTCTTTTCCAATCTTTTACCCTCTCTGTCTTTGAGTACTCCTTTTTCCTAAACCTAAATTCCCCTCTCTCTTTAACTCCCAGTCCTCCACCCATCTCCCACTCCATTCAAACACCCCCCTTTATATCCCAAATCCCTCACTTGTATCACTAAAACTTTACACACCGATAATTTTATCTGACTAATTTATCTTTTATTATTTGTTACGTTTAATACAAAAATAGAAAATATTTTAACATTGTTATCCATTGAAGTTAGTAAGGAGTAACGAGCGAATAAACTATTGTACCAATTTTCAAAGTAAATTTATTATAGTTTATTTTCAAAGCCCATTTTATGATAATTTTATTTCACTTGTAAATCGTGTTAGGTAAATCCATTCCGGTTTAGTGAATTTTAAAATTTCAAACAGAGTTTAATGACATTAGATATTGAAAGTTTCTATGTGAATTTTAAAAGTTATTTAATAACATTAAGTAAAATATTACTAAAACTGTTCAGTCAATTTTTAATAGTTCTCTTTTAAAATAATAACTATTTCTTACTAAACTACATTTATTCTACTTTCAGTATGTATTCTATTGCTGCTAAGTCTTTGATGAAAACCATAGTTACTTTAAATTTATGTTTAGGATGAAATTTGGTTTATTTCAGGAAAATGTTTTTTTTTTATTTTATATCCTTGTGTTTTCAGCAACTTTCTTATTTTATTTAATAAAACAATAATAAAAATTATTCAAAGTAAAAGTTATAATTCCAATATACAAAGGATAAGATGAAACACACACGATAAAGAAAATTATTATAAAACCTGTCGTGAGCACACGTGTGGGGCTTTGTGTGTAATTTTGGTGAACAAAAATCTTGACGACTAAACTCAATCTTATAAACAATTTGCCATGGAAGTAAGTGACACAAATTTTTGTGAAATTAAGTATTATATGAATATATCATGTATTCCTATATAATACCAATAAGTGCTAAATTTTATTTCAGTATTAGCTTTGGTTCAATTTCTATTAAATGCCATGTACACATCATAACACATTTTTTAGAAATAAAAAAATATATAATTTAGTTTAAAATTGAAATATGTGTGTCCTCAATGAAGTGATACATAGAGACTGAACCAGTTTTAGTTCTACAAAAGTTTTTAATAATGCTTTATTTATTATAATTTCATAAACCACTGTTTACATCTTCAGAAAACTGAAACACAAATATGAACAATACATTAGGTCAACAAAGAAAAAGTTATAAATTATGTGTGTCCATTTATATAGTAATTTAAATACTAAATTTTAGTCAAATACGGCTTATCTAAGATTAGGTCATTAATGTTAAGCAGCATCGAGTTAGACCAGTATTTGAATTGGTAACCGATGGAAATATAGAGGATGTTTAAACTGCCTCAGCAAAGCGATCTAAAGACATACTGCAGTTTAAATTAGGTAATTTTTATACTCTGAGGAAAAGTGAGCGTAGCGAATTTAATATGGGTTGGAAAACTTCTGAGATACCCCGTACCTGATTTTCTAAGATTAACTCTAAGATTTTGAGGATTTTATAAAAAATCAATAGATTTCTTTTCAAATTGGTTATGAGATAGATGTTTGCTATTTATATATTTTTTACTTAAAAAACGATCTTGCTAGATATGACTTTCTTTAGAATATGTTGTCCTAATCAAAGAAAAAAGTAAATCAATTTTATATTTATAGGAAAAATAGTTAATTTTACCTTTAAACTTAAATCAAATCTCAAGAATACATTTGTTAAACTTTAAGTTTGTATCACATTTTGTCTACAAGCTTCCTATTTAACATAATTTGCTAATATTTAAACAAAAATTATCTTGGTGTTATTCTGGTTAAATAATATTTAGTTAAATCCTTTCTCCAATACTTTATGTTCATTACACACAGGGGCTTTCAAACACCTGAAGTAAGCAAAGAAAATTTACTGCCTCTCTTTGGCCAAACTTTTACCTCTCCAAAAAAGTTTTGGATTAAAAAAATTCTCCTTAAGGAATAAACGGGTATGAAGAGGGTTAAAAAACGACAAGGAAAAAATTAGAAAAGATAAACGGCTTCAATAAGGTCTTTTGGCATTGCGGTTTGACATTTTGGGAAAAAAGTCTTTAGCCGTGCAACTATATTTTGATTTATCACGTTGGTAAGATTATAATAATATATAAGTGCAAAATAATATAATTGAAAGATTTTTTTTTCATTCGCTTGTCTTCTGGGATTTAGGCCTGATATCTGTATTAATAGTTGTATTTATTGTTTTCCAAAATTGTAATATAGCTGCCAGAATTTTAATTTGTTGCACGAGTTCTTGATTATATTGATATAATTTGTGTTTTTTATTTTTCCCTCATATATAACGTAAATATAAAGAATAGGAAAAGTATTGTGTGAGCTCTATAAATCCGAAACAGGGTTTTTGCCTGAATTATTCGTTTTAGATCATCATTAGTTTTTAAGACCTCATAGATGGTTTTTAAAAGTTGTGTGCTTGTGTGTCCTTAAGTTATAGCTCTAGTTACGCTATTGGAAAAATAATATTACTACGATGTCATTAACCATCAGTAAAGAATTCATAAACTCGGAAGGATGAGCTTACCGAATATGATAATTAGAGAAATGTGACGAGGTACTCCGTAACCGATTTTTTCATTTGATTTTAGTGACATTTCAAGCTCTAATATATATTTTAAATCTAAACTCAAATAACCTATTAAAAGATACTTTTGGGTTTGATAGGTTTTTTCTTTTAGCACCTGGCTACACCTTGCTGTAGGCTAAAAGTTATGGCGGGGGGAGGGAATTATAAAATTTTTATACATTCTCCTTCTGACAATGATATTTTTTAGTTCTGAGATAGTTTCAGCAGGGTATAGACGTAGTATTTTTTCTCTTCCTGAAACAACTCTTATTGTATTTCATTTTCAGCCTGATTTTTTAAAAATATATTTTCCTCCACTCTACTACCACTACAGCTTTTTACTTTTTCTCGCCTTTCATCGTAGGTACACAGAAAGAAGTATAGCGATTATTGCTGTGATTACGCTCTTATTTGAATTGAAATCAGTACTATGTTAAGTTTTGAATCTAAATGAAATGTTGTTAGGTTTGAGGAACCTCCAACATAAAATCTTGAATTCGGCTGTTTTCACAGTTGAAGAATACAGGGTGTCCCCGGATGGACTTAACGATACGTGTAAATGAAAAAAAAATTCATTTTTCGAAAAAAAATTTCCCGGTAATGACCGTGTTAGGCAGGAAAATGGAGTTCTCAATTTAAGATGTAAACATTTCAATTTAGAGTCTTATCTGCAAAATTTTAAACTATTTATGTAGTTTTTTTTTAGCATAATATGAACTAATAATTGTCCTTGATGGGGTTTCATATCAACTAAAACTATTATTCTAGTGTTTTAGTGTTTAAAAATATTTTTTATAGTGCACAGACTATATTTTCTATAGTTTTTCTTTTTTTTCAAGATCGAAGAATACACCGACCACATGCTGCCTGTTAAGAAAGGCATCCTGGATATATTTCTCCAGGAGAGCTAGCTGGTCGGTGGTTGAAAACCTTCTACGATATCCTGCCTGGCTTGGAGCTAAGAGGTCATTCTTCTCTAGATAGTAATTAATCCTGAAATTCACCATCGACTCCATAACTTTCCCTAGACAACATGTCAGAGAGATCGGTCGATAGCCATTTGGTGATGACTTATCTTTGCCTTCCTTGGGAAGCGGTATGACAACTGCTTCCCTCCAGCTCGAAGGATACACACCAGTAGTCCAGATCTCATTATAAATGTCAAGTAATATCTTTTTACCCCTCTCTGGAAGGTTCTTGATAAAGGCATATGGTATACCATCCTTTCCAGGGGAGGTGTCTTTAGTCCGGGAGAGGGCCCTGTCTAACTCTTATTGTGTTATAGATGGGAATCCACTCCCTGATTCAGACTGAGATCTGGCACTATTACTTCTCTCTCTGCTTCTCTTTTCCTTTGCTGAAATTCTTCTGAGAAGCCTGCTGTAGCAGAGGCAGCTTTGAAGTGTTTTGCTAAGACGTTAGCTACCTCTGCTGCGCTGGTGTGTACCTGGCCATCGACCACAAGGATGGGGTTCGATGACGGGTGGTGCTTGCCAGCGACAGCCTTCACCTTATTCCAAATTTCTTTTGCATTGGTGTCTTCTGTTAACGACGAGACGTAGTCCATCCAGGATTTCTTCTTGGCTCTCCTGATGGTTCTACGCTCAATTGCTCTTCTTCTCTTAAATTCTATGAAGTGCCGTTGCATAGGCTGTCGATTAAATTTATTCCAAGCTTTCTTTTTGGCTTTATTCGCCCGTCGGCAGTCTTCGTTCCACCAGGGTACGGTGCGGCGCTTTTGACGTGGACCACCTATTGTCCTGCGTGGAACGGCGGCACTGGCGGCGCGACCTCTGTTAAGAGATTGACGTCTGATTCCACGTCGCCAGTGAGTACTGGGGGGTTGAAACTCGCCCTAAAACCATCCCAGTCTGCATTACCAAGGTCCCAAGTCTCTCTTGGAACAGTTGGCTCAGCGGAGGACTCAGAGGTTATGAATACCGGGAAATGGTCACTCTGGTGGAGATCTTCACAAACATTCCAGTCCAGAGCGACCGCCAGCGCAGGTGAGCTGAACGTTAGATCTATGGGAGCTGTTGTTCCTGTGATCAGTGTTACGTGTGTCGCACTTCCATCGTTTAGAAGGACAAGATCGCTTCGATTAATCACGTCTTCAACTCTTTGTCCTGGAGGGGACAATCTTGCAGAGCCCCACCAGGGATTATGTACATTAAAATCTCCCATTAGGATGACAGGAGACGGCAGCTGTTGAATAAGGTTCTCTAGCTGTTGTTCCGTCCACTGACCATCTGGGAGATACAGGCTACACAGGGTGGCAGTGAACGGTGCTTTGACTGTTACCGCCACTGCCTGTAGTTGTGTGGTTAGTTGGACCTGTGCAGCCGGGATGTTATCTTTAATTAAAAGAGCGACCCGCCGTGCGCACGTCCACGTTCAGCTATAACTGTATCTTTCTAAAAATCTGGAAACCTGTGAGGTTAAAAACCTGCGCTGGTGCTAACTTGGTCTCCTGAATCGCGAGAGCAAACGGCGTCCTGTCCAGCAGGAGTCGCCGCAGCTCCGCGTAGTGACTTCGGAGACCTTGCATATTCCACTGGACAATAGTATCTTTATTGTCCAGTGGCATTACAGCGTATTTTTTCTGGGCCTGCCCTTAGGCCAGCCCTTCTTCTTTTTAACCTCTTCAAACCCGGTATCGTCTTCACTTAAATTTCTCCAATGGCCTCTTGTAGATTACTGGGCTCACTTGGAGATTCTTCCTCTTTTTGGGTCCGCCGAGTCCTCGGTTTATCAGACGGAGGAGCAGCGGTGGAGTGTTAGTTCCACACTCTCTTTTGGTGGAACTAGATGAGGGAGAGGGGTAGCACTGACGGGTTTTGGAGTCGTGCTATCCCCAGCTGCATTAGCAGCAATTTTTTGAGGGAGGGGTAGGGGGAGTAGCCGGACGCTTATTCCTCCTATTTCTTCCGTTTCTGTTTCTCTTCCCCTCATCTTCACTAGCTGAAGCCGTAAGTTCGTCTTCTGACATTTTTTTTTTTTTCTTTTCCTGTTGGTTTTCTTTCTTTTTCCGTTCTTCTTCCGCTTTTCTTCTTTGTTCTTCTCGTTTTTGCTTTTCCATTAGTCTTTTGTTCTTCATCTCTCTTTTTTTCCTCTTCCATTCGCTGTTTTCTTCTTTTCTCGTTTTGATTTTTTCGCTGACTCTTGCTCAAGGCTTCAGCTTTTTTATCTCCCACCGCTTGTGCAGGAGGTGCCATTGATCTGAAACATTGCTATTAGCGTTAGTTTGCTGATTGTTAGCACCATTCTGCACTTGGCGAGGCTGGTTCTGGCGGGGCCAGGTTTCTTGGGGCCAGCCGCTTTATTAGCATAACTAATAGCAGGCATGGCGTATCCTGAGCTTCTTACAATACGTTTAGCCTCCGGATGTCTGAGTCTATGGATGGTCTTGTATCTTTGAATTTCTTTTTCAAATTTGAACTCGGGACATGCCGGAGATCTAGATGAATGGTCCCCGCCACAGTTGGCGCATGCAAACGGAGGCTTGCATTCGTCAGTGTGTGGACTTATTCGCCACAGGTGCACATTTGTTGGCTCGGGCACTTAATACTAACGTGCCCGAATTTAAAATATTTAAAGCACCTAAGTGGTGCCGGGATATATCGCCGGACACTTAGGGCTTTGTAAAAGGCGACTTTCACTTTTTCGGGGGGAACTTCGAATTTAAAGGTAAGGAAATAGGTGGCCGTCTTCTCAGAGTTACCTCTAGAGGTCCGACGGGTCACCTGTTCCACCTTTATTACACCCTGCGGCGAAAGCTCTTCCTCCAATTGTTCAATGCTACAGTTCATAAGGTCCCTACAAAAAGATGACTCCTTTAGAACTGCTTAATCTCTCATTGATTTCCACACTGACGCTGATTCCAGCTAACTCTTTCACTTCTGCAAGCTTCTCCGCTTGGCTCTTCGAGGCAACCCAAAAACAAGGGTGCCGGAGCCAGCCTTTGAGACGCTCTCAGCCTCACCACCTAACATCAAAATAATGGAACGGTTCAGTGCGACAGGGGAAACATTAGCAAAACTACCCCCATCGCTCCTTTTCACAGTCCAATATTTAATAAATCTATCTCCTCCATCTCTACCGTTTCTACACAACGAGTCATTTATGGTTTTGGTTAAAGCCATAAGATTTTCTTAAGGTGAAGGGGGAAATCAGCCGAGGTGTGACCAGAGAGGAGAGAGGATTGTCGGCCAGAGGCTGGATAGTTGACTGACCAGCCCCCCCTGGAGTACTGACCAGGCCTTTCCTCATACTGTGAGCCTACCGCGGGTGAGCCAAGGCGGACGGTAGGAGTCACACGGAGCACTAGGACCTCCGACAGTCCTAGCCACGACTGACCCACTGGACAGTGACCCGAAGCGAGAATTAACGCAACGCAACAGGCCCCCCTTCTACCAGGCATCCGACGCTTTGGTATGGCAGTGCTAGGCACACAGCAGGAGGGGCGACTAAACCCTCCACGACATACCAAACGACGGTGACCAGCAGCCCGGGATCGCACCTCTTTTAGGAAAAAGTTATAAGATTCAACCCGTTAGAGGACGCACTAGACACCTCTTTTGGGAAGAAACCCAAACTCTACCTGGTAGAGGACGCACGACGATCGGCACCTCTCTTAGGAAAAAGTCTCAAAATAAAAAATAAATAAATAAAAATAAATGAACATAAAATAGTAAAATAAAGAAAATTAATACTAAAACAAAATAGTGAAGAAAATAAAAGGTAGACAGCATGAAGTAAAACGAGAGAGAAAAAAATAAAATAAAATAAAGGTGAGAGAGAAGGAAAGGTGAGAAAGTAGGGAAGGCAAGGGGACTGGTGAAGGAAAG
Organism: Microvelia longipes; assembly: GCA_018340805.1. NCBI lineage: Eukaryota > Metazoa > Arthropoda > Insecta > Hemiptera > Veliidae > Microvelia > Microvelia longipes. The sequence continues at coordinate 43,087,223 of JACMZG010001911.1, read as the reverse complement.
TTAGAGATAAGGAAATAGCTAGAAAGAGAAAGAAAATAAGACTCTACCTTGTAGAGGACTCTTGCGAGGTCAACCTTCAGGGACGCCACCCCCTGACACGCCACTCAGTCCGCCAGACGCAAATAGGCGCCTGACTTCCCAATAGGCGCTCCCTATAGGTTTACCCATGTCTGCCGGGCATACGGACCTTAAGCACGATCGGCTGTGTCATAGAGCCAAACAGCTAGAGTGGGCCGGGATTGCTTCTCTTCCCGCCAAGCACCGTAGCACTTGCTCTGACCAGTTCCGGTACCCTGCATAATGCAGGGATCAGTGGATGCAGTTTAACCTCATGCCCAGGAGGTAGTTTTTCTTATTAGGAGTATAAAATCTTTGTATTGTAAAAGACTTGTATCTTTGTATTGTTATCTTTAAAGAAAACTAAATAATTTTTCATAATTTTATTATAATATTGTAATAATAATATATAAAATTTGTAGCTAGGAAAAATGTCCCGGCAAAAAAATTATGTTCTATTTTGGTGCACTAAATCGAATTAAACCAGTCAGGAGGCGTTCATTCTGTAGGATCATTCAACGAGACCAAAAAAGTTGAAAACCCCATCGGTGAATAAAAAAAAAATTGTGCACGGTGTCGTATCCAATGTTTTAGAGACACTGAGTTGTATGAAACCGGTCCATAATCAATGCCCATTAAAGAACACAAATAAGGGTTTGCAGGCTCGAATCTTGATACCAGTGACAATTTTTACTGTCGTACAAACAATATAATAGTTTAAAACAACTTAATAATTCTTGGTATAACGAGGTTATATGGTAAAACCTAAGCAGTTAGCGTCAAAACTTTATTTTTTTATTTTCCGAAGGAAATTTGCATAAAATAAGTTTTTAATGAGTGCAAATAATGCCGTGCAGTGTCGATTTTGAAATAATGTCTATTTAGTTCTATGTGAAAAATATGTGCATTTTCTCAAAAAATCTAAAAAAATAAATATCAAGTTGTGACACTACTGCACAGGTTATAAATAATGTAACGGAAACTTAAGCAAGAAATAGATAGTTAAGAACGAAAACACGAATTTCAAAGAAAAATCGCTTGGCTTGCAAACCTTTACTCATCATTTTTTTCTTTTAGACTGTTAGACTTGCCTTCTTTTAAAAATTATTTGAGTCGATATATTTCTCTAAAAATACTTAATGCCAGTTAACTTAAACTCTTAAGCTAAGATAGCAGTCTTTTTCAGAGTCATCTCATGAGTATTTGTTTCAACCGTTATACGGGTCATTTTACCCCCACAATGCGTATTAATACTCTTGTAAGATTTATACGGAATTAAAATTGTCAAAAAAAAAGTGGCTTTTATCGCTGGGGTATTTTATTGCTGCGTTACATCTAAAGTTGGATAAATTAAAAAGAGTAGTCCCTTCCGTCCTACACTCGTGGACTATGCGAGACAGTGTTGAATAATATACGCACTTGAAAAAAAAAGTTATCATAAATAATAAAAATGGAGTGAGACGTTGGTGAGACTGGAAGTGATGATATATGACTTGGCAAGTGGGGTAATAATGCATTTCTAACTCCCCGTCTCACTCTATATAACACATAGAAGAGAAAAAAGTTTTTTTCTTATTTACACTTTTCTAGAACTAAAGCGCCTAATGTGAAAGCATATGGTGTCAGAAGTATGGATAAAATATAAGAAAAATTTCAAGCAGTGGTACTCTACTAGCCCCGTATAAAGATTATATAATTTTTCAAAATCTTTTTTCCCTCCTTAAGCCTTTTTTCGTATCATGCAAAAAGGAAGGATGAAAAACAGGCTGAGAAAAAAAGATGACAGTGAACTATTGCAACAATCTCATGGTTGAAATTCTCTTGAGGGGCTAGGGGGCTCCCTGGGGGCCCGGAACTCATCCCTTTAACCCTAGACTCCAATCTTGGTAAGAACCTTCCAACCTATTATCCAATAAATAAAATTATATAATAAGAATAAAAGCTTTCTTTCTGGATTATATTGAAAAATTCTTTCTCTTCTTTTTATCTTTAATAACTGTTAAGTAAAGATTTACATAAAACTTTGTATCTGTTGAAAAAAAAGTTTATTATTTCTTTAGTAATGTTTAATGATGCAGAAAAATGTTTGTTGTTTAATTATGTATCAGATTTAATTTACTCGCTGTTAAACTAGCTTCGTTTATGATCATCTTACATTACGAAAATACATTTTTTTAAAAGGCAAAAAAGAGAAAAAAATGTTTTTCGATTGATTATAAACTATCTTTAGTCTTTATTAAAAAGTTTTTTTTTTAGGAAAATCATTTTCTAACAACTGTAGAGTTTCCCGAGCTGTCACAAATTAAAAGTTACATAATAATGACTTCAGTTCTTCTTAAAAAAAAAACTTATTTTCTTTGAATTAATTAAGAGCTTTTGTATAGGCATACTGAGCCTCGTCATTGTCTTAAATTGTCAAAAATGGGTTATAAAACAACATTAAAAATATATTCATACATAAAAGGCTAAGCAAGAAATAAAGAAAAGAAAAACTCAAAAAAGTAATTGTTCAAGCTATATACTTAATTGTGGTTTTTTCTGTATAATGTTTCAGTTTTGCCTCAATCTGGTCCAGTGATTACAGGAGAGCAAAAACACTATCACATAGGAGATGATATAAATTTAAATTGTACTTCAGGGAAATCTTATCCTGCCTCGGTATTGCATTGGTACATCAACGATCAACAGGTAATTATAGTTTCTCTAACTAGGTAAATGAGTAGAAATTAAATTCGTAAAGTATAGACACAAGACTTTTCTTTGAATACCCGGAGACAATTTATTTTTTTAATGTTGATACTGTCTTAAAGCAATCGCTGATTCTTTTAACCGCATGCAACAATTGTGGTGTTTCTTTACACTAAAATTTATGAATTAACTGGTATGATCGAGTTATTAATCGATCAACAGAGTTAATTTATGACATAAACAAATTACGTCTTTAATTTGAACTGTTATAAATTCCAGGACTGTTACATTTTATGTTTTGTATGGTAAAACAATATAATGCATGGAAAATGTCTCTACGTTACATTGACCTCTTTTGTTGTATACGTATTTTTACCTTTTAATTTTATCTTTCGCGATTGAAAAACAAGGCATAAATAAAGATTTCGTTAAACGTACGGTTCTCTGATTGTTGTTAGCTCAGTTGGTTACAGTTTCAGGCCTTAACAAGATTGCCCAGGGATACCACAAGTTTCAAGGTACCCCAGTTTCAATACCCAGTTGGTTTTAATGCTAAAAAGCGGGAAAACCTCTTTCCAAAATTATAGTACAGCAGTTGCTCAAAAGGTTGAATAAATGTTGGGTTGTCTTCAACATGAAGGGCTATCTTAATTTCACACTTTCTCATTGGCAACTTGTTTGAGAAGCAACTAACCAGTACTTGAGAAACAGAAAAAGTTGATAATAGACCGTAGTACAGGTTAAACTAGCTGCATATGTTCACTATAGAAGTGGATTGAGCCAGATGAAGTGTTAAACTACATCGGTCTTTTAAGACTGCTCCAGAAGAAAGTAGAGCGTGATGAATTAAAAGTAGTTTAAGAAGTGAATATTTAAGTCAAAGCTAATAAGTAAACAAAGTCATAGTAGAAGTTTCAATTTACGAGCTAAAAGGTGAATCTAGTGGATAAACCTGACCATCATGGACTCCTTAAAGTCAGGAGTCCATTCCTGACTTTAATTATCTGGCCACTGGCTTCAGCGCAAGACTGTGTTATAATACAACAAAATGCCAAAGTCAGTTGACAGCGTGGGAAATCAATTAATTAACTAATTAATTAAATTAATTAAATATAGTTAGCCCTAGATGTTAAACAACGCCATTAATTTCAAATCCGGCCAACCTTACTGATTCCTCAACAATTTTTTCCCGCGCTCTACAATGACTTTAGCAGTGTGTGGTACTATGACTTACATCCTTAGGGACTTAGTAAAAAGTGTCCAAGAAACATAGTTACCATTATATTATTTACTTACACGTGTAATATGTGACAGGTTTAATTATTTATGTCAAATGGTTCAACATGGTAAAGGGATGAAAGAGTTTTAAGTGGTCTATATATTTTTAATTAGGATATTATGAGAATATTTTGTTCTCTTTTGACTACTGTACATTTAATTGATATTACTGTCTGAACACAAATATCTATTAAGTCGACCAAAAATTTAGAGTTTAAAGCTACAGTAGAGTTATAGTTGATTGGATACAAATTGATTAATTAAAATAGTTTCATAATTCTTAAAAAATCAACTATTGATCCAATCCATCCAAAATTAATTGACCACTGTTGGGTTTGAAGAAACTAGTGATATCAGCTTATTATTTTTTTCAAAATAAAAAAAAACTGACTATGACTATAAACTATGACCCTAAAAACAAAATTATAAATCAATATTTTCAATTATATCGGGAATTTTAATTAATTGATCGATTAGACAAATCATATCTAATGTAACCATACTAATGCAGATGCCGACTTCTCACTAGCAAATGAGTTTTAAGCATTTTACAAAATCAAATAATTAATATCCCATCTATCACTTTTCTATTTTTGCTTTATTTTAATGCATAATTTTAATTTTTAAATTACTTTAAAAAAATAAGACCCTCTTGGAAAAGAAAATAAATAAAAAGTTTGAGTCCATAATTAAATTCTTTTTCGATAAACCCCGAAGCTTTTTTTTGGAAAAATATTTTTCCTTAGTATAGAAGAAGGGCAGATTTTTAATTAAAACTTGTCCGACATTGTGGTTCTATCTTTACTCCATGACTAGTAGTCACTCTATTAAAAGTATTACTTTCATATCTTGAAGAAATTATGCTGAAGGAAGAACTGTGACGTCATATCAGAATGTCAAATTTTTCTATTTCTTAGTTGTCTTGTCAGTCACGTTTTCCTTCATTTTTTATTATTTTTTTCTCAACTTTTCAATTTTTGGGTATATTTTTTAATTTATCTTTTTTGAAAGCTGACTTGAGTCGTATAACAAGAGAAAACTATTAAAATAATTTATATGATTAGTCCACATGTTTAGTACTCATGTTTATAATTTAACATTACTTTGTATTTTATATATATATATATGTAAAATAATATTATCCCCACCAAACGCTTTTGATAAAAAATTTATGTCTTGCGTAAAAAAATGAGGTTTTATTTTAAGCCTAATCATAACAGCCTTTCACATTTCATTTTGTTGATTTCACTTAAGTATATTGTGTGTAAAAAAATCCGAAACCCATATGCCACTTGGATTTTTCGTTTAAGGCGTTTCTAAGACCTCATGAATGGTTTTTACTAAGTTTTCTGTCTGTATGTATGTGTTTGTGTTTATCATCGTAGCGTCTAGTGTATTTATGCAAGAAAGTTGAAACATTGTACAAAAATCAGTCTACCACTGTAGTTGTGCTGTTCAGAAAATATTTTTATGACGTCATTAACCCGCTGTAATACAGGTTAAAAATTATAATACGTTGAAAAATTATGAGATCGGATTTAGATTTAGCACGCTTGTGGCCATGAATAAGACTAATATATGTGCTGAGTTTTATGTCATTATCAGTATTAGTTCAATTTTTATCAAATGACTTGTGTACGATTTAAAAAAAAATGTAAAAAATTGTGAATCAGTCTAATCGAGTTGAAATATGATACAAGTATATACCTTTACATAATAAATAAGTACACTAAGCTTCGGCTCAATGCGACGAGTACATCCATGATATTTGTTGGCTCATAAAAGTTAAGCAGCATTAAGTGTGGTCAGTGCTGTAAGGGAGACTGCTAAAAATGAAATGGATGCATTTACTATTTAAGGACGAGTCCAAGGATATGCTGCAGTATAAATTTGGCGAATGGTATTTTCTAAGGACGAGCGAAGCGATTCCGAAGCAGTTAGGACGACCGTAGCAAATCCGATGTGACGAGGAAAAGTTTCGAGGTACCCTGTACCCGATTTTTCACACTAGTGTTTTGGTGGGGATTTTATTATAATTTGTAAGTTTGCTTTAAAACCCTGTTGTTTTGTTCTTATCTACTCCTGTCAATAATAAAGGAATTTTTCGTTTAGACAAAACTCTTAAAATTCTTATATTCAGATTTGATCTTGAAATATCCTTAACAATAGTAGTATAACCTCCCCAATATCTGTTTTAAATATGAATGAGAATAAGTAGTGATAATAAGCTGATAATCGCAACATCATGAATACACGTTAACCGCGTAATATTCTAATCGTGTGAAACCAACCAAATGTGATCAATTTTCATGTAACACCTTTTCTAACCTATAATTTTAAAATAGTATAAAAACAAAAGACAACCCCTGACACATTTTTCTCACAATTTATTCTATTAGGTTATATAATACTAAAAGGTTATAAATATCATGTTTTAAAACCTGCTATGCATGTCTAGCCTATCTTTATAATATACTACAAATAGAACTTCAAAAATCCTAATATGGGAAAAATTGTTTGAAAAACACTTTAACTCTTTTTTTGCGTGATGTAATATTACTGACAGATTTTTCGTCTATGTTGATTTTTTTTTCAATTTTAATTTCTTTTGAAAACTCTTGTCAGTTTCGTTGGGAATATGCCACGCAAATATTATTAAAAAAATTGTTGTTAATAGATTCTTTCTAAAGAAAGCCTATGAAACTTCACGTGAAATTTTTATGTGTGAATTTTCTGAACACTTTTCATGTTATCATGCATTAAGGCTTTTAATATTTAAACTTGTAGGAATCATTTTCACGTCATATTAAGGTAAAATTTTAATGATTTTTCTTTCATATTTTCTTGAAAGTGTACTTTAAGGAAATTTAATTAACTATAGTTATAATTACCTAACTTCGTGCTAAGGGGTTGTTTTTACTTGGTTCGTTTTACTTATTAACTTACTTAATTTATTAGTTTGGTTAGACATATCTGGATAACAAAATTATAATTACTATAAATGCAAAGTAGTGTATCATGTGTATCAGTGATGTTTTCGGCCAAAAGTTGTTTAAGGCCAAAATATTTATTTAGATTCCAAGTTTCCAAACACTAAGATTAATTTTTAAGGGTTTTAAAAGGATAAAACAAATAATTATTTGTCTAATCCAAATCCACACTCTAAGTTTTAAACTTGATCTAGTAAATTTTGTATGCCTTAATTATACACCTGGCGCTATAAATTTTGGCTTGAAAAACCAGCCGTCAATGTTTTAAAAGCAGCAGGCGTCCAACTTGAAAGAAAAAATACCTGCAGGTATTTGGGTGACGTCAATGGGACAACCATAGTACAACAACCCAGTGGGCGCGCTTTCAACACACGTGTTCTGATCTATTTAATCTTGCGATTTTACCTTTTTAGGCCACCTAACAATGTAAGCGACATTAAATAAAAGCTGTAACAAATTAATATCAAGATCAAGACCGAATTTCGTAAGTTTATTAAACGTACTAGGAACACTTAGCACACACAATATGTGCTAAGCCATAACAAAATAGTCGTCACGATTTATTTTTGAATTTGAGATGCGGGTTCCAAAAAGAGATCTATTCTAATTTTTTATTTAGCCTATAATATATCAAGAGGAAATGCGCCTATTAATCTCATTGGATGTAATACGCTAAACCAATGAGATCCAACGCTAATCCTACGTTCCAAAGTAAAAATTGCGCTTCTCTATTGACACTTATTTAAAGCTTAGCGCCATTCTTTTCCTTTAATTTTTTTTTTTAAATAGCAAGTATTAATAGTACTGCTCAGGCTATAAAGTGTAATGAACCAGAAATGTAATTAAGGAATGTATTGTTAAGTTAGAAATCAAGCATTTAAAATAAATTTCCATAATAAAATTAAATTAAAACATACAGATAATAATCTTATGATTATAATAATAATATCCTGATGCGGATATTTTTTTTAATTGTTATTTATTTTATGGGTGGACTTAATTAAGAAATAAGGATGTTAAACATAGCAACAAAAATGTTAAGTGTGTTCTATAAAACAGCAGTAACTGCTAGAAATTATTAATAGCGCTGATATGCGTCCTAGATTTCATTAAATATTTGTAAAAAGAAAAAAAACACAGTAGTTTAAATCCCCCGAGTAAAAACAAATCTAAAACAATATCGGGTTTATTAAAGTGTGATTTGAGCTCAATGATTTGTGAAATACGATTACCCATTATATAACAGACCTGGTAAAAGGGGGAAAGTGAATTTGATTTTTTCAAATAAAAATGACTATAGAAAAATGGGGGTCATTGACAGGGTTTAGCTCAGGGTGACTCCCTCGGCTCCTATTCTATTCAATTTTTTTAGTCACAACACTCTATTTTCTTTACAGTTTCCTGCTGACTTTGAAAAAGTGTTGATTTGTTTGTCTCCAGTATTTTAATATAAACATTTTAGCGAACGAAGTTTATTATTCCACATAAAAAATTGGTTTGATGTAAAATTCATTTTATAAGTTATTTCTTGTACCATTTAATCGAGTAGAACTATGATGGAAAAAGGTCGTAATAGTCGTAGTCTGTAATCATTTTATAGTGGTCATTGCTAAAGCTTAAATTTAGTCTATTTATGACTTCTAAAACTAAAAGTAAAACATCCTCTATCTGCCTTAATCCTTGGAATGCTTATTATGCAATCACCAAGGAAACGCAGTTATTTGCATGCAAGAGAGGGATTGCAGACAGAACCCACATAAATTTGTAACTTTCAGTATTGCATATGCGTTTTTTTCATTTATAACTTTATCTAAAATTTCTAAAAAATTTTATCTAAAAATATGAATAATATCAATAGGCTAAATAATTATAATATCATGGCTATGAATATTATCATTTAGGCTAATTTATCCTAAATTTTTATTTTAACTATAAATAATAAATTAATTTAAAATTAGTGCTATTAATTAGAAAATATAATACAAATAAATTGTTTAGCGAAGTTGAGAGTTAGTTGTTAGAAGTTTTATTTCATCTAGCTAGCAAACTTGCATTTTTGCCACTGCAATCGATATAAGCCAAACCCATAAATTAAAAATAACTTTCGACACATAAAGGCGGTAGACAGACCACTTATGTTTTGTTGGAATTATGGAGCGCGTGTAAGATGTTTTTAAAATAAGCTCCTATTTCATGTTCATTATTATTTAACAAATTCTTGGCATGTTCACTTAAGCATTCATTTATTCTATATTAGTCTTGACCTTTATCGAATACCATAAAGTAAATATTTTTAACTAATGAAGAAATTCTGCGTTAAAATCAATTGTTATAGAATAAGATCACATCCTTCTCTCAAATGCATTTATAATAACAATAATAAAATAATAGTTATTTATGCCATAAGGCTGAGAAGTGTGTCTTTATGTCACGGCAATTAGATTTACCGACGAGCGAAGCGAGTCGGGAAAAATTGCCAAGACATAAAGACATTCTCAGCCGGATGGCATACACTATTTTTTTATTTTTTATTGAGGTAGCACTCATTAAAAAAAAATAAAAAAATAGCACTCATTAAACTGCGCTATATACTTAATTGAAAAAAAAACGTCCAATTATTATTAACTCCATATTATCGCCGTCATTAAATTCATCCATAGCTTCACACTTTTACTAAAAAATGTAAAAGCTTTACAAATAAACACACAAAAATTGTCAATTAGAACACCTTTTAAAAACGAAAAAAAAATTAGTCTAAGAACAAAAACAGAAACAAAATGAACGTTTTTAAATAAAGCTCATGAAGGTTTAACACAGATTGTTTTTTGAACACGCTACATTTCAGTAATGGCGGCAACATATGAATTACTTTTACGTCCTAGGGGTTTTTTTACATTCATTATTGTCCTCGGATGTGAAAAGTACTAAATAACTTCCTATAACAATAATGATTGGCTTCTCATCCTAAAAACGGTCCAATAAAGTGCTCAATTACGTACTACCTCAAAAAAAAAATTTTTTTCTTTTACGATACAGACACATTTTTTGCACAAGAAATAAATATTTTGGTAAAGATACAACATTAAAAATGTTACCTGTTTAAATACCTAGATTGTATTTTCAAAATATTTCAGTTTTTTAGTTTGAGCGAATTTCCTTTATAATATATTCGTTAAATGAATAGTCAGCACGTCAGGACTCACACCAAAATCACTGTTAGAGGCCATATTATATATATAATATATATATATATATATATATATATATATATATATATAATATATATATATACTTGTTTGTCGATTTATTTTTATTTTTAAAAGAATGCGCTAAAACATCACAAGAAACCTGTCTCCAAAAAAAAGAACTGCTTTACCAAGGGTGATATACATTCTATATAAATGCTCAATTCCTTTGAAAAACCTTGGAAAATTAACTAACAAATAGAAATCTGACTAGTTCTGACTATAAATCATAAAAAAAAAATAAGAATTTAATGGATGAGTATAAAATCAAACATTGCTAAGAAAATTCGCCTAGCTTACAGACCACCTTCCCTGGATTATTTTTTATTTTAAAAACATTAAATGAATTTATTGTGTTTTTCCATGAGATAGAAAATACAAACCAAAAGAGTAACTGGAAATTTTAAAAGGAACATAAGTTTTAAATTGCATTGAGGGGCTACGGGTCAAATTTTTTAAATATTTTTTTTTTACTTTTTCAATTTAAATTTTTATTTATTCTAAAATTGGTTAAATTTGTTCTTTATACATTTATACATATTCAGTGTTATGAAAAATTTAAATACTGAAAAATAAAAAACAGCAGCAGAGCACCCTAAAACTTCATTTTCCCTAGTTTCGTATTAATACGATCAGTATATTTATGATTTATGTTTAATAATAAAAGACCAAAGATATCGAGCGTGGTCAGTGTATGGATGGGTTACCACTGAAAATAAAATGGACGTATTTACTAACTGAGGATGATGCAAAGCGAATCGTGTTGCACTATAAAGTTGGCAATATTTACATTATCAGGACAAGTGGAGCGAACCCGACGTACGGAGGACGAGCGAAGTAAATTCGATGTGATAAATCGAAGAAAAGTTTCTTGGGAGAAACTTTGTTTGTGCTCGATTTTTTTCTTCTCTCCCGAATGCGAATCTACTGAAAATTCCTTAAGTTCATGCACTCACTGCAAATAGAGAAGACTTAGTACTTCTACCCTCCCCTTTATGGGTCTATACCCCTGACCAGGTTCATAGTTTTCTAGAATATTTTTTCTAGTCTCACTTGGCAGTCTTGATAGGAGCACTATGTAAAATACATTTATTGTAGACAATAATCAATGAAGTTAAAAAAAATCAAGTCTCACTAACTCCTCTACACTTATTAGTCTCATCTAGCCCGCCAGATACTACTTTTTACCAATTTCACCAGTCCCTTTAGTCTCCCAGATACTCGTTATACTTACTGCTCTGCCCACACCAACAGGGAGAGACGCCGGTAGCAACCCCGAAGTTTGTTTACTATGGATGATCCCGTTCCCATAGCTCTGACCTAAAATTTATCCAGATCACTAAGAGGCCTTTTCAAGAACCGAACACGTATTCCCTAATCCCCCGCGCTAGTCGTGAGGCCTTAGACGCCGCTAAATTTGAGTCCCCTTGTATATACAGTACATAAATACACACACACAACACACAACACACACACACACCACATATTATATATATATATATATATATATATATATATATATATATATATATTCATATTATTATATGGAGAAGAAGAAATTAGTAAATGAGGAATGACATGTGCCCGTTCGCTCTGACAATATTTTTTTCTCCTCGGCTAGAAAAATCGTTCACTCCAGCACAATATAAGAATGTTATATTCTGGAAAAGTGAATAATATATATATATATATATATATATATATATATATATATATATTATATATATATATATATATATATATATCTCAAACCTTAATATATAAAATTTGTTACTCCATTTAAAAATAATTAGTGCAATGATATTTTAAATTATTTATTATTAGTAGATAACCATTATTAGTAACATTTATATATATAATTGCAATCATAATCAATAACATTTGGCTGTAAAGATTTATTTATTTAAGAGGGTCTTGCCCAACATAGGAATTTTAACTGTAGATTTTTGTTTAGAACTTAATTTAATTCAATAACATTGTTACCTTTTTTGTTTTTAACAGTATTATTTGTCTGTTACTCTAGTTGTTGTCCAAACATCTAGTGTAAACCACCATGTAACTGTTTTTGTTATTATTTAATATGTTAAGCCTTGAAAAAGATTAAATTATATCGAAAGCTCGGCAAAATTAGTTTTTTTTGTATTAATTAGGACCTATTCCTCCTCAAAACCTTGAATATATATATATATATATATATATATATATATATATATATATATATATATATATATATATATATATATATTAAATTATATATTATTATATATAATATTATATCTATATATATATATAATATATATATATATATATATTATATAATATATATATATATTATATTATATATATATATATATATATATAATATATATAATTTCCAGGAGATAACATATTTGTTTTCTGTTTTTTTTTTTAGCTTTCCACTTTTTGAATTTATTTTGTGCTGAAGGGGTGGACTATTTTCCAAGCCAAGGAGATCATTTTTGTCAAAGAGAACAGGCTAATGATAGTCCTTATTTGCTAATTTTTTCTCCTCCAATATTATATTAATAAAGAAAGAAATCGAATTTTCTGAAGGCATCTGTTGTCGTCACAGATGAGCTGAGCTGTTTTCTTTTTGAAAATAGTATCTAGATGGGTATATAAAGGAATTGGATTAACTTAAGCTAATATTTTAAGCACTTATGCTTACAATATTGAAAGAGCTCCTATGAGTTGTTCTAATAGGGTTTCGCCTGACAGCTTCAAGTGAAAATTAAGTTTTCTTATTTATAATCAGAGGGAATAAAAATAAGATTATTTATTCAAAAAAATTCCATTTTTCGCCTGCAATAATTGATAGCTTAATTTGTACTTATTTTTTGTTGTAGGTTTCTGACCCTCGGATACTGCGTCAATACGAAAGTTCTGTACACCCGCATGGACTCGTTAGCTCAATGTTAGGACTATCCATGATCGTACTTCCTCATCATTTTATTGACGGAAGTATGAAGTTACGATGTGTTGCTTCCATATCACCAGTATTGTGGCAAGGGGATAGAGAATCCGTCGTTCAGAGAAGTGCAAACGTACCACTTATTGAGAACAGAGAAGCTTTGTTACTTGGTAAGTCAACTTAAAGTTTTTTTTTAATTAAATAACTAGTAGTACATAAATGAAGGTAAATACTTTTCATTCTAGGTCGTTTTAATTACCTCCTTGGCCGAGCAGTACGACGCGTTCTCGATATCGGCCGTAGGGCGTGGATAGTACTTGCCTCTATAATTTTGGTAGTAGGATAGTTAAAGCTATAGGAGCAGGAGACTAAGTGTATCCCCTACTTATCAATTCCTCTTATGATGTATGCTGCTACTTTAATATTTAATTATGCTTTTACCGAGTCCGGTAGCTCAGTGGTAGAGCGCTCGCCTTTCGACCTGGAGGTCGAGGGTTCAAATCCAGCCGGGGGAGGACCTCAATATGAGGTTATCCCTTGTACCGTACACTCGGGAGGTCTTGAATTCAAGGCCGGCCAACCCAGCCAGGGTTTTACGTGGTTTCCTTGGCTACTAATACGCAAATGCGGGGTTGGATCTAGTTTCATCTGACAAGTCTGGATCCACGTTCCGTTGTCTCCAGCTCACGAAAAGTTAATGTTCTGCGGGCTGGGGGAGATGAAGGTCGGAAAGATATACTGAGCCTTGTATGTCCGAAAACTTAGTCAGTGAAAGTGATGGCGGCGACACAGTAACGTAAGTGACTAGGAACAAAGTGCTCGGTTCTTGAAGACAGACGTCTCCTAATAGCACTGCGGAGCTTTGACTTACAGTTTGGGGTATAGAATGAGTTGTGCACGCTGACATCTGGGTGCTGGGTTCTTTGTCGGTGGCGCTGGACTGGCCAGAGCGGTGAGCCTAGCTTAGAGTCTGGTGATGCTAGTGGAACTGATGAGATTGGTGAGACTGGAAGGACGAGGTCAAGTGAGACTAATGTGATCAGAGTAGCTAGTAAGACTAGATGAAACAAGCACACAGTGAACTAGTAGTCGGCGCTAGCCAGATCGGTGAGCCTAGCCAGAGTCTAGCTGGTCTAGATGAACTAGGCACACGGTGAACTAGTCGCAGGCACTAGCCAGAGCAGTGAGTTTGGATAGAGTCTCGTTGGGCTGGATGAACTAGACACACTGTGAACTGGTTATAAGTGCTACCATGTACGGAGGGGGTGCTTCGTAGATGGTTGGATGTGCACAAACTCAGGGGCTAATGTTGAGTGAGATTTGAGTGAGGGGAAAACGCTAAATGACCCTACGGGTTAATGCGTAAAAAAAAAAAAAAAAAAATTATGCTTTTCATTAACCAGATATAACCCAAAAATGATTGTAGTTTTATTTTCTAATTTTGATTCCTGGCAAATAATATATACACCCACTGTAGATCCCATTTATAAAAATTTAGTCTTGTTTATAAATACATATATAACTAAACGTAAACCTTAAATGTCCAATTTGGTTTACCCTGTACTCAAGTTATAGGGAAGAACGAAAGACTGGGGACATCTTTATAGTTAGGACATGTTCCTAATGCCAAAAGGCTGGGGACATCTTTATAGTTAGGACATGTTCCTAATGCCAAAAGACTGGGGACATCTTTATAGTTAGGACATGTTCCTAATGCCAAAAGTTACTCAGACAACCTAGATTTGTTTTGGTTTGAAGGCAACTAGTATATTGCACATGGCTAATATACTACACAGACAGAGATGACTGTGTCATAAGTTGTAACGGTGTAAACACTTTATAGTATAGCACACGATTATAATCAAACATAATTGGAAATTAAAGCTAAGAAGCCAATGAGTTAAGTTCTAGTTGTTAAACCCCGGCCACAATTTTATACCAGTCCAACCTCTATATTTCTTCGCTGTCAACTGATTATAATCGTGTGCTCTACTATTAAGTGTTCACACCATAATAACGTATGTGGCACAGTCATCACTACTTAACCATGTGCAATATAGTACTTGTCTTCAAACCAAAACAAATCTAGGTTGTCTGGTCTGAGTAACTTTTGAAATTAGGAACATGTCCTACTAGGAAGATGTCCCCGGCCTTTATTTCTTCCCTATGACTTGAGTACAGGGTAAACTAAATGGGATTTTAAGGTATACGTTAAGTTAAACATGTTTTTAAACAAGATTAAATTTTTATATACAGGATCTAAAGTGGGTATATAAATTATGGGTGTATATATTATTTGTTCGGAATCAAAATGAGGAAATGAAACTGTTATCATTTGCGGGTTATATCTGGTTAATGAAAACCATAAATAAATATTAAAGTGTTCAGTGCAAACACTTTATAGAGTTAATAACTTAAGTTTGCGATGTTACTGAATGGTATTAGCTAGTTACAAAATTAAAAGGGGAAAAAATTACAACCATAAAAAGTGTTTTTAATATTAAAAGATTCTTTGTTTGTTTGCCCATAAAAATTCAAAATTAATTTAGATAAATTAATTAGTCAGTTTTTTTAGAATTTATGATATGGTTACCTACTTGCCACAAGTTTGTTTATTATAAACATTTGTTAAGTGAAATTTTACTCTTAATCAAAACTATTTAGCTTGACCCTTTTTTATTATTAGTATATGTATTCGCATTTCTATGTAAACTACAACGAAGCCTTACGAAATTCAAAGTGGTAATGTTTTTTAAGTTTTGATTACTATGGTTACCACAAAAACCCTAATATGAGCGTAATGGTTGTTTACTACCTACCTATAAACCCTAAGACTATATTACAACTTTACTAATCGTATGATAAATCCCCTTCTGACCCTTTGGGACTAGGGGCAAAACTTTGAGCCACCAAGTTAAAGGAAGCTAAATTAACTTTTTAGAGTCAAATTTAACGAATATGAACTTTTGCCCTTCTTTTTAAAACCCTACTCATATCGTTACGAGTGAAAATACAAAGTTCACACTTTCTGAATAAAAATACTGCATGTTTAGTGTATAAAATTTTCATAATTCTCATAACTTTATTATGCTTCATTGAATTAACTTGTGATATAAAAGCATAATTTATCGAGGAAAATAAAACAGGTGTAAAATAAAAAGTAAAAATGCTTTGAAATTCGAATTAAGGTTGTAAATTTAAATGTGTAGAAATTTAATATTTTTCCTTTGCAAAGTTATGCAAAGAGAAAATATAGAGCTTATTCGTTTATTTAATTATAAATAAAGTCATGATACATGTAAGTTTATATGATAATATTTCTAGTTCCAAAAGAGTCTAAAATTAGCATATCAATTGTTGTTTTATTGAATAACTAAAGTTAAAATATAAACTCCACACGTCTATCTACCAAAGAGTTTATTAAAGAAGCAAGCCGGCTTTAGGCAATGATGTCATAAGCAGTGCCGGTGAGCTAAATGCAGATACAGGCATCAAACAGACTATCCATAGATTGAAGCAAGACTGTACGAAAATTAATTTTTACTTTTCCTCATTTATACCGTATGCATATAGGATAAGTATTTGATTTAAAAAAAATCCAAAACCGAGATGTCACCGGTTCATGTCCGTTTCAGGTGATTTTAAGGCCTCCTAAGTAGTTTTGACAAAGTTGTCTGTTTGTACGAATTGTCGTTTGTCTCGTATGTATATTTGTGTGTGTATCTGTTATCATCGTATCGCCAAGTGTATTTATGTTAAAGAGTTGATACTTTGTACAAAAACCAGTCTACCGCTGTATTTGTGCTTTTCGGAAAATATTTTTTTTATATGGCATTAACCTGCAATAATAATTCAGCAAAAAATTATAAAACGCGGAATAATGATTGAGATTTAGTACGCTTGTAGCCATTTATAAGACTTAACATATCCGTCAAGTTTCATCTCATTATCAGCATTCGTTCAAATTTTATCAAGTGACTTGTGTACGTTTTTTAAAAAGTTGTTGAAAATTGGAAAATAATCCTGTAGGATAAATAGATCATAAACCGTGGCTTACTTCTCTTGAGAGTATAGATGAGGCGTGAAGTTAGCCAAGCCTGGCGTATGATGCAACCAAACAAAAACAAGTTGACCGGGCAGCATGGTGAACACAACACAGGTATATTTACTTTCACGGAGACTACGGCACTAATTTCGGCTCACCGAAGTTAAAAATAAAAAAATTATAATTGTTTACAATTAAATATGTAACAAATAAAATAATTAATAATTGGAGAGGAAGAGGTAGATTAGAGTACAAAGGTACGATATTGAGGTTGGTAACAGATTACCAACAAATCGGTGAGAAAGGTTAGAAAAATCATGGGAAACGCAAAGTTACAAAAAGAAACTTGAAAGCGCAGCAGTAGACGGTTAATAAAGTACACTCTATCGAAATTACATAGAAATAATAATTAAATATTAACAAATCCAACCGAGTTGAAATTTGGTACAAGTGTATATTATTACGTATTCAAAAAGTATACCAAGTTTTGTTTTAATATGGCAAGTATATCTCTGATTTTGTTGGATCAAAAAAGTTTAAGCTGCATTGAGCATGGTCAGTGCCTGGATGGGTGACTGAGGATAAAACGGATGTATTTACTATGTGAGGACGAGCGAAACTAGTCTAAAGAGGAATTGCTGTAAACATTTGACAAATTGTATATTCTGAGGACAAGCAAAGCGAGTTCAATGTTGGGAGGATGAGCGTAGCAAATCTGATGTGATGTGAAAAAGTTCTGAGATACCCCGTACCCGATTATTTATTTCGTTAAAAAATAAAATAAATTGAAATAAATAGTTAAAGAAACAATCCGTATTTACAGTCTATCATTTAGTTTAAAAATCCCCAAGGTAATAAGTATTTTGGGGATTGACCAATCAGAGAAGCCGCTGCCAACCTCTTACTTAAAAAGAGAAAAAAATCCCTACCGCAATAACCGCTGTAGAGAAAAAACATTCTTCCTGGAAATCATTCACTTTGTT
Organism: Microvelia longipes; assembly: GCA_018340805.1. Taxonomy (NCBI): domain Eukaryota; kingdom Metazoa; phylum Arthropoda; class Insecta; order Hemiptera; family Veliidae; genus Microvelia; species Microvelia longipes. The sequence goes on along the minus strand of JACMZG010001911.1, from coordinate 43,069,005 downwards.
TGTAGTTCTTCTTTTGATTACATCGTTTTGAAAACTACTTTCAAATTAATCTTACAATGATATTTTAAAATAAAACTACCCAAAAAAATGTAAAAAAAACATCACCAAGAAAATACGGGTAAAATAACCTGATTTGTTTACATAGTTGTTTACCGCTCCCTTCTTGCAGGGATTTTTTTTTAAGAATCAGTGGTGTCTAAACTGACCTGTCAAGATTTTTTAACTAAACGATAGACTGTAGTTACAAATCGAGTTCGCTACGCTCATCCTCACTACTTCAACCTCGCTTCACTCGACCTGCGAATACGAAATTGCCAAAGTTATATTTTAGTTGGTCTTCGGGTTTGCTCGTCATCAGGTCACAGTTTTATTCCAAGCGGTCACTCATCCAGGTACTGTCTACGCTTGATGATACTTGTGATACCACAGAACCGTAGATGCACTACCCGTAATTAAATTAAACTTAGTATACTTATTTAGTATGTATAAAGGGAAACAATTGTACAAAATTTGAACTCATATGAATTATTTGTCGATTTTATACAATCCTAAAAAACGTGTTATTTGATAAAACATGAACTAATAATAATAATAAGAATAAACAAATACAATAATAATAATACAACATACAAGCTGATTTTCATATGAATCGAAATTTTTTTCGCGTTTTAAGTATTTGCAAATATTTTAACTAAACGACTAAAACGACTTCAAACTTTCAAGGTTTCATTGACTTACCAAACCACAGCGACTTTAACGTTGCTTTTGTCCGAGATCTTTCCATATCGCTATAAAAACTTCCATGAATCCTTAAGCGAACACCTTAATCCTCTTGTACAAACCCTTCCTTCAAACACCCTTCCTGATAATCCTATAGGACGCCTAAGGAGGCAGTAGCCTCAAGACAAGCTATCTTTATAAATTTATTATCTTCATTCATATATTATCTTATTTAATCACTTTTCTTCATTTTATTATTTATTTTCTCTATTCCATCTCCATATTTTATCTATAGCCACCGGTAGTATCTTAAAAAACATATTTAAGTACATGATACTTCTCTCGCCTAAGTGCAATTACTGGGTTGTTTCTGTAACATGCCACTAAAATTAAATCAACCCTAATACTTGTAGCAAAACTTTTTGTATTATTCGATAAAAAAATGTTAAAAAAGAGAACGTTTTCATAAAAAAATATTTTTCGGATAGTGAAGCTAAAGATTCATTTTTGTATAAAGTCCCAGTAACATTCAGAGAGCTGCGATGATAACAGACACACACAGACAGATAACTTTGTAAGAACCACTTAGAATGTCTTAAAACACTTAAAACGAATAATTCAATAATTTTCCTATACACCTACGGTATAAATGTAGAAAAGAATTCATGCTGCATGGAAGAGTATTCATTTAACTTAGGACAGAAAATTCTATATTCACCCTCCGCTAAATTGGTCTAGTTTGAAGGAAATAAAGTAGGCATAACAATCATATTGTTAGAGCGAGTTTATTGCAGTTTTAAAGAGTTTATTCGAGATGAAGTAAAGTTTATTCTAAGAAAAGAATTCAATAAATATACATGGTATTGGTCATGTGATATATATTTGGCTGTTACATACCCACCTATTGGCTCGTTCAGTGCTCATAATAAACCGTTTTAAAAGTGCATAATAGCTCTGTCAGTAAATTGATGATTAATGGAAGGCGTTTGCTTTGCTTTAGATTGTCTCCATGACTCATTTACCATTTATATTTTTAAAAGGGGGCATAACTAATAACTTTTGAAATAAATTGTCAAC